>VONZ01000002.1:5182500-5560627 GCA_012976165.1 Labeo catla
TCACAGCGGCGCGACAAACGCTGCCGCAATACGAACGTGACTTCAAATGCACCCTCCGTTTTGCCGGCAAATGAAGAATACACCAGAAGGATCCTTCGCAGCCTACCATATCCCAGAATTCATGGCATGCCGGTGACGACGGGACTTTTTTTTTCAGACAAAATGAAGTTGTTCTGTACATCACTTTTGACATTGACAAGTTATTTGTAAATGAAGCAAAGTAATTTCTGTGCATTGTTTTATTTTTGCATTATAAGTTGTTAATAAAAAAACAGGAATTAGTTCTGGAAATTGTTTATTTTTGCAAAGCAAGTTGTAATGTGTAAATGACAGAAATTCTTCTATACATTTTTGTTTGCCTCTAAATAACATTTGAAAATTAAAAACATACAAATTTAATGTATCCATTACATTAAATGTAAATGTAATGCATGCATTAAAATCTTAAGTAAAGTATTATCCTTCATACTGTAATACTTAATGTATGTATTCTGCTAAAAAAAAACACTTTTATATATGATGGTCTTGCATTAATATTTATGGATGTTACTTTAAAATTTACTCTTGGAAAGTTTAATGTTCAACAGTGCATCATATTGTAAAAGGCCATGTTTTAGTGTTGCTGTCCTGTGAGGAAACGAAAACAAAACAAAACAAAAAAAATACTTCTCATTTCTATGTGAATACTTAAGGAATGCATTACACTCCACCACTTTGTTATTTTGCAAAATGAAACAAACAAAGTTCATTGCGATATCGAAGGCTGCTTCCGAAGGACTCGAACCGGTCCAGTCTATGCAAGAGTGTTCTTGTTGCCTAGCAACTGTGACAGCTGCCATTAATGAGCAGTATTAACGTTTGTAAATGAACTTTTATATTCAACTGCATAAAATTTGTTGAATTTTTTGAAAACCTGTCTCTTCATGGCCCATAATAATCAACAATACAATAAACAACATAAAATCACATTATAGTAAGACCAGTGTTGGGAAGGTTACTTTGGAAATGTAATAGGTTACAGATTACAAGTTACTTGATTTAAAATGTAATAAGTAGTGTAATTTTTCAGTTACTTTATTAAAGTAATGTAACTTATTACTTTTAATTACTTTTTGATTACTTTTCTACATTTCTAATATTTTCAACTGTTAATCATTTTGAAACATTTAAACCAGACAGAGTTAACCTTACAGTAGCACTCAACACTGATTACTGTCAGACTTTCAAAATCCTTTATCACTTGAATTAAGATTATAATAAGTAACATACATCTTTATTTTGTGATAACAACTGGCTGAATGTACATTATCTAACTTGTTACATAGCTGCTTGATAGATTATTTAGATGTTAGAAACACTGATCTGAGTTGAAATATTTGAACGCAAAGCATTCATGAAGAAATCAGTTGCTAGCTAACGGCAAGTTCAAACTAGACAATTTAGGGATACAGTGCAGTCATACCACTTTTCTTACACAACATTTCACTACATAAATAATTAAGTAGTAGTACTAGTCTGTTAGTTATCTTATAATTAATTACAGTGTACAAAAAATGGCAGCAACAATAGAGCAAGTCCACGATACCAGGATGACAGAATTAAGAAATTGTACACATAATATTGAATTAAGCTTTAATATTTTATTAGCTAACCAAACGCAAAGCTTACGCCAAGAAAAAATATCAAGCATATAGTACTGACTTAAGTTGCCCCAAAAGAGTCTGAGCTGTGTAATGATTTAATTTAAAGCACAGCCACCACAAATTCAGAGTTTTTTTTTTTTATGCCTTTTATTGTGATAGGACAGTAGAGAGATGACAGGAAAAAGCTGGGAGGAGAGAGGGGAGCGGGATCGGCAAAGGACCTCGAGACGGGAATCAAACTCGGGTCACCGTGAACGCAGTTGCGTTATATGTCATAACATAACATCATAACAAGAAATAGTTTAATAGCTATGATACTGGGTTTAAAATCAAATGTTTGCATAGTTATGACTGAAAACACTAGCATCTAACAATGCCTTGGGAAAAACAATCTTAAAAAATAAAGTTTATGCATAAACCCAAATAGGAAATAAAACAGTTATCAAATAAGCGTGTGTCCTATTCTGTGTCATAAACTCCTGAAACGTTGGTGTCTCATTTTAGAGCAGTCAATGCAATTTAAAAGAAGTATATTTAAATCTGTAAGTGGGGGTGGGTGTGTGAAAAAATTCTGATGTAATCCCCTTTGTAATCACTGGCATTTTTCAAAAGTAACTGTAATTTAATTACATATTTTTTCTCAGTAACTGTAACTAATTACAATTACATTTATTTTGTAATTAAATTACGTAATTCCGTTACATGTAACTAGTTACTCCCCAACACTGAGTAAGACAGAAGTCAACAATTAACCACTTTATATTTTGTATTGTTCATGTCATTACAATATTCAAGTAAGTCTAAACCTAATACTTACTTTTAAAGTACAATTTGGTAATTAAAAGTCAAAAACTAACAATTCAGGCTCCAGTTATTTTCATTTTCAGAAACAAATATCATCTATTGCGGCTCTCTTCTCGCACCTTTGCTAAGCGACAGAAGTGGCAATCGGGAACACCTGGTGGCGCAATTAGGAAATCCTGCGAAGGCTAGACTGGGAACGTCCTTTGTAGGCCAAGTTGGCCGCATCCTTCGAAGGATCCGTCCTCCGAAGGCTGCAGTCTTTGAATTGGGACGCAGCTGTTGTCGACACACAGAATAACCTTGTGTGTTTCAAAGCACTTTAATGGACTTTTAAGTTACCAATATGGAGCCTTTAGGTACAAAGGTCTACCTTTTGAAAAGGTCCAGCCCCAGTGAAAGATTTGTATTTTTATTTCTGTTTGCAACTTCAAACAGATATTCATTACTTTTTTTTTATTTTACAAGAAAGCTTAACTACAATATAGAAATAACTTTTACTGTACCCTTTTCATTACATTTTCTGCCAAATCCAGTAAAAAAAATACAAGTTCAAGACGCACTAAATCTAGTAAAATGCAATCTAATAAAATCTAACAAAGGAACATAGTTGCCAATTAAGTCCAATTATTTGAGCATAAAATGTGATTTGACTTTAGTCTGTTCATCATGTTTACATTTAGAGCAAAAGTAAAAATGAAAAAAAATAAAAATGACCCGCTGTTCTTCAGAAAAATCCTTCAGGTCCCACAAATTCTTTGGTTTTTAATTAACAATGCTTATTGGTGATTTAAAGCATGTTATCATCTGAGGTTACAAATACAGTAAGGTGTTCAAAACAATATTTACATATAGTAGTAAATATGTCTCTGTCCTGTGCATCCCGAATTGTCTCGAAAAATTATATCTGCTGTCCTGTAAAAGAGCAATAACCAGGCGGGCACCCTATTCAGGCACCTTGAAAGTATTTACAGTATGTGATATTTTATTTTTCATGTGTGCCAAAGCTATTGTATGGCTTGAAATATAAAGTAGCACATGTTTACATTTCACACTGCTAATCGCACTGTGCCATAACATAGTGGCACAAATGGCCGATACTTTATGCTTCATATAAATTGTTGCCTCATTCTTATGAGCATAATAAACAGGATTTGGTTTTCATCATCAAACTCGCAGTGTCATTTTAAAAGGCCAGTTAGAAGTCATGCTGAAGTTTCTTATAAAATTGAATTTTTTAACACGGCTTCCTCCCGGCGAGGCTTGAATATTCAACAGTGTTTACAACTAGTGGGAAAAAAAAACATATCTAATAGATGCCGCCTGCTGGATGGGTCTCGGAGCCCTGTTCTCAGAGGACACCTTGTTGTTTTTCACATTGTCTGATTTTCACATCTATAGGGACGAACATCTTGAAGAGTATTTCCTCTAGAGGGACACACAAATGAGAGGAGACGGTAGATGACAGTGCAGACAGGAATTCAAGGGAAAGTGTTTGCACAGAGAGAGCCTTCGCTGCACACTCGACTGAGTCGCCAAACAAGAACAAAGGAGAAGGAAGCCACATGTGAAAGATGACGAGTACTCTCTCCCTCACTCTCTCCCTTTCTCCCCAAAGGTAAATATTTGTTAGCCATGGCAGGTAGGTGGAAGCTGAAGCAGAGTTTTATATAGATCATGTCTAGACCCATTAATTAGCGTGGAATTTCAGCTACTGTGCAGCTTTTTTAGATCCTCAGTCTGTTCCTTTCAGCTGTAATAATGATTTGTTTGGTTTGTGCATTTGTGTTGTTATTCTAGAATTATATTCTAAAACTTTGTAAAAATAGCACAATATCATAAAATGTTTGATGAGAGCAACTGAGAAAAACCTACAATGTACAGTCAAAGACTTGCAAGATGACCCAACCAAAAGAGGAAAAACATTTCAATGCAGTGTATAAAACGAATAAAGAGGTTTTGCTGATTAATCGGCACCGATAGTTGATTGCCGGAACTATCGGTTATCGACAAAACTCCATGTCGATAGTTTTTCTGGGTTAGGTCCTTTGCTGGAGCGGCTGATAAGGTCCTCAATTATACAGCAAAGTCCCTGCTGTCTTTGTTATACACCATGAGAGCAGCCTCTAGTGGCAGAAATCACTGACAGCACGTGCCGTTTGTTTAGACACGTGACACTGCACGCTGCACAGAGTGGGACACTATAAAGTCGGATTTAAAACGTCAACAACGAAACTGTGTGTACAGTAGTACGTTTTCGTATCTTTACTAAGTGATGAATTTGTTGACTAGATGCTGCATTAGTGGAGAAAGGACAGCAGCATACTTTTGCCTGTTTGGTGATAAACTCTTGTAGACCGCCCGTTGTGTAACTAACATATTTTGATATTGTGATTAGATAACCACAAATGTTCTAGAATAGAAGCATTTAAATTGTGAAAGTACACTATATCCATATGTATGTAATTTCAATACTGTGGCTTTTGTGTAGATATTTAAATACGGCCATCTTTAGCATGACTGTTTAGCATCTTTAGTCTTCAGTAGCCATTTTAAAAACTATCGGTCGATTAATCCGTATCGGCCAGTGTGGTCCAACCTAGTTATCGGTAAAATCCAATATCGGTTGACCTCTAAAAACGAACACTAAACATGTATGGCCTTCACGTTGGGGAATTTTACTGAATACCACTCTTGACCAAAATGGTCAACTTGAACATGCTAAAATTAATTTGGATAAACCTGTGGAATTCTGAAAGAATGTTTTATGGAGTGACGTGACCAAACTGGACTTTTTTGGACCCATGGATCAGCAGTATGTCTGGTACAAAAAAGGCAAAGGTTATAAGCAGAAGAACACCATCTCCATCGTCAAACATGGAGGTGGGCCAGTTTTGCTATGGGGTTGTTTTACTGTAGCAGGAAGTACAAAACATGACCGATTGAAGGACATCATGGATTCTTTGAAGTATCAGGCCATTTTGGCAAGATGATGCCTTTGGTGCAAAGACTGAAGCTGATGATCAGTGGACTTTCCTGCAGGACAATCATTTCAAAGTATACATCAAATCTACTTATGCTTGGCTCAGGGATCAGTCATAGAATGTTCTTGTGTGGCCTGTTCAGTCTCCAGATTTAATTCTCGTTGAAAATATTTGGTTGAATTTGAAGAAAGCAGTGGCAAAGTGAAAACCAAAGATTATCAGTGATCTGAAAGCTTTATCAGGCAAGGAACAGGCCAAGATTGCAGTAAAAGCAGCATTTATTGGTGGTTTTAAAGAATAAAAGATTCTGCACCAAATTTCACTTTTTTTTTTTCATTATTCTTCAACTTACATTCTCAGAATTACTCAAATGTGTATTAATAAACTTTCTCTAATAGTGTACTGATGCTTTTGGTGAATTGTTTTTACAAAATTTTGTTCTCTTCAGCAAAATGTCTTGCAGGTCAAGGGAGTTGAATAATTTCAGTTGCAACTGTACTTTCACATTGTTCTCTATAAAATAAGAACAGGTTGACAAGAGCTGTCAGCTTCATTTCAGTTATCAAAACCTCTGCATGCTGTCTAGACAAATAGTACATTAAAGTAAAAACATACTATATCTGAAATTCAACAGTTTGCATCAGAAAAGTGTGTGTGGTTTCTTGAACTTCTGTTTGTTATCAGTCAATTCCTCTTCAGTCCTTCCCAGTCTACTTCAGTTACATTGTAAAGACAAAAAAGTTATCTTACTTTGGCTCATGCATAACTATGAAATTTGTTTATGCTGCAATAACTGCCATGATATTAAAAGAGAAGACAAACTCAGAGTGAAGGAACAATATGGTCCAGATGCAAAAAAGATATCCATTGCCTAAAGTCAAACTGCCCTTTAATTAAAATATCAGCAGCAGATCAGATGCGATATCACAGGAATTAAAATGCAAATAACCAGCTGAAACCTTAAAGGAATGAAGCAAAAGCAATTACTGTCATGACTTTCACAGTGGCCCCAAAAATGCAGATTACTGCTCTTGTGTCCTCTCATGCACGCAGCAATCAATTCAGATATAATTCAATTCAAATTCATTCTGCTCCTCTATCTATTGTAATCACAGAGAGGTCCTATTTGTCACCAATTGCAAGAATCACACTGGTTTGGTGATACATTCACAGAGGCACTTTATTTATTCACTAAGAAGTCTCTTGTAACTTTTTTAATAAATGACTACAAAGCGACAACCATGGAGATGAAAGAAAACTTAATATGACAGAACTTAAAACATGCCTATTAGGGCTCAGAAGTAGCACTGAGCTTAGTTCAATAACATTTGGGACTTTTCAAATAATATAGAGGACCCTTGCATGCAGGCGTTTGAAGAAGTGGCTGTTAAAAGACTCTGCATATTACTCTGAAGGGCATGATTAATTCTACAAACACATGAGGCAATCCAAAGCCCAGAGGTATGCGCCCTTTGGCTCTGGTGTGGGTAGAAAAATATTGATGTCCAGCAGAGGGATTTGGGAAAACAAGCTTACATAATAGCCTGTACTGCAGGTCAATCTAACTAGGAAGTACAAAAGTTACGTAAGGTTGTTTCATGCATGAGAGTTATGCATTAGATCAATCAACATGTATATATTTTAGTTTTAATTAACTATTGCATCATGTGCAAAAATGTAAATCTATTAGTTATTCATTTTCGTAGATGTTCAATTTTCATTTATTTTCCATTAGCTTTAGGCAGCAATAACCCCACCCCCCACCCCCAAAAGGCTCCTGGCCATTCATTTCACTAATTCAAAAGTGAATTAGTGAAACATTTTGAGTCAAATCTTTTCAAAGAATTGGACTAATCCTTAGCTTCCAAAAGAGCTTAATTTAATATACTTTCTACCTTATTTTTAATGGCACTTTTCATAATTGTGTGGAAAAAGTGCCCATGTCGTCATTTCTGCAGAATTATATTACTGTGTTCCTTGCAAATTTTGAGACAAGTTTACAGTGAAATGTCCAATGAGTGGCACTAAAGTGTTTTATGACTTATACATATTGTCCCAGTTCAGAAATAAAAATCATCTATTGAGTGGCTCTAAATGGTTAACGCTTTGTTGCACTTAAAGGGGTCCTATTATGCTATTTTACAAAGTTTTGATTTTGTTTTGGGGGTGTACTAGAACATGCTTTCATGCTTGGTGGCATATAACATGCTGATATTATCATGCTAATATTTAATTATTTACATACTTACTTTCATTGCCCAAAACCAGCTCCAGCATGAGGCTAAAAGCAGCCTAACATTCGCAAAGAACATCATCTCTGATTAGCCTAGCCTAGTCTAGTGCCAGTTTATGCATTTTAAATGTATGAATAAATCTCTTACCACACACTGCACACATCTGCAGCGTGTTACGGCTCCGATGCGCAACTGGAGTAGATCCGGCTTCAGCATGCATTTCGACCCCCAGTACTGCACATGTCTGCGACGCGTTACAGCTCTAAAGTGGCCACTCTAGTCAATGCTTGTGTTTATACCCGCGATGCGGCGCCTCGTTGAAGCTGTTCTCCGTGCTGCATCACTAAAGTTAGGCTAATCCCCCACCTCGCCCCTACCCTCCCTCCAACAATTCGCATTTCCGTGGGCGGGATTTATTTTAATGATATTCTAATGGACTGCATTTTGACATCATTGCATGCTGAAAACAAACGTTGTAGTCCAAAGGAGCCGTTCATTGTAGTTCTTAAGAAGGGATTTTTTAAAAACGAAATATCTCCTTTTGAAATGGACTTTGAGATTTGTAACTTTGTAGATCTTTTTTATGCCCAAAGATACACACCACACACTGACTAAAGTTCAGAAAGTGAAAAAGCATAATAGCACCCCTTTAAAAATAACATACCATCCACACTAAACTTACCCTAAATCTAACCGACAATGTTAAAAGCAAATGTGACCTAAAAACACATTTGTTGAAGTAACCATGCCAGTTGAACACTCTTTGTCAAGTCTTGGATGCATGTTTCATGTGTTTTCGTGAGTGCAGTGCAGTACCAGGTGAGCTACCGAGCAAGTTTACCATTTCTGAAAAGCCGTAAGGCCAGTTATGTGATGTAAATGTCAAAATGTACTTTACAAATTACTTTACAAATCAGGTGCTATGATAAGACCACGTCAGTAAGAACTTGGTCCTTTGTTCGCTTCATTTTATGTCTGTTATGACAGATCGTTTGATATGTATTCATGCATTTTTTATTTAAATCACAACAGTGTCCATCTATGAGGAATGTAGGTGCTAGGTGTATATGACTTTATATCACCTCGTCCCTACCCACCCCCCAACCATTCGAATTTCCGTAGGCGGGATTTATTTGAATTATATTCTAATGGACCACATTGTGACATCATTGCATGTGGAAAACAAACCCTTGTAGTCCAAAGGAGCCCTTCGTTGTAGTTCTTGAAAAGAGATTTTTTAAAAACGAAATATCTTCTTATTATGGATGGATGTACTTTATTGGACTTGTTTTGGGCTGATGAAGAGAAACATCTGCCCATGCCATTCCAAAGCTTGGAAGGGCCAGGATATTTTTTTTTATATAACTCTGATTTGATTTGTCTAAAAGAAGGAAGTCATATACACCTAGGATGCTTGGTGGGTGAGTAAATAATGGCTAATTTTCAATTTTGGAGGAACCATCCCTTTAAAAAAAAAAAGGACAGAAAATAGCCTATTACTTCTAAATTATGTTGTTTTAACGTAAAAATGTTGATAATATTATAAGGGGATCTCAGAGAACAGTACAAAATAATAATAATAATAATAATAAAAACGTAGTTCATGACCCCTTTATTTTATTGATAATCTACTCCTGTAATCAGCTTGTGTGAACAAGCTAGTGTTTGCCACTAGTGTTTATTTCAGCTGGAAACTGCAGTGAACTGTATGTACAGGTACGTGTTTGGATTTTTCCTGAAGCTAAAATCAAACTTGTGTTTTGAACAGTGTATTGATCTTTTCAGAAACTTTTCCTCACTGTTTTCATGTGTGTTCCACCATTTGTTTACGATGGAGCAGTGCTTGTATGTTGGCAGTTCTGCTACGATCAGAACAAGCTGGAGTCTGTGACAGCTTGTGGGATGTGGACTGGATCCACTGGAAGATAGCTGACCTTTTACTTTTGTCCAAGGACTTGGTGGTGGAAACCATCCCTGAGAGTGCATCTGCGAGTGAACCGAAAATACAGACAGCCTTCATATGATAGCAGCCTTGGACAGAATTTTATCTGCTGTCTGATGCTTTGTTCCTTCCTAGGTGTATGTGATTGAGACGTCTGCTTAAAATTCAGAATACGTCTTCCCTGTGGTTACAGGTCCATGTGATGTAAGGCGTGAAACCAGAAGGTTTACTGAAAGAAACAGCACTGAACCATTTGAGAAAAGAATTCAACTCCAGATTGCTCATCATTATGCGGAAGTCACAGAATAAACTTTTTTTGGCTGAACGTGTCAGTTGCATTGCTGTCCAGGCAGGGTCAGAAAGCTCTCGGATTTCATCAAAAATATCTTAATTGGCGTTCCAAAGATAAACAAAGGTCTTACGGGTTTGGAACGACATGGGGGTGAGTAATTAAACAACAGAATGGGTGAACTATCCCTTTAAGCTGAATTAAAAGAACGCAAACTTTAATTCTGTAGGATTGGAGCTTTGTAGTAAAGTGAAGTACATTGTGTAATTTTACATTTTGGATTTATTTCATGTAGCTGACTGGCCAGGACCAAGTGCAAGTGCAAACTCTAGTATAACTTCAGCTTTAGCCAAAAGTTCGCCAAGACATAAAGTAGTTTAGAATCGCAATTAGAGTGTGTTATTGAATTCATACTTACATCCAAATCACACTTCCAAAGCCTGAGAAATATAAAATATATAAGCACAGGGGTGTCATTTGGGAAGGTTAGGATGATTCCAAGGGTCCTGATCAGAGAGGGGGGCTGATGCAATCCCCAATGTGATTCTACCAAGGGGGCCAAGTCAATATGCTGTTCAGGGGGCACAGAAACCATAGTGGTGCCCCTGTATAAGCATAAAAATCTATACATAAATAAAGGTTCACCAGACAAATGCATAATATTTGCTATAAAAATGTTTCTTAACTACAAATAAAAATAACTGCAAAGATGTATTTTATCACCATTAATTGTTTTTTATTTGCTCATTCTTCCTCAAAAAGCCAATACCCACCAGCAGTTAATCTTCGGGACTTCAGGATTTTTGCACTGCCTTCAAGAGATACAAATCTACCAACACCCGATTGCCCAGCAATTGCATCTTATTAGAGCAGAAGAGATCATGATGACCGCCATCTGCGATTTATCATAATTTGTCTAAAACACTGTGTTTGCCCTCATCCACCTGATTGCCCTGATGCAAGCACAAATTGCCATCAATCTTTTGAAAACGCCATGTTACAGCCCCACACACTTTATGGTCATTTTAAGCTCAATTTGAATAAAGAGCTAATGTAAAATAGCTCTTTTCTGAAGATCTGGAGGGTAATGTCACTGGTAATAATGAATTTCAGTCTGTTTGTCTCATACAAATCTATTTGCATTGTACTATTGTACTGTACTGCTGGATTGCAGCACTTTACAATACACATTGAAATTGGCAGATTAGAGATGGGTGATAATATAGTTTACATTTTGCATTGATAGAAGCAATCAAGCAGCTACTTACATTATATAGCAATTTACAATATATAGTATGAGTTGGATGTACTTACACGTCTTTATATAAAGAGCCGTCTTTTTGAAGCTTGAAAAGCTTTGGTCTACTTTCTAAAGTGGAAAGAAATTACTTCTGCTGGTTAGCTTTAGTTAAGGCAACAATTTCCTTCACATTTCCCATAGCATTGTCAGAGCAGAGCTTTCGTTTGCATTAAACTGGACAAAGAAGGAGGAAGACTGACAGATCTTAGGTCGTCTCACTCAGCTGCGTGCTGGACAAACGCAAGGTTTGAAATGAGAAGTACACTGCTGTGAGTGCAAGAACAAAAGCAATGAAATGTTTAGATGAGTGCTAAGCAAGAGTTCACTCATGAGGAGACACAAAACAGCGCCGCAGAGCTTTTACACCCACGCCAGAGGAGTGTCTGAGCCTACCATTTCAAAAGAGAAGAATGAATATGATGTGAAAGACAAAAAGGATCCACAACTGAGGGATTTTACTGTCTGTGCCATCCTTATGTAACTACAGCGGAAGACAGATAAATAATAATGATGTCTGTCGAGTGAGTTTGTACAAACCACTGAATTGTAGAGTAGCTGTCCATGGTGCTGAATCCAGCAGCATTAACCATGCAGACATGGTTGCTTTTAAAATAGTAGTTTTGAACTTGACTTGTTAGGCCGTACTTCCCAAACAATGTCAAGAAAGGAAAGACAACGCATCTACTAGGAATATTTATCTCTTCTCAGTTCAATATATTTATTCGCTTAGTGGTCCCTTTCTTGTAAGTTATCTCTTTTATTTTCCCTTTGTTTAAAATTTTAAAAAAAAACCTGCGAAGAAAAAACACTGGTATGGTAACAGCTGCCAAAAAGACCTTGCACCTGATGCTGTTGGGATCAGACTTACAAAACACACAAGAAAAAGTGGATATCCGAAGAGCGATTATTAGGGCATGTCCTTATCCACTCACCCTTGAGTTCATCTTTGATGTCAGTCTGAATGAGATCTTAAAAATCTGCTCCAGTTTTCTGCACCCTGCACTATTTCACACAACATGTTACACCACCTGACGAGAACATGTTCAAAGGGAGCTGCTTATTTGTTTATTTTCTTGATTGATAGTTTTTCTATTTCATTTTTTCAGGGGTTTGCAAAGTGTTTGTTTTTTGCAAACTTAGAGATAGACAAGGCATTTATGCATTTGTTATTCTAGTGAAAATGTGAGATTTATTTATTTATTTATTTATTTATTGGCTTTTTTGCTCATATTTTAGAACAGCACAAGGGTAGAAAGTGAGATTTTTTTTACATGAGGCTACAAAGGATAAGGAAGGCTGGGACATTTTAAGTTCATAATAAGCCATCACAAGAATCTGCATATACCACATATGCATTGTAAAGAGAGAGAGGGAACAAAACTTCACTGCTCATGTGATTATTCACTTCAGATAATGACATAGTTATAGCTTCTACCAGAAGTAACTAACTAGTTAAAGGGATAGTTCACACAAAAATGAAAATTCTGTCATCAATTACTCACCCACATGTCATTCCAAACCTGTAAGACCTTGTAGCATCTGGACCAATCAGACGCACAGTTATTTGTTACATTTAACAAATAATCTTTAAAACCAACAAGCCAGCTATATGTTGGAGTTCTGGAGACAACCCCTAAAGGAACTAACACCCCAAAAGGGCTCAGTTGCCAGGGCGACCATCTGATAACATTAGTTTTATTGCTCAAAGGAATGCAAGCAGAGCACACTACATTTGCCCATAGGAAAGACACAATGCCTATAGAAATGGACTCTTTCCTGTTCATTCACAGACAAACCTTTCTTTGACCTTCCTGTCACACATAGCCCCAGGTCATTGTGTATAGTATGACTGCCTTGTATTTTGTGTTTTACATGGTATTCTGTTGTATGCATTTGTTGTGATAGATCTCTAGTGTAGTATAACTTGCCTATGCCATGTTTGGTCTCTTTGAATTTGTATTTTAATGATCTAAAAGATGGTGTATATTATATGTTGATACATATGCAACGTATTAGTGTTTTAAGAAACCTTAGTAGTTTTTGCATCAACACCCAATCGAATTACATATGCAAAATACCATGCTCACAGACAAAAAGTCGTACACTTTCCCTCCGAAAGTGAAAGTCACAATTGGATCTTTGACCTCCTGCCTCCAGAGACCTTAAAGGCATCACACAAGTGATCTCTTCTCTCTCTTCTGCAAAAAAATATTCCGATTGCTGCCCGTGCGGAAGGACTCAGAGGAATCCTGAGCCAGCGCGGGGCTTGCTTGGCGAACCCGGCAGGACCCAACATATAGAGCTGTGGCTCTTGATCACAAAGAGTCAGACATTTTCACTCAACCCTGGAATTCATCCTCATGGAAATGCCCTTGAACAGACATTTCTCTCTTCCGCATTTTTTTTTTGTTTTCTTCACTCGTCTCACATGAGTGACTCGCCTCAGTCAGTTAGTGGTTCTTTTAGAACCTAAGAGGATGAGCTAGCACTTTTCGGGACTTCTCTAAGTTGCACAAGGCCTTGCGGCCTTGTCTTTCCATTCCCCAAAGAATTTCAGCTGGGCCTCTCTCGCTCAGCTCTTGGTTCTTTACTTTACATATGGGAAAAAACTCCCAGTCACCATTGAGTCAGAACATCTTTGGAGTTCATCACTCTTCAGACCCGGAAGAACGTGATCACGACTCCAAAACCACCACTGCTCCAAACCATCAAGACTTTCACCTGAGACTGCATTCGGATGCTCGTTTTAACGACCAAGGCAATGCAAGTATTGTACATTTAACTAAATGAAAAAGAGGTTTAGTATAAGCTGTAGACAGCACTGATGGTTTCACTCAGGTGTTTGACTCTTTTCATAGCTTCATTTTCTTGTCTCTCTAATGGCTTTTAACTGACCCTTCCCCCATGTATGAGTGATTTCATGTTTGTTTGTTTAGATTAGTTATGTGTTAGTCCTTCATTAATAAAACTCTTGTGCACAAATCACAAGTTTTGATTCTGATTCCGCCTTGTAAAATTAAGGTCCCTTTACGATTGCATTAGAGCTACATGCTCTAATGCAATAGTACACAGAAAGTTATTTTCTGTGGCCAAGAAAATATCATTTCGTAGAGCTGATGTGAACATTCGCTGGACGAACAGATTAGTTTATAGAAAATTAATCCTGCTACAGTTACTACTGGCAGCTGATATAAATAATTGTAATTAATCATAATTAATTGTAATTATTTATATACATTTGCCTTTTGAGTTAATTTGCAACAACCTTCATTAATTTTCTTAACACAAATTAAGATATTTTTTTGATGAAATCCAAGAGCTTTCTGACCCTGCATAGACAGTAATCCAATGGACACGTTTAAGGGCCAGAAAAGTAGTAACGTCATCTTTAAAATAGTCCATGTGACATCAGTGGTTCAACCGTAATGCTATGAAGCTCAGAAAATAGTTTTTAGTATTTTTAATAGTATTTTTTTTTCCACACAAAAAGTATTCTCATAGCTTCATATGATTAAGGTTTTAATCAGATTTTTTTTTCTCATATTTTAGGACAGCACAAGGGTAGAAAGTGAGATTTTTTACATGATACCACAAAGGATAAGGAAGGTTGGGACATTTCAAGTTCATCAGCCATCATAAGAATCTGCATACATCACATATGCATTGTAAAGAGAGAGAGGGAACAAAACTGCAATTCTCATGTGATTTGTACAGGTGCATCTCAAAAAATATCATGAAAAAGTTATTTTTTTTTATTGTAATGTATTTTACAAACTGAAACTTTCATATATTCTAAATTAATACTCTAATGTAAAGTAAAATATTTCTAACGTTTTTTTTTTTTTTTTTTTTAATTTTGATGATTAGAACTTACAGCTCAAAAATCCAGTATCTCAAAATATTAGAATATTTCCTAAGATCAATCAAAAAACAATTTGCAATAAAAGAAAAGTTCAAGTTTTTTAAAGTATGTTCATTTATGCACTCAATACTTGCTCGGCAGCACATATTACAGCAAATGACTTGCTCCTAGCACAAATTACAGCATCAGTGAAGTGTGGCATGGAAGTGATCAGCCTGTGGCACTGCTGAGGCACTATTGAGCTTTCAGATCATCTGTATATTGTTGGATCAACTGTTTCTCATCTTTCTCTTGAAAATATCCCATAGATTCTCAATGGGGTTCAGGTCAGGCATGTTGGCTGGCCAATAAAGCACAGCAATATCATGGTCAGCAAACCACTTGGAAGTGGTTTTTGCACTGTGGGCAGGTGCTAAAGTCCTGCTGGAAAATGAAATCAGCATATCCATAAAGCTTGTCAGCAGATGGAAGCATAAAGTGCTCCAAAATCTCTCGGTAGACGGCTGCATTGACTTTGCACTTGATAAAACACAATGGACCAACACCAGCAGGCGTCACAGCACCCCAAATTATTACTGACTTCAGAAACTTCACACTGGACTTCAAGCAGCTTTGATTCTGTGCCTCTCCAGTCTTTCTCCAGATTCTGGGACCAAGATTTCAACATGAAATGCAAAATTTATTTTTATCTGAAAAGAGGACTTTGGACCGCTGAGCAACAGTCCAGTTCATTTTCTCCTCAGCCCAGGTAAGATGCTTCCGATGTTGTTTCTGTTTCAGAAGTGGCTTGTAGCCTTTTCCTGAAGACGTGTGAGTGTGGTGACTCTTGATGCACTAACTCCAGCTTCACTCCACTCTTTGTGAAGCTCTCCCAAGTGTTTGAATCAGCTTTTCTTGACAGTATTCTCAAGCTTGCGGTCATCCCTGTTGCTTGTGCACCTTTGCCTACCCAATTTCTTCCTTCCAGTCAACTTTGCATTTAATATGCTTTGATACAGCACTCTGTAAACAGTCACCCCATTCAGTAATGACCTTCTGTGACTTACTCTCTTTGTGGAGGGTGTCACTGATTGCCTTCTGGATCACTGCCAAGTCAGCAGTCTTCCCCATTAGTGTAGTTTCAAAGAACAAGAGATACCTGGAACTTTTACTGGAGGGATGGACATTTAATGAAACTCAAATGTAAATATTCTAATATTTTGAGATAATGGATTTTTGACTTTCATGAGCTATAAGCTCTAATCATCAAAATTAAAACAAAAAAAAAAACTTTTAAAATGTTTTACTTTACATGTAATGAATCTAGAATATATTAAAATTTCATTTTTTAAAATAAGTTACAATAAAAAAAGAACTTTTTCATGATATTCTTTTAGATGCACCTGTACACTTCAGATAATGGTGTTGTTACAGCATCTACCTAAAGTGACATCATTAAAATAGTCCATGTGACGTCAGTGGTTCTACTGTAATGCTATGAAGCTACGAGAATATTTTTGTTTTCTTTGCACACTAAAAATTCTGGTAGCTTCATAAGATTAAGGTTGGACCACTGATGTCACATTGACTATTTTAACAATGTTCTGGGTCTTGAACATGGTAGTTGTGTTGCTGTCTATGCAGGGTCAGAAAGCTCTTGGATTTCATCCAAAATATCTTTGTGTTCTGAAGATGAACGTAAGTCTTATGAATTTGGAACGACATGAGGGTGAGAAATTAATGACAGAATTTTCACTTTTGGGCGAAATATCCCTTTAACTAGTTAATCCCTGACCTCTTGGAAAGCTAGCAATAACAGTTATGACTGATCTTATCAACAAGCAAATTGCTTATCAAATTGCTCCACAATGACAAGATTTAATGATAAATTGACTGGTGTTACAATCGCCAGCTGGAGTGCCCATAAACTCCATTAGAGGGCACTCCAGTTAGGACTCTTGCTATCGTTTTCTGGACTCCATTTCCCATGTGTTCCTTGCCCCTCACGTGATCTGGTCATGTGTCACCCTTGTCTGTGTGTTACGTTCTGATTGGTTCCTCAGTTGCATGTGTCATGTCCTGATTGGTTCCTTGGTTGCATGGGTCTGCTTCTCATTGGTTTGTTTTGTCATGTGTTCTCCTTGTCTAGTATATGTGACCCTGGACCACAAAACCAGTCATAAGTGCAATTTTTTCAAAATTGGGCTTTATACATCATCTGAATTCAAGCTGAATAAATAAGCTTTCCATTGATGTATGGTTTGTTAGGATAGAACAATATTTGGCCGAGATACAACTATTTCAGTATATGGAATCTGAGGGTGCAAAAAATTCAAAATATTGAGAAAATCGCCTTTAAAGTTTTCCAAATTAAGTTCTTAACAATGCATATTACTAATCAAAAATTAAGTTTTGATACATTTACAGTAGGAAATTTACAAAATATCTTCATGGAACATGATCTTTACTTAATTTCCTAATGATTTTTGGCATAAAAGAAAAATCTATAATTTTGACCCATACAATGTATTTTTGGCTATTGCTACAAATATACCCCAGCGACTTAAGACTGGTTTTGTGGTCCAGGGTCACATATAAGTTGCTCACTCACTCTCCAAGTTCACTGATTGTTGTTTAGCCTGTAGCATGTTCCTTGTTGCATGTTCCGTGTTTTCCCTAATTAAAGTTTTCTTGCCTTGCCTTTGTGCTTCGACCTTGGACTGTTACCTTAATCTTATGATTGATCGCTGCCTGCCTTGACCTCTGCTTGTTTTTGGACTACCCTTTGGATTACCTTTGATGTTTCTGTTTGCTGTTGCTGACCCTGCCTGTTTTGACTACGTTTGTTAATAAAGCCTTGCACATGGATCCACACCTCATTTGTCTTGTCTACCACGTTACAACTGGCTATTGAAGAAGACACTATATTTTTATGCAGATGCCCTCTATACACTGTAAATAGCATGCACAAATAAATATTCTAAGTTAATAAAAAAAAAATATCAGTCTTTCTACTTCAAAATTTCATGTTTAATTCAGTGTGTTACTTGCAGTTTGTAATTCTGAAATTTAATAGCAATTTCTAAGTGAAAATTGCATAAAATTGGTTGCATTAGGGTAAGGTAAGTTTTGACCCTCACACAACTTAAGAGTTTGTTCTCACAATGTTTTAAAGTTACATTTAGTTGAATAAAAATCTGTATCTCAGGTCCTTTGCTGTGTCAACAAGAAAAAAAAAAATATCTTTATATGTTTATATGTTCAGACTATAAAATAGTTATTCCTTTATGGCGTTGCAGCTGTATTGATAGCAGATGTTTCCGCGTTTAATTGATGCCGTCAGTTGTGTCCTGAGACTGCAAGAATCACGCATAAAAGCACAACAGGCTGCCTTTTTTCAGTAGCTTAAGGGCTTGAACACACACACACACACACACACACATACACAGATACTTTAAGAGTAGAATTAATTAAAATGGTTAATCAACTATAAGCTTGAAATGAAGAGCCTGTGGACTCCAGATCAGGAGGCTGCGTGTAAAACATCTCGGCATAAATGTGAGTTCTGAGGCAATTCAGGCTAGCAAACTCATCCTTGCGAAACAGCCTCAATCTTCTGCTTTTTAGAGCGTCTAGGCTATTTTATCCACCAATTAGTGTCAGCAGCCCAACCCTCTACCAAGTGGACTGTGGAAATATACCTTGGAAAAAGGAACACAGACGAAAATAAATGTCCTTTCTTTCAACAGCCGTAAGCTTTCAGAGCCTAAGGGTTTCGGAAAGAGAACGGCGACGTCTATGTATATACATACGCAGAGATAAATGATTGATATAGAACAGATTCCTCTCAGTGAACCGCGAAGAGATGGCCAGACACTCAGGGCCTTTTAATAGGTGCCACGCATGACTGAGTCCCTCTTACTCACACCGAAACTAATGTAGCAAGACTAAAGGTATGGACACTACTCCCAGTGTGCTTGTCTGTTCTTGTGATGCGTATTGGTCAGATTTAAGGTCTTATTTTATCACAGTTAGGCAGCTAATGAAGCAATCATAAAGACAGCAATGGCTGCAGAGAGTTATGCAGTGACATCAGCTGCTTGTTAAAATGAACTGAAAGTTTGTTACATTTATACTCCTGAAAAGTTTGTAAAGTTAAACATTTTCACTTTCACTTATGCTCAGAATCAGCTTCCATATTTAACCTGCGTTAGGTTAAAAAGCAACAAACCTCAGGGTGGTTTTTAGTTGTGTATTCTGCACACCTCCAGCAAATGGAAAACAGTTTCCAAGAGAATACACTTTCAAATAATTCACCGTAACAAAATGCCCAGGCAGGCTGTTTACTGCCAAGCTGTGGTTCTTAGTAAAGGTAGAGCTCTGAATGAGTTCATGACTTGAGTAAATATGATCCAAAGTAATCATTTGCTATTTTATGTGTGGAAAGTCCCAGAATCATTGAGTACGTTTACATGGACAACAATATTCAGATTTTAACACGATAAAGACAATACTCAATACTAGATAAGAATCTACCATGTATTTTGTATTTTTTTAATGAAAATAACCAATCGTTTCGCTAGATAAGACCCTTCTTCCTCGGCTGGGATTGTTTACAACCGCATTTGGAATCGTTTGGAGCCGCATTTAAACTGCATTTTGGAAGTTCAAAATCGGGGCACCATATCAGTCCATTATATGAAGAAAAATGCTGAAATGTTTTCCTCAAAAAACATAATTTCTCTATGACTGAAGAAAGAAACACATGAACATCTTGCATGACAAGTGGGTGAGTAAATTATCTGTAAACTGTTGTTCTGAAAGTGGAGCGCTCTTTAATCATAATATTGTCTTATGGAGAATAAAGCAAATACTTAGATTACTGATGTCCATGTAAACATAGTCACTGTTCAGTTGGAGACTCAGTTACAGCACTGATGGTTGCCTTTTCTGTGGTTTTCTAGTTTTGTGGACTGTGATGACCGCTAACTGATAGCGGAACATTGATAGATCAGCAGAAAATTAAAATTCTGTCACTACTCACCCTCATGTTGTTCCAAACCTGCATGACTTCTTTGCTCTGTAGAATAGTTTGGAGAACAGAGTATAAATACAAAAGCAAGTGAGGGACTAATCACTTAATGAATGGAACACAGGTGAACTGAATAACATAATTAGGAGGTCAAAGGAAAATCAACACAGAAAACCACAGACATGTAGGGTAGAGTGGGGGAAAATGCCCCCACGGTGTAAAACGCCCCCTAAATAAATAATAAAATAAATAAATAACCACAAGATGAAATCAAGATACATTTTTATTGTAACTATGGACTAGACAAGAGTTCTGTAGACGTTTTCACTATAAAACTTTTTCATTTTCAGCAGTAAGAAAAAGCTTGTTGTTTTGTAGAACATCACAGTTATGTATGATATGAGAACAGTAGGGCCTGTAGATAGGGAGTATGTGTTATTGTATTGTATGTGTTGATGAATGACACAATTTTTTTTTCTCAAACATAGTCAGCGGGGTAAAACGCCCCCAGGGAGCAATGGGCAATTAATGTAGTTACTCTGTTTTTCCATTTCTAACTAGTTGGTTGAACAAAAATATTTGGATTTTATATTTAAAAATTACCTCAAGTTAGCATCAGGTAGCTAGTTAGCTAGCCTATTAGCATCAGCTAACAAAGTTAATTTTAAGCTAAAACTACCTGTACTCTAATTTAGCTGTAAAGGTTTAAAGCAAATAGTTTTGTCAGACTAGGGGGGCATTTTACCCCATCCATGGGGGCGTTTTGCTCCGTAGGTAGGCTAAAACTCCCCCTTGGTACAAATTTATTTTTTGTTAAAAATCTAATAATATGAAAAATTTATAATTTATGTCATTGTCACTAAAACTATGGTAACTTTTCTGAGCATATTTAAGTTTTGTTTCACAGAAAAAAAATTCACAGTTCATAACACATTTCACAGTTTTCCCCCATTCTACCCTAACAGTTTTAATAGTAAAATTAAAAAAATATTAACAAAAAAAAGCATGTCTAATTAATTGAAATCATGACGGTTGCACAATTTAACAGCAAAAAAAAAAAAAAGTTTAACAAAAATTACACTTTTAAGGCCCTATGAAATCCTTTTTTCCCCTCAGATTCTGTTTTATTTTTTTACCAAATTTGGCATTTTTCATTAGGCCGCGTGTCCACCAAAGCGGTTTTTGCCAGCTGAAAATGCCAGGCGCTCTGCTCAAAATGCCCAGCTGTGAGCGCTTGATATTCAGTGAAGTAATGGCAAGCAGATTGTGAATAAAATGTTTCATTGTTTTTCATTACAATAATATGGTAATCCAGCAATTCCATCTGGTAAAGACATAAATACTCGGACACAAACAATATTAACTCCAGTGTTGTTCAGTCACAGTACAAGCAGGGTGGGCAATATTAGTTTTGCCCCTCCTCCATTCTGATTGGTTGGCTGACTAGAAAGTGACAGTGATGAGCGCAGTGTTTTACTCAAAGTTGAACATTCAACTCCCGGCGCCGACAAAAAAAAAAACACCCGAACGCTCAGCGCGAAAAAGACACTCAACGCTCAGCACGCTCCTGCTGTTTTAAAAAACGTTGAGAGCAAATGAAAAAATACACCAACCTCGGGAAAAAACGCTTTGCTGGACACACGGCCTTAATTTTCTGGATTCCATTTTAATGGTTTCAATAAATCAGTGGTTCTCAACCTTTTTTGGGCCAGCGCCCCCCTAGCCATTATCCAGGTCCCTCAATGCCCCCATCAAATAAAACATAGTCTAATAGTCCTCACTGAATATTAAAGTTGATTGTTATTATTTTGTGTTCATAATGAGGACTGTTAGTATATTTAAAGTAATTCATGTGGGGTCATTGTGATTTTTAAAGAAATTACTTTAATTCAAGGATGCATTGAATTGCTAAACAAAACAAAACAAAACAAAAAAAAAAAAAAACAGTGAAGTACTTTTGTACAGTAAATTATTTTAAAATAAGCGTAATAACATTCATTTACAGAGTTTTTAAGCATGTTGGTGATTATCATTGCTACAGCTTCAGTGTTGTTGCGATGCTGATATACCTTGTTGCCCCAAATTTAAAATGACTAAATAAAAATTCTTCTTTAGAACATATCCACATGGACATTTTACAGAAGGGATTTTAGTTTGTTCTTCCATTCTTGGAACATCCTTTTTACTGCTGTGATATGTTTGGATGTTTTCAATTAACTTTCTGTGAAATATAATAATTATTATTATTTTTTATTTTTTTTAGAAAATACCCTGTTTTTTGAGAGTATATTGAATTCCCCCTTTTTTCTGGCATAGTGGACATGGTTATTTTGGTGAAAATGGAAGAAATTTAAACCATACTTTACTACATTTTGTGAGAATACTTCAAAGTTCACTTACAAATACTTTAAAGAAAACCTCAAACAATCCTATTTCTAGAAAAGTTGATGTTTTGTAAAATTCTAAAATTCTAAAATTTGTGATTTTTTAATTCTACTTAACTTTTATTTAATTGACAAAAGTACAAAGAAAAGATTTCCAAAGTCACTCACCAACTTGTAATGTTTTAAAATGTTCAAATAGAATGGTTTTTTTTTTTCAAATGGTAGATGTACTGTTTTTACTGTATTTGTTAAACAAACAAATGCAACCTTTTTATCCATTAACAAATCTTACTGACTTTTATTTTTAAGGGTAGTGTATATTATAGGCTATATTTTATCCCACACATAATTAAAAAAAATGTCATTGAATGCCACATGACATTCATCACGTATTTGATTTGACAGGACTTCAAAAACCATTATCATTACAAGGAGCAAAAAGGCCGCCCCCGTTGAGAAACACTACATTTCATTACATTTTAATAATCAAAAGCATATCTAATTAATTGATTTTATTAAAATATTTATTATTGATATTTTATTTATTTATTTATTTATTTATTTATTTTTTTTCCTTAAAAAAATAATGTTTAAATAATACTTTTATTAGTAGCAGTAATACTTTAACGACATTAAGTAATATATTTCTGCCACAGTTTCTTCAAGGTAAACCTAAATTATATTTTAACAGGTTGCTGTGAAGAAAAGTTTCTTTTTGTATATGATATGACGATAGTTTTTCTCGAAAGAAACAATAACATGCTCATGAAGTGACTGTCAGTGCAGTTCTAGAGATTATGTTTATGTTTGTGTCATATAAACAGTATGTAGTAAATGAAATGCGCATCTGCGCCATTCATTCACACAGAGACATGCAGGGTTCGTACTTAAATAGTATTTTTGCAGCTTAATATTCACAGACACAAGTCCATATCACATTTTGATATAAGTGTACTTACCTACTTTTGATTTATTCATCCAAATTTGACAAATTCCGTGTCATTCCACGTATTCCATTTTATGACTGGATTCTGTGATTCCGCTGGTGTTTTCCCCATTGCAGAAATCATAGGGCTCTACACAGAAGAAACAAAGTCATACAGGTTTGAAACATAAATATAAATACATATATATATATGAATGAAGAGTTCATATGCAAAAACAGCTAAAAGCTATCTCGGTCAATGATACTGTGTGAATGCTCCTGACACATAGTATAAGTCCATCAAATACTTTTACTTTAAACTCGCTAAATTCCAGCCTCAGCCCAATCAGAAGTACCAGTACTTACATAGAAACCTATACAAAGTAGCCAAAAAAGAAATGATCAAATGAAAAACGTCAGATAGATTTAGAGGCTTTTGCATCTGAACTTTTCATATATAGCTTTTGTAACTAATATATAACATATAACAATATGCCAATCAAATTTAATAATACCAGCCTCACCATCCCTAGACTGATTTTAGCATTAGAAGGGAAACTGATTCATTCCCTTTGGCTGTCAGATGTGTAAATGCATTCAAATTGCAAAGGCAACAAAAACAAAAACAAAAACAAAACAAATAAACAAAAAAAAAAGTTAATCAATCCAACCCCTGATTCCCCTTTCATTTTCTTGGAAAGTGTGGATGATTCTGGCACTTCACCATGTTTTCTTGTTTGTGTTTTATGACTCATGAAGAAAGTAACTGATGACAAAAAAGATTGTTTTTCATTTTCTGAGGTAGAAGGGATAGAATGTGTTTTTCTGGCATGTATAATTCTATCTATCTATCTATCTATGTGATGCTATGAAAATAGAGTAGTGCACAGTACTTGACTTTAATTCCAAATTTGATCCCTGTTTCCTTTAAGTCCTGTTTAACATTTGCAAATGGCATGCCTCACATCTGACTAAGTGTCATTATTGTTCTAGTTTCTGGAGACGTCCTGTCTTGTAGGCACAGATGAGTCATCTCTAATTGGTGGAATAATACAGCTGGCTCAGCAGTACAACAGAAATGGGGTGCATCCATTTCGGTCAGCATCGGTCCGTATAAATGCGAACTGAGTAGAGAAGGTGCCAAGCATGTTTAGCCAATAAATTAAAAAGCATTTACTCATCTCTCACTATCCAGAGCCAGCTATTAATCAGATTTTGACAAATGACCACAGCACCCCTGCTATTATCTAGAAACCCACTGTTTATTAAAATAATTAAGGAATACAAGCTTAATTAGATCGTCTAGTTCTCATCCAGGCCACTTGTGGCTACATTAAAGATAACCATGCCTTATTAGTGACCAATGTCAATGCTATCAGTTAAATCTCACTATTACAATATAGAGGTAAAGAATTCCAGAAAGAAGATATTTCTATCATATTTGTACATGTTCATGTTCAAACAAATTTGGATGGTTTTATCATCTTAACAGAAGATTAAAGGAAAAGTTTACAAAAATTGGAAATTTACTCAGGCCACCCTCATCAGAACAGATTTGGAGAAATTTGGCATTATATGTGCCTCTGGACCACAAAACCAGTAGTAAGTAGGACGGGTATATTTGTAGCAATAGCCAACAATACATTGTATGGGTCAAAATGATCGATTTTTAGGATATTAAGTAAAGCTCATGCTCCATGAATATATTTAGTAAATTTTCTACCGTAAATATATCAAAACTTAATTTTTGATTAGTAATATGTATTGCTAAGAACTTCATTTGGACAACTTTAAAGGCGATTTTCTCAGTATTTTGATTTTTTTGCTTCCTCAGATTCCAGATTTTCAAATTGTTGTATCTCGACTAACTATTGCCCTATCCTAACAAACCATACATCAACGGAAAGCTTATTTATTCATCTTTCGTAAATCCCAATTTAAAAAAATTGACCCTTATGACTGGTTTTGTGGTCCAGGGTCACATATCATTTGCCCACCTGTGGATCCTCTGCAGTGAATAGGTGCCGTCAGAATGAGAGTCCAAACAGCTGATAAAGACATCATAATAATGAACAAGTAATCCACATGACTACTTTATTGTCTGAATCAAAGGAGAAATATACACTAATCAAGCACGATTTATTAGTGAAAACAGTACAAAATAGTTCTAAACAAGTATGTTGATGGATTTTGGTGCGAGAGAACAACAGAGCATGGACTTTTTCACTGGAGTATGTGTTATTATGTATTATGGACTTCTATTTTAGCCTGAATCGTTTCTTAAACAAGAAGCTTTTTGCTTCACAAGAAATTAATTGATGAACTGGTGTCCTGTGGATTACTTAAGGATTATTGTGATCTGTTTGGACTCTCATTCTGATGGCACCCATTCACTGTAGAGCAGGGGTGCCCAACCGTGTTCCTGGAGATCTACCTTCCTGCAGAGTTTAGTTCCAACCCTGATCAAACACACCTGTCTGTAATTATCAAGTGCTCCTTCAGATCCTAATTAGTTGGTTCGGGCGTGTTTGATCAGGGTTGGTGCTGAACTCTGCAGGAAGGTAGATCTCCAGGAACAGGGTTGAGCACCCCTGCTGTAGACGATCCAGAATGTTGCCTTAAAAGGCAGCTGCTTATGTAGGCAGCAAGGGAGATCACTACATTTTGAAATAAAGCTATTATCTCCTTCAATGGTAATCTTCTAACCAAATGTTTATTACCGGCCTCTCTTTGAAGGCTATCAGACAGCATTAATCAACTGTGGACAGTGTTAAACCACAAAACCCACTGGCATTGTCAGACGAAGCCACTAAAAGAGAGCAATTATTTGCTATCTCTGCTTTCTGATGAATCAGAAATTATAATATTGGAGTACTCTGGGCACATCAGGGGCCCTTCTCATTGGACTCGTTTTTATGGTTTGTTGAAAACAGCTAGATGGAGCACAAAGAAGCAGAAAAGAATATTAGTATTTTGGCATTTATTACAACTACGTTCAGAATTGCTGTTGTTCGCACAAAACAAGAATTATTTCTCAAACAGCAAATATAAGCCATTTCTGCAACTCATTAGAGCCCTCTGCTGGTTTGGGGCCCTGGGCAGATGCTCAGCAGGGCTGTGCATTAATCTTTGTCTCTAGTGTCCAAGACTCACAGAAAAGTCTCTACTCTTGTTAATGAAATGACGGAAACACTGTGGTTGGTGCAGAATGAAGATAAAGCATCAGCCATCATAGCCCATATGCTGTGTGCTCAGTTGAAACAATACTCATTGTCACATTTCTTCATATACACCCTTGTTATGCTCAAAGTATTGACCCATAGAGAAAGGTCGTCCACGCTCTATTGCTGCCGTAGAATGGCCTGGGTAGGTTTAATAAATGACTCTCAATAATGGACGGAGCTTGTGGGGAGGCCGCAGGGTTTGTGAATATTGTGAACGAATTTAATGAACTTGGTTACCTGGTAGCCTTTCTGAGAGAAAACGAGTTACCCACTGATTTAAAATAGCTTTCAGTTTGAACATTTTACGCTATATTTCCTTTTTCTTTATTTAACCAATAGTTCTTTAATTCAACCATTGTATTTTTATATGCCCTTGTCAGGTCTGTCCTCAAAATTGTATGAACTTGGTTACCTGGCTTTTTGGTAGCCTTTCAGAACAAATCATGTGGTAGAAAATGGAGATGGAGAACGTGAGTTACCCACTGGCTTAAAGTAGAACAAGGTAAAACCATGTGGCTTTCAAAGTGTGTAGGTGTTATGTGGACACAATATTTTTTTCTATTACTGTCCCATATTTTATACTATTTTTCTTTTTCTTTATTTCTTTAATTCAGCCACTGTATTTTGATATGTCCTTGTCAGCACGTCCTCGGAAAACTGAAGATATTCATCTACAAATAATTTATTTAGCCTACCCTTGTCTTTCCAAACAAAATACTGTTTTTCATGAAAATATTTTTTTTTCCTTGTTTTTCTCTCCCTCCCTCTCTTCTTTCTCTCTCTCTCTCTCTCTCTCTCTCACACACACACACACACACACACACACACAACAGCATTATTTTGGCCCTCTGTGTAAAATTATCATTTTTATGGGGCATTAATGCTTGTCAGTATAAAGGCCACTGCTGTGCAAAAGTATCAGCTATTCCAGGCTACTCCATATAAGTGTTTTGAAAACATAATCTATAAAAATCATTACAGAGAAAGAATTATGAAATTGTTTACTTACGGTTTGCAACATAGCTGCTGTCAGATCCAATACAGTTGGCAGCTTCATCTGTCAGCAAAAGTTTCTTTCCAAATTCTCCATTACACTGGTCCTTGTTTACAAAACAATTTGCAGTCAAATGCTCCTAACAAACACAGAACACCATTAAAAACAAACCATCCACTTGACGCTGGGAACCTTCTGAACGCTGTTTAAACCGGACGTATCAAAACGAATGTTCTTTTACTCATCCATTTTGTCAGCAGATAGAAGCTGTTGAAGTATGTCAGAAACTGAACTGGTGTTGTGCCCATTTTCGACCCCCGCCAAATGATTACCCCCTCTCGTTCAAATCGCTACCTGATTGCCTAATCCTAAACCCAACCCCTAATCCTAACCCCTCCCCCACACCTAACCCTAAACCTACCAATACTAGGGAGGGGTAGTAATCTAGCAGGGGTAGTAATCTAGCAGGGGTCAGAACTGTGCACAACACCGGCATATGTAAACAGTATTCACTGTAGACAGCGTTCGACGCGACGCCATGCTGGCTTCGTGTCCGGTGTAAACAGGAGTCGGGTGTCAGTGGGCGGGGCCTCCTTATACTATTGTATTGAATTTGAAGGGACAGATCCTTGAAAATGGTAGTTCAGTTGCTGTCTATGCAGGGTTAGAATGTTCCGGGATTTTATCAAAATATCTTAATGGACCCTTTTTACAAGCCTGTGATGATGTGTTTCAACGGTCATCATCATCGTAAATCCTTTAAAGTTTTTTATATTTAGATTTTTTAAAAACATGTATGTACATTTATAACACTATACTTTGTATTATATCACCTTTTCATCAAGTTACAAAAAACTAGTTAACGCTATGCGAGGGTGTTTCTAATGCCGCTTCTGTGGGAGGGACGATAAATTTGACATTGTTCTCTCTTCTGACTGCTGATATCAGTCTAGCATATCTTTTTTCCTTTGATTGAAAGTCGTGAAAACATTGTGTAGTTTTTCTTTTGCTATCTGAGCAAATGGAAAAGTAAAAAATACATCTGTGGTACTCTCCCATTCATTGCTCTCGGATATTACCCAACTATGACGACTTCCGCTATGAGAAACCCGGAACTGTGAGAAACGTCCATTTGTGTTCCAAAGATGAACCAAGGTCTTACGGCTTCGCAACGACATGTGGGTGAATAATTAATGACAGAATTTTCATTTTCATTTTCATTTTCAAAAAAAAAAACAAGAACAATGACACCTCAATGTGTAAGAAAATATCATCACAAGCCTGAAAAACTTATTGTTATCAGTGAGTTTAAGAGATTTAACAATAAGCAAAATCTCAGCAAGAAAGACATCAAATCTAGGTAAAATATTGAGAAATTTGTTTTTGTGAATAAAACATTTACAGTGCAACACACACACACACACACACACACACACACACAAAATTAACAACAAGATCAATAACATGGTCACTGCCAGAAAAATACACTGCCAGAAAAAAACCTGATTGCAATAATAGAATAAATTAAGTAAAGTTTCTTCCCCAACTTTGCAGAATATACATAAGTTAGAGAGATAAAAAAAATAAGCAATTTGCAAGTTAGATGGATATGCAAAATCTTAAAAATAAGTATTAAAGGATAAGTTCACTTCCAAAACATATAATGTACTCACCCCCTTGTCATCCAAGATGTTCATGTCTTTCTTTCTTCAGTCGTAAAGAAAATATGTTTTTTGAGTAAAACATTTCTGTATTTTTCTCCATAAAAATAGACTGGTATGGCATGGCAAGACGAGCGTTTGAGATTAAAAAGTATTTCAAATTTTAAGCTATGAAACTTGCAGGATGTTTTAATGACATAAAACGTATTATATGTCAAAAGATTAAGGGAAGTTTAATTTATTGTCATGACTAGTGTATGGTAATGCAAGTAACACGAGTTACGTAATCAGATTACTTTTTCAAGTAACTAGTAAAGTAATGCATTACAAGTAACACGAGTTACGTAATCAGATTACTTTTTCAAGTAACTAGTAAAGTAATGCATTACAAGTAACACGAGTTACGTAATCAGATTACTTTTTTCCAAGTAACTAACAAAGTAATATGCATTACTTTTTAATTTAAAAGAAAATATCTGAGTTACTTTTTCAAATAAGTAATGCCAGTTAGAAATTTGTTTTCTCATTTATTGACTGACAGCTCTGCTGAAATCAGGAGTAAATGCAGATGCATTGTGTGAACTGTGTAATGTGATGTTACTGTAGTTTGAGACTAAATGTGAACATGCATTAGTTCATCTCACTTGCACAAAACCAAACTCAGCATTCCTCAAAATGAATAAAAGCAGTGAAATGCAAACTCAGAATATGACGCAAACCTGCAATAATTAAATGTTAAATAACACAAATATCCTTTTTGTATTTAATCTTATTTTATTAAGAAATGTCTTTGTTGCTGACAATCCAATTCAACCATACTACTAAGCAAAAATTACTTTAGATAAACTTCATTTTTATATTGCTAAAGAGTGGTGACCTTTCTTCTCCTGCGTTGTACTGTTCAGACGTGAATTTACTTTTCCTTTAGCCTGAATCTTTTACGTTTGCTGACAACAGAACTTTTTATATTAAAAACAAATGTGCAAGCCCTTCCCAGATATATAAAGTAACTCAAAAGTTACATAACATATTAATTTTCATTAAAAGTAACTAAGTAATGTAATTAGTATTCTTTTAGGGAGTAACACAATATTGTAATGCATTTACTTTTCCCCAACACTGGTCATGACCCCTTAAATTTCCCTTCTATTCTATTAAGTTCTGGAGATAGATACATAGGATACATGCATAGACCTACTTATATAAACATATACATAAAAATTATATTCAAATGTGCTATCCTCTCTCCCAATGTCACTTTATGAAGTTGCAAGATCATGTTGATAAACTTATCATGGATTTTCAATAATGCTAAGTTTAGTGTGGATAAAAATAGGCATAACAAAACAAAGAAATCCACATGCAATGCTTCTGGTTGCCATGACAACTTCTCTTTCATCATAGTAAAAGCACTTAAATATTATGGATGTAGATACGTTTCATCATGAATATTTTGTGTATAAGTTTGTAGGTGAAATTAATCATTTTTTAGAAGAATATATTAGTCAAGAGACTGTATGGAGAGTGAATATGAAGGTGTAATTAACTTGGTGCCTGACCAAAGTGACTGGCACAGTCTGACCCCACTAGATCAAATGTCAATTTACGCCCATGCTCAGTCATTTTAAAGTGATTTGTCAACTCCATCTCTGAGGAAGACAAATAGCCATGTTATTTACAGGCTTCAAATACGCCTCAATTACTTCATATATGATGACATTCCTCAGTCCTTCATCACTGTGTTTCACCAGTAGTTTTGCTTTAATACTTACACATGCTAATAATAGCATTTCCTGATCTAACAGTTCTGCTACATACAGATTGTTGAGTAAAGTAGCTAGTAACTGTTTCAGGTTTTATATTTTCAAAAAAGAACTTAAAAACATAATAAATAAATAAAGGTAAAGAAAACAGCATTTTTCTTTAAATCACAAATTCTTTGAGGCTGTAATGCACCTGAGCTATCAGTGATGCCTTCAGATGTTACTCTGTGATCAAAAATTAGGGCTATTATGTTGTCCGGCTTTACGCTGTTATCTTGTAATTTTTCCTCTTTGAAATTCTGTGGAGAAAAGCTTTCTGTTGCCACTTTTATTTGAATCTACAGCACTTCTAATCAAAACTCAATCATCTCAGTCTACACACACATCATAGACTCTTCAATGGACCAAAAGCCCTTTAATAACTTTGATAACACATCCAAGGAGAGGCAGGTGCACAGTTTAAAAAAAAAAAAATAGTGTTATTAGGTTAAGTTCTTACCTTGTAATTGTGTTCTCTCCTGTTGTCACAATGGCTTTGTGCAGCTGAAATACAATTTTGGAAGTAGACTCATCTGTCCAGGTTTTGATAGCATTCACAGCTACAAACACATGTAAATTCAATGTTTATAACCCAGTTTTTGGGAGGATAATTTGGTATGAGCATGAAAAGTGCACAACATTGGTTGGAAATGTGATCAGATTTATTAATTTTTAATTAACTATGTGATATTCACTACAAGATGTTGTGAAATGTGAGTGAGAGAGCAATGTCACTGAAAGTGTGAAAATGCTTTAGTACTTTTTGTAGAGAAGTCTTCTGCTATTGTATGCTTACATAAATCAACCAATGTACAGTAGATATTGACTATCTGAACAAATGGCTTCGATTTCATCATTTGCAGAGTGACAGTGCAGTCAGTCAGTCCTATAGACTGGATTTAAAAAACCTATTCGGATTTGTGTGCAGTGTGAACAAAGACACGCACAGCTTCAACTGCAGTCAATATTAGTGACTGCAGGGCTCCAGTACCTATAATTACAGCCATGGCTCTGAGCTGTGGACCAGAGAAAGGAAATATTTCAGGTTATTTACTATTTAATGTCTGCAGCATTTTTCAAATTGCTTTTGAATATCATAAAACCGGTGTGATGCAGCAGTTCTTCCTGCTCAGTTGCTATGTCTACATTGTAAATGAATACTGTAAAGGCACATTCTGTTCTCTTTTTATAAGCTAAGCGACAAGTGTACATTTTTGTCTGGAAATCAGCAGTATCCCCAAAAGCTGTCCATATTCATTAAATTGTAAATGACCCTGAATATTTCTTCAGGTATCAGCAAACACTATGGTTGATCAGTCAATAATGGGATGGTTGACACAAAATTAAAATTCTGTCATCATGTTGTTTTAAACCTGTATGACTTTCATCAGAAGAATGATTTTTTTTTTTTGTTTAGTTTAGTTTAGCTTAGTTTAGTTTACCACTGACTTCCACATATGGAGGCAGGAAAAACAGTTCTGACATTGGTTAATTGTCACATGACATTCAAATAAACAATTTTTTTATGAGTATAGTGCTGCACAACTTGGCAAAAAAATATATTGTGATTATTTTGTCATAGTGTCTATTTCTGTCACTGTACTTTGTCCAGTGCAAATAGCCCACCTTGTTGGCAGAGGCTATTTAAAGTAACTCCGCCCACCACTGTGTGATTGGGATAGTCAACACTACAAAAGACTATTGTCAAGCATCATCTCCAGTAGTGTGGATAGTAAAGAAAGTGCCATAGTTGTTTTGATGTGATCAACCCAAGTTAGAATCCATCTTTTGCCAAACTTTTTTTTTTGGCTCACTTTTCAAATCACAAAGGCATTTATTTTCAATTAAATTCAAGGAAATAATCAAAAATTGGAAAAAAAAAGGCGACAAAACATGCGATAAGCAACTGTTGCAATCACTTTGAACGTTATGTCAGTAGCTACGTCATAAATAGAACACAGCATTAGTTTATTGTCTGGAATTTGTCTTGTCATGCCACATAATGCGTCACCTCATCCAGTGTTGACAGAGACAGCATCACTGGTTATAATCGGTTCTATAGTATTTTGTCATGTTGTGCTGCACCACTCGCCTCTGGTGTAGAAACGTTGTCAGTCCACAAAAATGTTGGAAAGTATATGAATGTGAGTAAAGTGATCCAAGCACAAACTACATTCCCAAATACACATTAAACTTACAGTGCTTGCAGAGGTGCAGTTCATGAGGAGCAGCATTTACTATAAAACAATTTGGAAACAATGTATTATAAACTGATTAAAAACTGATGAAAATAAGACAAGCCTTTTTTGGAAACGCTGTTTCAAGCTAACTGTATCTTGAACATTGTAAAGCCCCTTTCACACAGCATGCTGCTTCTGAAAAATGTCCAGAGTGCCTTCTGTGTGAACGCAAACACATTCCGGGATTGATCCCGGTTTGGGGACCTAGTAACATTGCCAAGATCAGTCCCGGAACAAACGCTGTGTGAAAAAAAGCCAGTGCTGTCAAAAGTGTGTCGTAATGACGACGCACTTTATTTTACTGGGTGTTTTGAAGGCAGATCAACGTTCGCGATGAAAAAATGTGTAAAGAGGAATGACGCAGAGATCAGGGAGCTTCTCACTATCCACGCTAAAGCTGAAATCATTTGCCAGTTTAGTCAGGGTTGCCAGGTTTTCACAACAAAACCCACCCAATTGCTACTCAAAATTATCCCAAAAGTAGCACAATGGCATTTTAAGGGGGGTCCCCATTAAAAATTGCCGGGGACTAAATATTATGTTATTTAGGTGGCTTCAACCTGCGGACATGAAAAACAACCCATGGGAACAGTGTTAAAGTGGGATTTTGTGGACTTGGCAACACTGAGCTTAGTGGAACAATACATATTGCATTGTCACGATCATTTACAAGATCGTTACGGGATGTGTGTGAACGCACGCACAGATTCCGAAAAACACTAGCAGTGTGAATGAACCAAAGTGGCTTGGGTGGACATTACAAACTCTAAAATGGCAATACTAATAACTGGTTGCTATTATTATAAATAATCACCTTTTAGTAATTGTAATGTGAGCCATGATCAACGCATTACAAGTACTGCAAGTTACATAATCAGATTACTTTTTTTTTTAAGTAATCTAGTAAACTAGTAAAATAACATTACTTTTAAATTTACAAGAGAACTTACTTCTTCAAATAAGTAACGCAAGCTACTTCGTTTCCCCATTTATTCACTGACGCCTCTCCTATCCCCATGTTGAGATAAATTTGAAGTGATGTGTCTTTCAGGCTGAGGTTTATTCATTTCACTTTACAGTCTTTACATTTCATTTTTGCTGTGAAAGGGCCTTTACAGTTGCCAAAAATATCCACCTTATTCTCCAACGCAGAAGTAAACTGAGACTTCCAGTTCTTTAGTCACTATAGGGAAAGAACAAGAACGAATAATAAAGAATGCAGTAAACGGTAAAACTGTTTGCACTAAAAACCAGTGTGCTCATAATTAAGATAATACATTAAAATAATATGGTAAGACACACCAATTTGCAATATCAAGCAACAAAACCAGATATTTTGTACAGCTAAAATTAGATGGACGCGGATGAGATCAGAAGCCACACTCAAACAATTTACAAATGGCTGCGCCCGTTCTTACAGAAAAATAAGGAGGATAATTTTTGTGTTTTTTTTTGTTATTAAAGACAAATAAGCAAGCCCAGTAGCAAATAGGCCTAAGTAAAGTAAAAGTAACATAATACATTCTAAAAAAGTAACTAAGTAATGCAATTTTACCTTTTTATGGAGTAAAATTACTTTTAAAAGTTACTTTCCCCAGCACTGGTCGTGATTCATTTTTAAGGTGTAAGAGATACTACAGTACATTACACTTACGTGTGTAATTTGCAAAACAGTTCTGTATTAATTTAGAGGCTGTATTTGTGTTGAAATTTTACAGAAAACTTTAAAAAGTGAATAAAGGAGTTGAAAGAACCTCTGAAGTTAATCTGAAGCAAGCCCTGGGGCCGCTCCAAAGCGCTGATTGAAAAATAGCATTAATGTTAAAGAGTTCTACTTAGACTTTCTATCATAACTGAAAAACTAAGCCTTCCACAGTCATAGACCAGGTGAATCATTATTCAGAGGACTAAAATCATAATGATTTATACACAGGCACCCAGAACTAAAACAAGACTATTATTCTCCAGTATTTGCTTGTTTCCTATTAATTTTTCACTTTAATTCATCTCTTCAATAAAAGCTTTCAATTAGGATGCATTCCAAATGAACGTCTCTCCGCACTCCATCAAATGCTGGCAACTCTGTGATGTGCGCTAAATCCCAACCTTTTAATTATGAGCGGCTTCAAGCGGTGACATTCCTGACAACTCCCAGCTGATGAAATGTCTGGAAACATTGCATGGTTATATTACAGGCTACTTCGCCAGCTGATGCGTTTTCCCACACTACACATACCTGGGGAGCGATATTACACTTCTCTTTTCCAGCTTAATAATATCAATCTTCAGTTACAGTCACCTTTGTGCCACTGGTCTCTAAATGAAGACCTTGGCTTTGTTCTGTCGTCACTTTACTGTTGGTACCAATTAGATCGATGTACTGAAGACACAAGGTTTTTTTTTCCCCCCGAAGACCAATAGATCTGCACTGTGATTTAGAGCTTTTCTCTCTGATGACAGACGGTTATATACCTCCCAGAGAAATGACCAGTGTGAGAGTGTATGAGTGTGACTATTTTTGTGCCGCACACAGAGTTCAGAAGTCTGTTTTGTAGCTCTGAGATACACATTGTGTTGACAGGCCTCGACCTCAGAGCTGGTATAGATATGCAGGACGAGTACATAAAGCGAAGGTGCAAAAGAGGTGTTGTTTTATGCACGGCAACAGAAGCACTTCTTTTTTTTCTCTCTCACATTCCGGCCCAATATAACAGACCTGTAAGTAAGGAAGTCTTTGCATCAGTTCAAAACCCACATTATTTCCCATGGGAGGTTTGAGCACAGACTGTGCATCCTCGAAGGCAGTCACAGATGCCATGAAGGCGGTTGTTATTCTCATTTTACCTACTACTTTAACCTCCAGAGTGGTTGTGTGTGAGTCTGGTATTGCAAAAGCAATGGTGGAAATAAAAGCAAAGATCTGAAGCACTGAATGCCAAGCACATGCCATTCTAAAGCACCTTAATATGTAATATAAATCATATAATAGTTACATTTCTGTTGCAAAAGCTTTGCTTTTGCAAAGTATTTAAGTTTTACATGTGCACTTGTAGCGCCCTTCAAATTTTTTTTACGTACTGTACATGCAGATTAATATAATATTAATGAAATAAAAGGCTACTTATATGTACTGAAAAAAGGTGCTTTGGTGGTTAGTATGACTAAATGTACTAACAGACATAAAATATGAACTAAAATATACTTAAATATACAATACTTAATACATTTCTATTGACACTTCTATGATATATATGAGCAATAATCGCATGAGTAGGCGTGAGATATGCTGTGATTCGACTGTAGGTAATCACAGCATGCTGATATATAGCCATATCGCATATCTTTTCGTGTGAAATTGTGTTTATACCACAGTTCGACAGCACAAGTGTGTAAATACATAAGAAACAACAACGGAGTGTCTTTAAAAAACTACTTCCTTCTGCCACAGATTTAAATCTAAGTTTGACAATTTAACAGCTGAGCCCAAGCCTCCATTACTAATTTTAAAACGTCATTTTATACCTAGGAAGGATATTATTTATTGAATATTTATAGCAACAACAGCTATCATAAAAGTTGCTAGGCAATTCAGTCAAAAGCACACAGGCAGCGCTCTGATATACAGTACTGAATTTACATAAACATGATGAGATTTTGCCAAAACTAGTTGCTCTGGAACAAATAATAAATTAATGAGACCAAAGACTGCCCATTAGATTTACCTAAAATGAATTATATCTCACATTTAACTAGCACAGAGACATCAGAGCCAGAGGTAAATTCTAGAAGATCTGGTTGAGCTGAGGCTTCTCTCGGCGGGTTCATAAGAACGGCTACTGACGTCGTGGAGCTCCGAAACGTTAAAGTAAATTTTCAAACAGACATTTTTTTTTTAATTAACAAACAGCATATTTGAAGTCCAAACAAGTACATTCTCGGCTAAAAAAAAACTTTTAAAACTACATTCCATGACACGAAAACAGTATTACTCTTAATTATAGTGCATTTGGGTGTCCACCATGACACTCGCTGTGAGAAATATGGCGAGCAATACATGATATAAATGGTGAAGCGGTTGGAGGAGCTCTGATATCGCTCTAATATGGCACTCATTTCAGCCAATCAGATTTGAGGACCAGAAAATGTTGTATAAATTTAAATATATTTGTAATTACACGTGTATAATGAAAATGTGGTTACACTTTATTTTAAGGTGTCCTTGTTACAGTGTAATTATACATTTAAGTACTGAGTACTATTAATTAACTACATGTACTTACTAGTTAGGGTTAGGATTAGGGACAGGGTTACCAGGTTTTCATGACAAAACCTGCCCAATTGCAACTCAAAACTATCCAAAAACTAGCCCAGTCGTGGCTAAAAATCGTGTTCTGGGGGTAAAATACATGTTACCCTGGTAAAATGTGCATTGCATGGGCTAAATATCAGGTTTTTGGGGTTGCTTTAACCCGCAGACATGAAAAAGAAGTTCCACAGGAAAATAGCAGACTTGGCAACACTGATTAGGGATGGTCTTAGGGTTACTTGCATGTAATTATGCATAATTAATTGTTATTTTAATAGTAAGTGCATGTAACGTGTAAAAAGGACATCTAAAAATAATGAGTTACCCAATTTGTAAGCTGTCCTTTTTACAATGTAACTTAATTAGGATTATGGTTTTGTTTAGGGTTAGTTGCATGAAATTTTGCTTAATTTACTGTTATTATGATAATAAAGCACATAAAGCAACTGTTACAAGGACACTAAAATAAAGTGTTACCCAACTGAACATATTTAAAATATATTAACCTAATTTTATAACTATAAAATAACTTAACTTTGTAATATCAAATAGCACAGTGCAGTTAAAATGATAACAATTACTTTAGTATGTTAGTCCGCACATCAAAATAAGTGTACTTTTTTAAAGCATAAAAAAAGATTATTAAAACATAATGATTTAAAATATACGTTAAAATCTGGCATTGTTAGAAAAGGACACTTTTTAAAAGTGTACTAAAGTGCGTTAAAAAACATAGTCATGAAAGTATACTGTCTCTAAAAGATATTATCTGCAGTTACAGTATTTTGGAAGTAAAAATGACCCCGTTTACTTTACAAATACACGTGTATGGCCTTATTGTAAATAATTCCTAAATGCACATTTAAGTAAATAAAAAAATGTTTGCCTTTACAATTTTTCAGTTGAAACATAATAACTGGCTTCGGCTCTGCAACAACAGAGTGCGCTCTGTGCCTTGTGCAATGATGTTACTGAATATAAAATAAAATAGCAGTTTTGAAAAGTAAAATTTTTTTTTAGAATTACCCCAATTTCCATTCCTTTTGTCTTTTGATAATTGTTAGCAAACAGCAATAGTCTTTATAAATAAATTAGCAGCCGTCTAGACAGCTCAGCAGGCTCATTAGACAACTATTGTTTGGACACAGCATTATAATACAAAGTACACACAAATAAAAACACAAGACCAAGTTTATGCATTGTATTTTCTTTAGTACTTACATATAAGGAGGGAAATACAACAGTTGTTTTTTTTTAGGGAGGATACAGGATGTTGTAACAGTGCTCTGTACATTAAGGGTGTGACAGCACATGGCTGACAGTACCGTGCTTCAGCAGGTCAGAGAGTACAGCTCAAATCTACACCACAACACAGCATGTGGTAAAGGCAAAGGCCTAGTAGCAGCTCCTCTTGAAAAAGAAAAATGAAAGCGCAGATATTGCAACTGCTGTTTCATATACATACATACATCAGTTGAAAGTAGAAAACAATACGAAAACCAAAAACGTTCTGAAAGTGATGTTACACTTAGGAAAATAATTTTCAAAAATGGAAAAGTGTATGAGCTGCTACCAGAGACTTGCTAGTAGTCATATCGAGTCTTACGTACCCCATCAGAAGACCTTAATAATACATTGGAAATTGTTCATTTTGATCGTCAAGGTACAGTTGAAAAGTTTACATTCAGTTCTAAGCCTCGAGGTGCGTTGACCAACACTCCAACTGTCTATCAAAACCTTGACGTGATACATCATCAGTTAACATTTCATCACACGCCATGACTGAGGGTTCATCAGAATCCTTTGAGAAAAGGTGAAGGGGGCTACGAATCATAGGAGAAAAGTGAAGAGGTGTCAGTAATAAGTTCTCTGTGACTTTTATCTGGAGTGCAAAGGACCCCTGATTAAATTAGGGGTGAGTTTTTTAAAAAAAAAAAAATCTATAAAACAAAGAAACTAAATGCAGGTTCTTTCCCAGTTACAGGAAAATGCCTGTTAAGACTAATGAAACAAAATCATGGGTAAAACCTGCAAGTTACAAATACAGCACAGTGGGAAAATAAACATTTAATACAGTGTGTGAATTTAGACGTCCTGAAGCAACTGGCGGGACTATAACCCTGAAACTAACCTGTGAGAGGTCAGCAGCAATACAGATATCCCCACCACAAAAAAGCCTCCAGACCCGTTACCAGCTGAACCCTTTCTAAACTAGTAAATGTTTACAGTATTGGGCTTGATCTACTGTGCTACCGCATTTTGTGGTGTTTTCTTGAATCTCAAAACGGTGGCAGATGTCACACCTGGTTTTGAGATATTTCTTGGTATATTAACGAAAGTAACCATGGTGCTATAACGATATCTGGGGCGCATCTACTTGAACACAATAATCAACCCCACCAGGGTGTTTGCATAGCATTTTATCCTTACCAGAGATCTTAACTCTATTACCGCCTGGATGGGAATTAACGGTGAGATCAGTAAAGAGACAGAAAAAGAGAACGAGAAAAGAGAGCCTCACTGAAATTCAAGTATCTGGCTGCCGAGTCCCTATGTGGCATCTGCCTCTCCTATTCCTCAGGCTAACTGAGCAATCAAGAGTTGAGCTTCAGCGGTCGTTATGTACTGAACATGGTATGTACACAGGAGGGAGGGTCTGGCACATGCATGTAATGCATGGTAACATGATATGTCCTCTATTATCATTTATGCATGATTAGATAATTCTCACAATACAAACATATACAAAGTAAAAAAGAAACAAAATTGCGCTAATTGTGCCTCCAAGTCTCCATTCATGCAGAGGAATGTTGGAGAAGATATCTAACTCCACAATGTACAAGCTCCTGCCGTTTCTGTACCGACACGCGTTTAATTGAGATACAGACATCTGTAGAGTTGCCCCGTGAACAAATGTGGTGTCAGCACAGAGCGAGGTTGCGACTATTGAGATCCGTTTAATAAGGCATTAGACTGAACCAAGAAGCAAAGGTGGCATCCAGATTGAGAATGAGTATGAAATACCAAAGACAGACGAAGAACTAATTCAGCAACCAAGGCATGTGTTGAACCGAGATAACGGCGAAAAAGGGGGCAGGGGGATAAAACCATTCAACATTTCCAACACTGACAGAAAGAATCCATGGCACGTTCTCCCGAACGTCCCTGACAGTTTCTGTGGCTAAGTGTCAGGTTTATCAACAACAATGGCATGAAAATGATCCATCTCAAACACAAATCTGGGACAAAAGTAGAATCTGCACTTCAAAGGCCTCTTTGTTGGAGAAGAATCTGTTGAGTTAAAAAAAAGAGGAGGAGGAGGAGAAGAAGAAGAAGAAGAATGGACACAGTGCCAAGACTCCAGGCATTCCTCTGAGAAAGATCCTATCCACAGTAGGGTGACCCACACATGATTGAGTACTTCAGGAATCCATTTTGATATCAGTGTTTACAACTGAAACTCTATGTTTCCCTTAAAGATTGTACACTCACCCTACTACTGAGCAGCAATCAGACACACCGCTAAAGCCGTTTTTGCTAGAATCCCTTAGACTCGTCTTTGGCTTCCCTGGCAGCGTCATGAATATTTTTTTTTTAAGTTCATACAAGTGTCAATGTGTAAGGGAAACAGCACTGTGCAGAGAACCCCAACAAAACTGGACACTAGGCCTTGGTTGTTTTTCTCGTGAAAGGTACCTCCTCTAGAGTGAAAATTAAGAGAGAAAAATAGAAAGGAACGTCTTTAGAAAGCACACAGCCCGATCAGGCTATTTCCTTTATCCTGCGCATGTAGTCGTGCAGTTCCTCTGGGTCCTGAAAGCCCATGTCTTGGCATACCCACTGAATGTCCTCTTCGTTGGCAATGGGGATGGAGTTGTAGGGTAAGTCCTCCGTGGGAAGGGTGAAGGTGCTAAACTTGACACGCTTGCGCTTGGAGGTCGGTGAGCTGGCCTCTTCTCCGTGGTCTTTGGTGGAACCGCCGGAGCTGCCGTCTCCTCGGCCGTGGACTTGGCTTTGTACGCTAGTCTGGGAGCTGCCGCTGCTGTGGTGGTCCCCATGACAGCAAGTCTGTACCCCCTCCAAGGTGTTGCTTGGGCTCTCCACCGTCTGAGGCGAGAGATCACTCTGGGTGCGCAGGGGCTCCCCGTTACCCAAGAACACCCAGTGGTGGGAATGGTCCATGTTGGCTTGGCCTTCAGGAGGGATGCGCTTATGCCGATACTTCAACACAAATACAATGCAGTTTATAAGAAAGACCAGTATGGCGAGACAAAACACACCGAGGAGAGCGTACATGCCGATCTCGAGGTCAGTCATGCTATGAGGACTTTGCACAAACTCGTCGTCCTCTTCATCTTCTTCGGTTGGTTCCTCCGGATTGCTTATTGTGGGAAAGTTGGTGTAATCAATGGGCACGCTTGCGGGCTGCTCATTAGATGGTTCATACCCTCCGCCACCTACGTTGGAATCGATAGCGGGCCTTCTCGTGTTAGCAGGCATTCTAGTGTCTATTTCGGTCTCTGTATCCACTTCCTCTTCAGAGTCTTCATCTGGTCCAAAGCGGACTTTGACGAAAACAGGAGATGAAGCAATGACGCTCTTGCGTTTAGTCTTCTGGCAGGTTTCGCAGATGGTCATCTCTACGTGCACCAGCTCTCCAGTGCCCTCGCCTTCGGCCACGATGACGGGCCACCGCTGTTGGGGTTGTTGAGCCACCATAACCACCTTATCGTCTGCTGTGGTGGCATTGAGGTTGTAGTCTTTAGGGTCGTACATACTCAGGGGGGCGGCGGTATTGTCGCTGTAGTAAACCCAGATGGACAGACTGGCCTCCTACAAACACAAAACAAAAGAAATTGTGAGCATGAAATGAACTATTATACACCCTATAACAGTTAGGGTCTTCAAATTCTTTGGTGCCTGTGATCCACTATTACTGAAACCATTCACAAAAGGGAAGTCGAAGGCTACTGTCACTTGAGAGTGAAAAAAGCAAATACGGCAAGACTAAATAAATACTCATTTCTCATGAAGACATATTGAGGCCTTATGAAGCGAAATAATCAAACCTTTTCCACAAACTGGTTCTTTCGGACAGTTGCAATGAAGTGGTTCAAATAACCAATTCATCAGTTTGTTTGCACAATTGACAGAGTTTGATTGACAGGCAATTTAACCAACCACAACTCAGAATCTGCCATTTTATAACAAACCAGACAGGAGAGTAGATATGAAAAATGTTGTGGATTGACATCTTGCTGCAGTTGAAATAAGATACCTTCTGATGTTCATTAATGTTTATTTCAGATTTCACATTTCTTGAGCTTGAAGGTGCTACAGTGATCTGTCTTACACATTAAAGAGCCACAAAATGGTATTTACTGTTTGAATTTCATACAATATGCAATATTATGCAATGCTGATGTAAAACATGGACGATTTGTGTGTCTAAAGCATATAAAGTGAATAAACTGGTTTTTAGCAACTCGCCTTTTTACATAAACCATGAGAAGCCATAAAAACTTTATTCAAATGCTTGGTTCACACATGCTTGCAACAGCAGCTCATCAGCTCTTCGGTCTGAGTCAGTGTCCTCAGTTTAGTGTACTGTTGGAGTAACTGAAGTGCTGAACGTGTTGGCAAAAACTGGCATCACAGATACCTGTTTATTGGCTCATTTTGAGTCTGAGTGACTGTCGGGCACCTCCAAAAATGAGTTTTGATAGTATATGGCATCCAGTAAATGGTATATAAAGTTGGAAATAACATTCAGTTTCTTGCACACACTGATTGTTTTGCATTATAAGGCCTCAATATATAATCAGGAACCACATGTAATAATTTTGGTGATGCTTGTTTTGATTTTTAAGAATCGCCAAGGACCAGTTTGAGCTAAAAATGTTCTTTACTGTTCTATTGAAGAAAAAAAGGTCACCTGCATCTTGGATGGCCAGAGTGTAAGTAAATTAACAGCAATTTTTCAATCTTAGGTAAACTGTCTTTTTTATTTTACAGTCTCTTTACTGAAAAACTACAACACTCACTGGTGCAAAAGAATTCTGTGTAGCCCCTAAAGTCGTAGCTGGGTGCCGTTGATGGATGTTGTATGACTGCAGTGGTGTATACAGTACAGTATTCAAACAAAACAACAGTTTTGAATTTTATGACATTGTATGTTGTCCATTCGCTGCACCAGGTGGGCTATGCTAACACTAGCTCGGATATTGCATTAATGCCACGTTCCAGACAAGGTCGGAAGTGGGACCATCCAAGTTGAAATATCCCACTTCCAACTTAACACGTTAACATATATCTGTCAGTTATGACAAAAACAAAAGGAACCCGGATATCCAACTTCAAGTGGTGTTCCAGACGTTGTTTTCAAGTAGGAAGTGGGAAAAATCTGAATTTCGAGTTGTCTGGAACACAGCATTAGGCTCCAACCCTAATTAAACACACCTGAACCAGCTAATCACTGTACTGCTAAGAAAACTAGAAACTTCTAGGCAGGTGTGTTGAGGCAAGTTGGAGCTAAACTCTGCAGGACACTGGCCCTCCAGGACCAGGTTTGGACAACCCTGCATTAAGGGAATCAGAGGCTAGTGTAGCACACTTTTTCAAATGCTTGTTGTACAAAAATGTTGTACAACTTTCTGTTTCCTACAAAAAGATGATCAATACTGTAAGCCATCTTCATCTCCTGACTTCCAAAACTCTTTTAAATATTCACAATCCTGTGTTTACTGGTCCATACAAAACAACTGTCTTGAGCAAGCTAACATCAGAAGGGCCTTCATGCCTTTGACCGTTAGAAACACAGGCTCAGGGGAAGTGGAACGGGTGCGACGCTTGTGTTCTTGTCACCTCATAACAAGCCTAAGCTTGACAGTTGCCTTCCTGCTTTGCTCTCTGTTAAAGGAACAGCACAACACCATACACCTGTTGGCAGGCAGACAAAATGAAACCACTCTGCCAGAGTGCTTTTAGTCAGAAATGAAGTGTTGCTTTGCTTTTATATTCAGGAAGAGAAGTATTTATCTGCAATGGCCTGTTGTGAGGCTGTAAAAAAACTCTTCTGTCGCGTCACTAACTTCAAGGTTGTTCTGACATTCGGGCTCAGGCTCTGTCAACGCTGCTTGTCAAGATGAAGAGACTCTTTGATATGCATGATCTGAATAATACATTGAAGACGACATGTTGTCCTCGTGGACTTTTTGAGATCACTCTAGCCACTAAATAAAATGGCATCAATCACGAATGGCCCTTGATTCTTGAAGCTTCAGTCTTTGGGAGATGACACTGGAACTTTTACATGGATATGTCATAAAATTTCTAACAGCATTAGAAAAGTGTTTGAGATCTATCTTGAAGGTAATTTTGGATTCACTGTACATAACAAACTACAGAAGTAAAATGTTCAAGCATCCAAGACTCTTGGAACTTTGAAACAGAATAATCGCTTACACTAGCATACAGCAAAATCAATTATTAAAGGCTGCCGATAAGACAAAGGAAAGGGGCATCTAAAATGTAAAAGAGCAAGAAAATAAGAAACACTTTATATAAGAAGCTTCAATTTGTTAATATTATTTAAATGTAATCAGGAACTAACAATACATTTATTATTATAGGTGAATATTCATTTTTACACATACTTATCAAATTTCATTGGTTTGTATAAATTAAGGGGATAGTATTTGCCCTCAAGCCATCCATATGTATATGACGTATATGACTTTCTTTTTTCAGACGAATACATTAACAATAATAACAATTATATTAAGAGTTATATTAACAAATGTCCTGGCTCTTCCAAGCTGTATAATGGCAGTGAATGAGATTTTAAAGCCCAAAAAGTGCATCAATTCATCATTAAAAATACTCCACGTGGCTCTGGGAGGTTAAAGAGGTCATCGTGTCTTTTACATGTTGTTTGAACATAAATGTGTGTTGGCAGTGTGTGTACACAACCACCCTATTATGATAAAAATCAACCCAGTGGTATTTTTGTAATCTTTATAAGAAATATACCCTTTTTCAAATCAAGCCATTCTCAGCTTCTTGTCTGTGTGACATCACACCAACACTGGACGCTTCCATGATAGTTGACTGACTTGGCCGTCTTACCTTAGACCCGCCCTGAGTGAGCTGTGACAGTTCGACCGCCATTACAGGGGAAGACAAGAATGTCTCTGATTAAGCGATTGGTTTCCTTGGTTTCCTTGGCATTTCCTTGGTTTTTGAAGGAAATGTGCTGATCCCCGATCTACATATATGCGTCTATGTTCGCGCAAATCATTTGTGATGCAGTTTCACCTACAGCAGAAGTGAGTATAAAGGTTTTTATGCATTTTTGCAAATCGCCTTTCTTAATATTGTGCTAGTTAGCAAGTTTAGTGGCTAAACACGGCTAAAGTAAACAGACCAGCTCGTCAGCCCACAGTAGAGAGGGGCGGGGCAAGCAGAGCTCATTACCATTTAAAGGAACATGCAATAGAATGGCTCGCTCTGAACAGGGCTGATTTTGACAAGGTAAAATGGGTGTTTTTTACACTACCACTGAGAAATTTTAACCAAAGTATGTTATGGACTTTCCATCAAGACCCTAAAGAATCACCTCAACTTGTGGAAAATGGGCATCCGATGACACCTTTAATAAAGGCCTTCTGAAGTGAATCAATGCATTTGTGTAAGAAAAATATCCATATTTAAAATAATTTGTTGTACTTGCGTTCACGAATGAGTGGTGTTTCAGCAGTCGAAAATGGAAGTGCAGAGGAGAGAACAATACAAAACGAGTATATGTAAGAAAAAAGTTGGAAGATTTCGATATAAGCCAAGAGGAAACTGGTTATCCTTTCCTGTAAACAAAACTTGGTTCTTGTGGGCAGTATTAATTTTGATTTAGTCTTAGTCATAGACTTTTGACTAAAATGCCATTTAGTTTTAGTCATATTTCAGTCATCTGAATTATTTTAGTTTTAGTCTAGTTTTAGTCTACTGTAGACTAAAGTCTAAAGTCTGTTGTCGGTTAAAGTTTAATGGGTTTATTTACAGTGTAATGTATTTATTAAGCATTTCTCTAAAATTTCCAAACTCTTTGTATAGGTTTGATATTAAGGTTTTATCATGATGGGCACATATTTAACTGCTTTGACATGCAACATGCCTTTATGTTAAAATGAAATGAAACCACTTCTCATAAAGAAACAAGAACATGGTCTTTTCAATGAAATGCCAATGGCCATATAGGCTAATTATGCATTCTTTAAAACAACTTGTTTACTACATTCTTCATGCTTTCAAGCAGACATATTTATTTATATAAATAAATTTAGATTAATCTTTATTAGGGCTACCAAAGTGATTCAGTCAAGAGCAGTGAGTTATTTTCTGTCTTTCTTTTGTTGCTTGATTAACACAGACAAAAAGAACACAGACAAAAGCAACTAAATTAGGCTGCTGTCCCTTTAAAACCGAATTCACGGATGCAACGTACTGATACACGTCCGATATTCTCCCAACTGTTTACGTTCACATAAGACGTAACCAAGTGTGTTTACATGAATACTCATCAAAACGGACAATTTAACATAATTTTGTGTGCATTTCTCCATTCATGAGACGCAAAAGAGCACTTGTGCACTGTGTGAGAGGCATCTGTGCTCAGAAAACTGGACCGAATTGAGTTTTCTTATGCGTCATCAAATTTATCCATATGTCTGCTCTTTTATTACTCCCAGATATTGACAACTTTGAACGTTTTATGAGACGTGCAGCAAATGTATGCCAGCTTATGCCACCGGATAGATCAATAGGCTATGATACAGTTCAAACGTACGCATCTAAACTCCTAACCACGCAGCAGATTCGTTCTGAATGAATCTCTTCCCAAATCGTCCCTCCCTAACATTTTCGTCTCGTTTTTATTCACTGACAAAAATGTCAATAGATTGTCATCATAGTTTTTGTCATTCATCTGATCGTTATCGTTTGATTTTAACACTGCTTCCAAGAATATTCTCACCAGTCTCACTCGTCAAAACATGTACGACAGTTAGCGGAAAACTAGAGATTACAGTTTATACATTTTTTAATCTGGATATTTTGCTTGCACAAACACATCGATTCGCTTCAGAAGGCCTTTATTCACCCCATCGGAGCCGTGTGGAGTATGATGGATGGATGCACTTTTTAGGCTTAAAAAAACCCCCATTCACTGTCATTATTAAACTTGGAAGAGCCAGGACTTTTTTTTTTTTTAATGTAACTCTGACTGTATTGGTCTGAAAGAAGAAAGTCATGTTCAAAGATGAATAAATGCTGTTGTTGTTCTTGCACCTAATGCATTAACTAATAGCAATGAGTTGAACATTACTGTAAAGTGTCATCAGGAAACCTAACACAACTGGAGGGAGAAATGGTCACAAAGTTACTGTTATTTTGTGCCTGCAGAGGTGAAGTAGGTAAGTGCACTGAAGGATTGAAATGACAGAGAGGCAGCAGTGGAGGAGGAGGGTCATCAGTGATGTTTATAGCACAGTCTCCACAAGCACTTAGGCTGATACATTACGCTAATTAAAACCAAAGGTGGCGAAGCAGAGAGCGGGGGAGAACTGCTGGATTTTAATGCGTGAATTGAAAGCAGCCACCCTCGTCTGATATTGGATGTTGGTCACAGGCTAAGTACGGAGCAAGAAAAAAAGGCCCCGAGCTCTCGCGGCAGGGCTCTGTGACCTGCCCAAGACATTGTATAAATTAGCACGGCAGCATAAGAGGTCCTCGCTGGAAAATATGAGCGAATGTGCTCCAATTAACGCTTTGAAAATATTATACAGCAAACGCAGCAAGCTCCCCTGATGACACTCGAGAACGGCAGAGAACAGAAGTGGCGGTGGCTTCTTATTAAGCAAGATGCCTGCTCATTTGGTGTGCTGATATTAAAGGAGATTTGAATATGTCTAAATGCCAAACAAGCCTTTATTAAAGCAGTAAGGGCCGGCTGAAAGACTGAACTGAGGCTAATTTGCCAGTGGTGTGTAACCTTCATGGAGACTCAAATCATCAATATGAGGCTAAGTTCAGCCAGAGTTAACTCTTCACTAGCAGAATGATCTTGAGCAACAAGGAGGAATTTCACATAAATGTCACTTGCATAATTAATGCAAGGGTCCAAAGGTTAGAGCTTTTCTCTGGACTAAAGAGGGTTATCATGATGAATGATACTGTCATATTTAGACAATTATGTGAAAATACAAGTTTGGATGTTGTGTTGCCTATAAATTAACTTGGCTTCTTGACCCAAAACGAGTGTGTTCATTTTTAGGGTTTCAAATCAGAATGTATGACCTGACATTGTACCTTCAGTGGGTCTTCATTCGTAATGATGATACCATGAAAATTCAGCTAAAATAGGAAACTTAAGATGGTTTTACATGGTTTACAGGTGGTTTAAAGAGCTGGTAGACCATCTTGGTCAAGTTTATTAGATGATTAGATGGTAGATGTCTTTAGATCAGTCTTATTTTAGTATCACTGATATACTATTAAAATTTTTGTTTGAAAGTTTTTGTTTTCACTTTAATTGTAAAGTTTTAGTCATTTTGTTCTTTCATAAAATGTCTACATAGTATTTTATTACATAATATTCATTTTAGTTCAGTTTATAGTATTTTATTTATTTCATTTCAATTATTTCAATACTTGAACTAAAAATCTTATTTTATTAATATAGTATTTTATTATATATACTATTTTTTTCATTTTAGTTTATTTAGTTTAATTATTTTAACACTTGATATTCTGGCAACTACCTAAATTAAAACAATTTTATTTTATTTTATTTTATTTTATTTTGTTAAAATGGTATTTTATTACATATAGCATTTAATTCATTTTAGTTTTTTTTTTTAGTTATAGTATTTTATTTATTTCATTTTAATTATTTTAATACTTGAACTAAACAAAAACAAAATCCATATCTTGGCAACTATCTGAATTAAAACAAGTTTACGTTTATTTACATTTTATTAATATAATATTTTATTATATATAGTATTTTATTCATTTTAGTTTATTTAGTTTTAATTATTTTAGTACTTGAACTAAAAAAAGGGAAGTAACATCTTGGCAACTACCTGAATTAAAATATTTTTATTTTATTTTATTAATATGGTACTTTATAACATATAGTATTTTATTCATTTTAGTTTATTTAGTTTTAATTATTTAAAAACTTAAAAAAGGGAAGTAATATCTTGGCAACTATCTGATTTAAAACAAGTTTAATTTTATTTTAACATTTTATTTAATTATTTAATTTTTAATGGTTTTAGTTTTGGTTTCTATTTTAACAATAAATGTTAAACCAGAGGATTTACCAGAGGATATACCAGAGGATTTAATAAAATACCGTCAAGAAACCAAAATGAAATGTCATTTGGTAGAAGATATGAAAAACAATGAAGCAATCAACTATACCTGCTTAAGAGCGGAGAGTGTCTGCAGACCAGTTGCCTTGGCAACCATGGTATGGCTGTTGCCAGGGCTCGGTTGAAGATTAAGTGCCAGTCCCGAGATGGCGTGAACACGTAGCTCCACTATGGACACTTTGTCGTCAACCACAGAGAACGGAATTTCACCCAGCACCGCCTCCACGGCCAGTGGGGATTCAACCTGAAACCAATAAAACATGACGCATTTACAGTACGAAAGACAGTTTAAATGGAAGAAAAGCACCGAAGTGAAGTGAAGTGAGTGAAGCTTCAACACCTGTCAAACAAAAACGTTTAGTGGATAATCCCACATATTGAAGATACGGCCCACTGAGTAAAGGAAGCATGGGGAAAAAACACCTTTTCTCCAGAGGACGGCCAGCACTCGGCCTCCACATAAATCCTCCATCTGACACTCCAAATCCATTATGTCACAGTTTCTTCACCTCCCACCACCGTTAAAGGTCACCAGGGACTTACCAAGTGAAAAGTCAAGTGGGGCGGCACGACAAGGAGGGTCAGAGATTCTCTTTTTTTTTTTCTGTGTGTTTTTCCTGAACCGTGAGACCCTGGCAATCCCAAGAGCCTCAAATCTCCCAACAAGACTGTTTTTTTTTACTTTTCATAATTCAGGAAGATTAACTCAAACTCACATTTTGCAAGACAAGAACAAGTCAGCCTACATGGAGTTTTTTTTGCCTCAAGAAAGACATAATCAGCGGGAGAAGTACATAGAGCTTGGATGAATTTTAAAACAGACTGAACCATTGCCAGCAGCTGACTCTTCAGTCTCCCCATGACAAACAGAAGTTTAAAGTGCCCCTATTATGGATTATAAAATGTTCATATTTTGGTTTTAGGAGTCCCCAACAACAGGTTGACATGCATGCAAGGTCAAAAAACACTTTCATTGTCTTTGGACACTTGCATTTATTTGGACCTTTTTTGCTCAACGACTCCCAAACGATTTGCTCAAAGAATAATTTTTCCAATCCCCTCCTTGGCGTGACGCTGCGGTTATTGGTCGGATGACCCAGTCTGTTGTGATTGGTCTACTGCAGTGCATTTCGGAAACGGAACACCCATCACTATTACTCTAAGCCACAGCTCGGTGGTAAACACCCAAACAGCCATGGTATATGCATTAGCCCAATGCAGAAACGTATTGATAAAAAATTGCAGTTAGTACCCCAACGTATTGCTCTATTCTTTATCAACTCCAAGTAATAACAAAGACAAACATTCACTATTCAATGACACATTTCTAGACAATTGCGAGCAAACAGTTATTGCTGTTAGAGATCTACAAGCTGCGTGGAGCGAACAGAACACACAACTAAATACATATTTTGCATGCTACAGAGTACATGAGAGCAACAATTTTAAAGGATTACTCCGCTTTCAGAATAAAAATTTCCCAATAATGTACTCACCCACATGTCATCAAAGATGTTCATGTCTTTCTTTCTTCAGTTGCAAAGAATTTAAGGTTTTTGAGGAAAAAACATTCTAGGATTTTTCCCCATATAGTGAACTTCAGTCGTACTCAATGGATTGAAGGTTAAAAATGCAGTTTCAATGCATCTTCAAAGGACTCTAAACAATCCCAGCCAAGGAACAAGGGTCTTATCTAGCAAAACTTTCTTAAAAAAGTAACGTTTATACACTTTTTAACCACAAATACTCATTTTGTATAGCTCTGCGATGTGAATGCGTACTCTGTGCTCTCCAGTTCAAGACAGTTAGGGAATGTCAAAAAACTCCCATCTCATTTTCTCCTCCAACTTCAAAATCGTCCTACATTGCTGTTTTACCATTTTTTTGTAAAGGGCGTTTGATCTTCTTTGCATGTTAACCATGTAAACACTGGGTCGGTACTTCTGCAGCAATGTAGGGCGATTTTGAAGAACATGAGTTGGGAGTTTTTCGACATACCCTAACTGTACCCTAACTAGGGCTGGAACAATTCCTTGAATCCTATGCTGCCGTCAAGCCATATCGTAATTACCGTAATTTCAAGATGACAACATGTGACGTTCCACTCGGAGCTGTTCACATTCTCAGACTCGGAATTATGCTTTTCTATCGCTGCCTTCACGTCATGTCATAATTACCATAATTCCGAGATGACAACACGTGACATTTTACTCTTAGCTTTCCATGTCGTCGGACTCAGAGGTAGCGCCTAAGTAGTGCCAAAATGAGCCTGGCGGCATTCACGTGGTACGTCTGTCACTGGTCCAAGTCGTAACTCTCAGAACATTCAGAGTTTACAAGTTGTAATTACGAGTTCAGGAGCACGTGAGGGCTTTGGCGTTGATAGTGTTGCCATAGAAACTCATAATCCAGATAGAGTAGAATGTCACGTGTTTTCATCTCGGAATTACAAGATGGCGAGAATACAGCATATGGCAACACTATCAACGCCTAAACAGAGCCTACGTTGGTCAGGTGGTACAGCGGTCATGTGGTACAAGTCTTAGCTCTCAAAAGACTCCCAGTTCACAAGTTGTAATTACGAGTCCTACGAGGACGTGAATGCTTTTTACAAGTTGGAATCTCGTAATTATGGGAATTCCGATATGGAGTAAACGCACCTTTGGATTGAATTTTACCCGTGTGGAGTACTCAGCAAAGTACCGGAAGTGGCACATTCCACATATTAAACCCATTTAAAATCATAATAAAGCATAATGCTATTAAGACTTCACGAACGCTATGATTTAATTAAATAAATATATGCGATGCATGTTTAATATGCACGTTTTAATTATTCACATGCATCTCAGAGTGGCTCTGTTCACAGTACTGCTACACAAACTGTTATCATTTATATGTGTGGAGCTTCTCAAACTCCATCTCTGCATGTTGTTGTGAGTTTGGGTTTATTATAATGTCCATCTGGAAACGCAGCATGCACTATTTCATCAGATTTGTAAGGTAAAACATTTATAAACCTACGCAAACACAGGAGAACACACCGATAGCTTTCTAAATATGCTAACTGTTCAACACGATTTCAAAATAAAAGTTTAAACCCTCACTGGGCGTACATGTTTTGATGTCCACATATTCAAGAAATTACAGTGGCTGTGGCATTTCTGTCATAAAGAAATGGCCAGATATTAAAGATTAAGTAGACATTTGAATTAAATGTTGAGTCAATATTAAACACGGATTAGATTATGCAGTAAAGCAAACAATTGTCATGCTGTTGGCGCCCTCTCCAGGCATTTGTTATAATGCATACCCTGCTAAAAAACAGGCAAATCCAGCCTAGGCTGGTTGACTGGTTTTAGCTGGTCAACCAGGCTGGTTTTAGCTGGTCATAGCTGGTCTGCAGGCTGGTTTTAGAGGGGTTTTGGCCACTTTTCCAGCCTGGCCAGAGACCAACTAAAACCAGCTACTTCCAGCTTAAACTAGCTAAGACCAGCCAACCAGCCTAGGCTGGTTTTAGCTGTTTTTTTTTTTCCCCAGCAGGGTAATGCACATTAGCTCTGTTGTTTATAATACATTATGTATTCTAACAGGTTTGTTAAATAAAACCATATTATTATTTGTTTTTGATACTTTATTTAAACTAATTATTATTGCCTCGTTGCTATTATATGTGTCTTTTAAGTCATTTTAAAGGCTATTGTTCACTTAGGTCTATTTTTATTACTACAAAAAAACTAATTATAATTATCCGATTACTTGATTACCAAAATAAACATTAGTGACAGCCCTAACCCTAACAGAGTCTTCTCCACAGAAATTCACTATGATTTTCCCAGGTCTGTGTGTGCAACAAGTGGGCGCATCAACTTAAAACAGCTTAAGATTCGTTTTAAAAAACGTCTCGTTTTCATGACTCGGAATCGACTCTTTCTTTTAAAGGACAATAACTTTATACACGGAGCACTTTCCGATTTAAAACTTTGCCGGATGTTTTCATTTACTTAGAGCTGTGTTACACATTGCGTAAAAGGTCATTTTCAAAAATGTATAATAGGGGCACTTTAAAAAATTATGACTAGTAAAGAACACTAAAACATGTTGACAGAAACCGAAGTTGCTTTTGCCTCGACACCACCCGTAAATGTCAAAATTATGTTTGCAAACTAACTCCATTATCTTTCTTTTCAATTACAGCTATTCCATAGAAGGAACAATAATATTACCTTCATATAATTGGCTTAATTACAGCAGAGCTGGTTACGCTTAACCACACAGGAGGGAGCAAAGCAAATTTTTCTCTTGATAATTTAGCCCAATAAAGAACATAATGATTTTAATGGCGTTCAAAAATTTCAGAGCTCTGCAGCAAACATTTTCATCCAACCTACTATTACTTCCCTCTTCGAAATTACCCATCTCCAGCTAAAAGCCCTCGACGCTGATGCAGGTTTATGAACTAGCCTTACTGCTGATTATACTTCGTCTGTGAAGTGGCCATCTTTTGGCATGAAAATCCCATCCAGTCATTTTTCAGTTTTCTCTCGCTCAAGCACACGGTGCTCTCTTGGCGTGCGGCGGGTGCCAGGCGCCAGGGAGCTGAACCCAGGCTTTTCCTGATCCAGCCTAGACTTGCGACCCATATGTCCCAGATGCACATTGTTTGTGTCCCAATGCACTAATGTTTTGGAACAGGCTGTTACAGTTCATTGGCCTTCCAGTCCTTATACAATCCCATCTCCTTTCCTCCGGCTGGAAAGGGGATGTAGGCCGGGGGGAAATCCAGATGAATGTATAATTGAACTGAACTGTTTTGTTCCTGCATTTTTTATTTCCTGCATTCAAGGCAAGCTTCAAAGATACAGCGCATTTGAAGGAGAGAAAAGAAACGACAGAAAGAAAAAGAGGAACTAAAAACAAATTCTTGCCAGAATGGCTCGTCTGTTTGGTATCCAGGCGGTTGCAATTAGTTTTATTATACTTGCTGATACATCAGCTTTTGATGTTTGCATTACAACCAGAGCTTTGGATGCTTGAATAGAGTGTGTTCAAAGGCTAAAAAGGGTTTGCCTATTCCCCCAAACCCTAATTACTGTACTTGGTAGACCTGGAAAGCTAATTAAGTCATAGGAAACACATACAATCAGGTCTGGAGGTTTAGGATTGTACACTTAATGCTTTTCCAGATGGATTCACAGGACTATTACAGCTGAGTCGATGCCAAGAACAGGTCAACAACACCTTCCGCTGTTCGTAGATCCTCAAAACAATGCGTCGTGAGAGACGTTCAAAGCTTAAAGGTTGTGCATCTTTGTGCTCGGGTCAAAGTGACGGGTGGAGGATGAGCGCTGTGGCAGATGAAGATCAAAGACCCACCAAATAAGCTAAAAAAGGCTTGGTGTGTTATAAACAACATTATTCATACCTTTCCTTTTTTTGTAAGGGTGAAATGGTGCTGTGCTCAGTTTTGTTTATTTTCAGCTCACATTCAGCGAAAACATTGCAATTCTACATTGGCCATTAATTATTAATGACCTTTGCAGTTTCCCCTGGTTTAATTAGCAAACTTTTTCTTTTATGCTCAAATTTGTTTATGGAGAAAAACAGACACTTTCTGAAGCCAAACAACAGACAACACTTTTGGAGAGGTGTGATCAAGCTGTCACGAACAATCAAAACTCCCTCTGTTTGGACACAATGAACTGATTGTGTGCTGACTCAATGGAGAGAAAACTTCACTTTCAAGAATGATTCCTCCAAATTAACACCACTGAAGTTTTATACCACACAGATAATTCTCTTTCCAAACATCGCAGTTTCTGAATAGCCTTCTGGGACTAAATATGCATATGAATAGCTTTCTAAAGGGGCATTAAAAGATAAAGACAGGCAGCAAAGCTAACTTCGATAAATTCGATGTAAAAACTTTAAATAGACACCCTTATTGAGTTTATCTGTAAACTAAATTTATATTGTTAGGAATCTCTCTGTTTAAAATAATTAGCTAATTATGTTGACTCTGAATTAAGAGCAATTGTTGTCAAAAAAATTAAAGAGAAAGGATGAGATGAGAAATTATCAGCCTTTAAACCCATTTACACTTTCAGCATGGCCATTCAAAGAAAAGAAAATAAAAGAAAGAAAAAAAAGGAAAAAAAATCTAAATAAAAAAACAAATAAAACACTAACAACAATGCAAAAATAAAGCAAAAAACAAAACAAAAATCAAAAGAAAAAAACACGAAAAAACAAAAATAAGGTAAAAAAAACACAACAATTCAAAACAAACAAACAAACAAACAAATAAAACAAAAATAAAATAAAGCAAAAAACAAAATAAAACAAGTCACCCTCTGCCAGTGTCTACAGCATAACACCAGAGAAGTAAGCGAAAGTAAAGTTTGTACTAATATATATGAGACAGTAAAAGGGATTGAATAATTGTTCCTAAGACACTTTGTTTTACGTTTTGACAGGTAAGAAAACGTATGAGTAAGAACCAGTGTCCAATAATATTGGATGAGAAGAACTTAATATAGCACAATTAAATTCTTGGTTATATAGTTGGATTGTTATATGGCATTGAGAGTTCACCAAAACACATTTTCATCAATATACCTATCCCCCATTAATCCATCAATCTTGTATTTATATGATGTGTTCTTATTTGTATTCTACCTTCAGAGTGGATGATCCAAGCTCGTTGGCCACGAGCACCGTCCTGTCCACCAGCTCAGCCACCCTGGCATCCACCACCTTCAGAGAGTCCTGCACCAGCTCTGTCACGTCCACTTGCCAGTCAGGACCCAGCATAGTGATCATCTGGTTTGTGCCTTCAGTAGAGGTTGTGTGGAACTGGGTCAGAACCTTCACTTGGGCCCTCTGGTACTGCAGCGTACATCCTCGGCTCACTTTACGGTCGTCTTCATCATCGTCATCGCTGTCTCTGGCCGTTCTGAAAAGATGAGGGAGAGGTCATTATGAGTTATTACTGATGAAAAATTCATACTACAATTTATGTTCAATTAACTTCAACTCAGCATGTGCTAAGAATGTTTGTCTTTTACTGTTTATTAAGTTTGCATTCAAGTTTGGTGAACTTTATACTGCAGAGAAACAGAGATAGGCTAATAAATTATCTGATAATCCTATTAATCCATGTGAAATGTTAATGTGAAACCACTATTGTATTATTTAGCTTTTTTTTCTTCCGTAAACGTGTTATAGAGAACACAAAAAAAGGAGTACATTTATACATTTTAAATGTATTTTTTCTGTAGTTCACCTTAACATGAGTTTGTAAATGATTAGACTGCTGAAGAGAAAAGTTGTCTCGGGAATGGAGCAAGTTATTACAATTTAATGAAAGATTATGAGGGCAAATATGTTTTCTTTGGAATAAGGTGGAGTAAGCAAACTATAAAGGATTAGATGAAGTTGAGAAAACAAAAATCATAAAAAAGCTACAACTACAAAACAAAAAGCAAAGCCAAGCACAAAAACAACAAAGCACAAAACAAAACAACAAAAAACACAGAACAAAGCTCAAAACAAAACAAAGCACAAAACAAAACAAAAAGCAAAGCAAAGCACAAAGCAAATCACAAAACAAAGTACAAAACAAAAAACACTAAAAAGCTACAACCACAAAACAAAGCAAAGCACAAAACAAAACAAAAAGAAAAGCATAGGAAACAAAAAGGAAACAACCAAAGAGAGAGTGCAGCAAAGGGAACAAGGACAAAGGCACCAAAGACAAAGAAATAGATCCTGAAACAAAACAGCCACAAGGAACAAAAACAGAAGCTACCAAAGAAACCAAAGAATGAAAACGAAACAAAGAGAAATGAGAGCGCAAAGACAGAATAGGGAGACAAGATGCACTGACAAAGGCCTGAAAACTGCAATACAGAGACAAAGAAATGAGCAAAGAATAGACCAGCACAGAAATTACAGGCCACAAAGAGACAAAAGGAATAGAGCTGAAATGGGCATAAGAAGAAACAAGCCATGCACAAGGAAGCTACAGGCCACAGAGGTGTAAAGACAAAGGCAAAGAAATGTGCACAAAGAGCTGCAAGCCACCAAGAATAGAAGCCAGAGGCATCAAAGACAAAGAAACTAGGGGCACAGAATAAGAGGCAATGCATGAGGCTGCAATACAGAATAGGGGTATAAAAGGAATAAGGCACAAGACAAAGAAATAGAATTGACCTGAAACTGCAAGCCACAGAATAGAGGGACAAAATAGACAAAAATAGAAGCACAAAAACAAAATTAAGCATGAAACAAAATAAGAAGCGCAGAGAACCAATAGAAAGAACAAACAAGGCTCAAGGTGAGCAAAGAAACCAAGAGAGCAGCCATGAGAGCTACTGACCCCAAGACAGAAATAGAGCCTGAAGACCAGACACTAAGGCAAATAGCAAAGGTATGTGCAAGACAAGGCACAAGAATGAAACCAAAGAGCAATTACAGAAGGCTGACCACAAAATGAGGCACAAGAAACATGGTACAGAATAGGAATGACAAGAGAGCAATACAAGGAGCCACAGCTTGTTTTCTATGGATCTAGATAGTTGTTTGTTTGTCCAGCGGTCAAACAAGATCAGAGCACTCTTTATGTAGTTGATGATGACATAGTATACTGTACCAGCTTCCAAGACTGAAAATGTGTTTAGCACAGATTATTTGGAATGTTTGTCTCATTACCTCATTTATTTGCATTTCATAAGTGCAATGGGTGTTAAAATAATAGACAATGTGTACCAATAAACAAAGCTCCATTTTAAATGTGTTAAAACTTCCAGCATTAAAAAAGTGCATTATCTGGAGTCATGTTTCAAGGAGGTTTTGCATCAGTGACTCTTGCATGCCTCACACATACCATCACATTCAATCTATCTAATCTGCTCCCTCCGCAGACTGTCACCATGTGAAGTAAGTGAGAGGAATCATGGTAAAGGCTGGGTGGATCTTGAAAACTGAATGCCACTTCATTCATTCTACACACACAACTAATTAATCAGATAACTGGAGTTGTAGAGACAGCTGTCTGCCTGTGACTGACAAAGCATGTCCTTCCCATCGATTAGCCTAAATTGAGCTGAATGTAAAGCATTGCGTTATCATGTAAGGAGACACACTGCTACTTCTCAGCAACAACAGAAGATTGACAGGCGCACGGATGCAGAAGGAGAAGACTCGTGAAAGTAGAAAGCAATTGTTGATCAGCACTTTGCTCTCTTCTGAGTTAAACACAGGCTCCTGTTGCCATGGAGGTGAAAAACAAGAGGCTCTTGCATCAGCTGAAGAGCGCTAAGCCCGGCAGACAGAAGTACTCTGTGTTCTTGAGGACAGTTGTACTCTCTTGTCTCCTCATACAGGTTAATATGAGTTTCAGAGCAGAACAACACACCTCAAATGTGGAGCTTTGCTTGAACTCATTAGGATGTCAGGAGAACTGGAGATTTCATGCACGGGAACCCGCTCACCCAATAAAAATCAGTGTCCAGTTTTGCAGACACATCATTGTTTCACCAGTTTAGTGAGCTATATCGATCAATGTGTGTGGAAGGCCAATCCCAGAAACCTGCCCACTGACACGTCTCAACATTGGGCAATGTAGTGGAATGAAATGGACAGAGCAGAGGAGGGAAGAGCTGAAGGAAGGGAAGAGGGAAAGGAAATAAGAATACAGTATTGCTCAAACAGACAGCGGATTCTGTGGTGCAGTCGAATCTGGTTAGTTGTTTGATAACAATCAAATGTATGAAAATAAGTTTTAATGTCAGTTGTTAGATCAGATTTCAAAATTAAAAAAAAAAAAAAAACTTTTGGGATGTAACGCAAGTAATGTTACACACAAAACAGAGCTGAACTGCTGTGTCTGAATTCACTCATTTCTGCTTACATGTGAAATTCACTAGGAATAACTGAACGAATGAGTGGTTTTATACACAGAATATGCATAAATGTGTAAACAGCAGAGAAACGCCTTTGATGCTTGTGTTGGCTCTTGCAGTTTCTCACAGCTCCATCAGTTAGGCTTCAATGGCCTTTATCCACACAAAAAAGAAATGTTTCTATAACTCATTTTATACTGTATATTTAGCATTCTCATTAAAGCCAGCATTAAATTAAAACTTTCCTAATTTATTTTATAAATACTACTGTTCATTGAGGTTTTTATTTATTTGAATTGTTTTAAAGAAATCAATAATCAATCAATAGTGAAAGACAGTAAGTATATATATGAAAGCCAATTTCCTCCACTGAATAAAAAAAAATTAAAAAAGTCAATTGCGACTTTTTTCTTACAATTCTGAGTTTTTTATTGCAATTGCGAGTTTACATCTCACAATTCTGACTTTTTTTCTCAGAATTGCATGATACCAACTCGCAATTCTGACTTTTTTTTCTCACAACTGTGAAATAAAGTCAGAATTGCGTGATAAACACTCAATTATGAGCTATAAAGTCAGAATTGTGAGATTCAGAGAAATAAAGTCGAAATTTTGAGAAATAGTCAAAAGTGTGAGATATAAACTTGCAGTTATAAGAAATAAAGTCGCATTTCTGAGAAATAAAGTCAAAAGTGCAAGATGTAAGCTAACAATTCTGCAATTCTACACAATTGTGAGTTACTAAGTCAGAATTGTGAGATACAAACTTGCAATTTTGAGAACATATCAGTCTTTTTTTCGCCCTCAAAACTGGAGTTTATAACTCAGTAAAAAAAAAATAAAATAAAAAAATAAAAATAAAAATAAAAAAAAAAACAGAATTGCGAGATATAAACGCGTAATTGTGAGAAAAAAGTCAGAATTGTGAGATTTAAAATCTCAAATTTGCAGGAAAAAGGACAGAATTGTGACTTTATATCATGCAATTCTGACTTTTTTCCTCAGAATTGCATGATACAAACTCGCAATTCTGACTTTTTTTGTGAAATAAAGTCAGAATTGCGTGACAAATTCAATTGTGAGCTATAAAGTCAGAATTGTGAGATTCTGAGAAATAAAGTTGCAATTTTGAGAAATAAAGTTCAAAGGTTGAGATATAAACTCACAGCTCAGATTTTTTTCGCAGAATTGTGAGTTTATACACAATATAATAAACTGTGTATTGTGTATTACAACTGCTTAGTAACTCGCAGTTGTAATACACAACTGCGAGTTACTAAGTCAGAATTGCAATTCCGAGAACATATCAGTGTTTTTTTCGCCCTCAAAACTGGAGTTTATAACTCACAGTTGCAAGTTTATATCTCACAATTCTGAGTAAAAAATCAGAACTGCGAGATATAAACGCGCAATTGTGAGAAAAAAGTCAGAATTGCGAGGTACAGACTCTCAGTTTATATCATGCAATTCTGACTTTTTTCTCGCAATTGCAATTCTGACTTTTTTACTTAGAATTGTGGATATAAACTTGCAATTTTGAGTTTTTATCTCACAATTCTGACATTATTTCTCGCAATTCTAAGCGTATATCACGCAATTCTGACTTTATAACTTGCAGTTGCAAGTTTATATCATGCAATTCTGAGAATAAAATTTCAGAATTGTGAGTTTGTATTGCACAATTGTGAAAAAAAGTGAGAATTGTGAGATAAAACTTGGCAATAAGATTTTATTTTTTATTCAGTGGCGGAAACAGGCTTACATATATAAGATTCAGACAAATGCACAAAATATTAAGAAGCTGTTTTCAACACTGATAATAAAAGTAACACTTTATTTTAATGACCAATTCTATAAACAACAGAATTAACTACCTGCTTATTAACATGCATATTACTAGCATATTGGCTGTTTATTATTACTTATAAAGCACATGTTAATGTCTTAATCTGTATGACCATATTTTAGATTCCTTAATCCAAGGCCAGACCTAAACCTAACAACTACCTTACTAACTACTAATAAACAGCAAATTAGGAATTTATTGAGGGAAAACTCTCAGTTAATAGTGAATATGTGTTCCATAATCTAAAGTGGTACCATAATAATAATAATTATAATAATACAATGTTTCTTGATCAAAAAATCATCCTATTAGAATAATTTTTGAAGGATTGTTACATTGAAAACTGGAGTAATGACTGCTGACACAGGAATAGATCACTTTTAATATTACAACGTGCAAATATATATGAAAATATATTAAAATAAAAAACATTTTAATTGTAAATGTAACATTACTGTCTTTACTGTATTTTTGAGTCTTCTTAGAAATATAATGGTATAAAAATAATTGTAATAATTTGTGTGTGTGTTGGACACAGTTTCATGCTGAATTTTATTAGGGTCTCTTAAAAGCAAATGATTTTTGTAGGTGAAAAAACAGACTATTCTGCTATTAGTGTCATGCACACAAATTTATAAGCACGCAGAGCTTATACACCTTAATTTCTTAACATTTTCTTTTAAAGTTATTCTATTGAAAAAGAAACTAAGCAAAATCAGGAGATTAATCAGGATTAGCTGGTAGCCTGTTAAGTCTTCTGCACCGTAGCTCAGCACTGTGACAAGATGTCAGAATGAATATAAGCAGAGACAAAGTGCTGAGTTTTGTCATCTTCTCTTTCCTTCCTCAGTGACAGCTACAGTCTTATGTCTTTCAGTGCTGTGCTCATTCTTAAGTCTTAGCTACACTAACCAGATAAATTTACCACATCTGATTTCTTCACTTGCAAAATGCCAGTGCAGACACTGGGATAAAGACTAGAACTGCAAAACAAATCAGATTTTGAGCTGATCACACAGAGATTGTACATGTGAACAAAGCCTTGGAGATCACGGGTCCTGGGAGGAAGCTAAATCAAAGGCACTCAAATTGAGGTCAAATGCAAATATAATGACACACTTGCATTGTGTGTGTGTTGTATATATAAAACAGGGGAAAAATAACAGCACTGAGAGACTTTGCATACAATGGCGTGATAACAGTAAATCTTAATCCACTCTCTATATTTAATTAGGCGAGGTAAATGCATCCTAGCAGCCACACACACACACACACACACACACACACACAAATATACAGTTAACCAGAATGAAAATATCATATTTTTTCATGGTTTCCTACATAGTTTTAGATAAGCACATAAAATTCTATATTAACGCATACTATCAATAATAATTAGTATCCTTCTGATATATTTAAATGTTCCAATGTTGCTTAGGAACCAATATGCCAAAGATAAATCTCCTCAGCTGAATTTCTAATGGTTGACTTTTTTCTTCCGTTGCATGGTACATGCGTCACACCGCCAGCCCTACATGAAGGCTAGATGTAGATTGACGATTTGCTCCCAAATTGGATTAGCATAACCGAATCAGATCATATTTCCATTTTAATGGCCCATTTGAATGAATTTAATTAGAGATTTACATCAAAAAAGAAAGACCTCTGTAAGGGAGCAATAATGATACTAGTGAGTTACCAGAATATTTTCCAACGTGATTAATTCTGGAGAGGTTCCTCATGAAAAATGCCTGTGCTGATATTCTGTCGTGCGCGGTGTGACAACACCGCTGCTTCAATTTGTCAAAATCACAGTAAATGGGATGTATGAAGAATGACATTCGGGTCTCATGCGGCATCGGCTCTATAGCCGCATTGTAACTAACACAGCCCTTAGTGACCCAGCTTTAAAGCTTTTAACAACTCCGCTAATTAAACTATAACACCGTTTTATTACCCTCATAACATCCACAAGTATTACGAAGACTGAAATAAACAAGCAACGAAATAAAAGCAAACAAGCATTTGAAGTGCTACGAGGGAAATCAATATGCATAAAAAACAGTCAGAGTTCAAGTATTTTTGTATGCTCAGATCATCGACGTATCTTACCTGCGGTCGGGTAAGATGGGCACCCTCCAGCCCTTGATGAAGCTCAGTCTGTTGTCTGAGAGCTCCACTTTAAGGGGCAGTTTGGGCACCCACACTGTGAGCTCAAGAGGGGCACTCAGGTGCTCATAGCTGAAAATCACCCGAGCGTTCATGGAGCCACGCGTCTCTTTCCCATTCACAAACACATAGTCACAGTTCATGGACACCTGTTGAGGAGAGCAAAGAGACATTTGATTGCTTTCACTGCATTCTCTGGAGAGGCTGCACAATACAAAGCTCTTCACGGGCAACTGCAAGTGGATGTTGGTTTAAAGTGGGCCTGTAAATTACAACTTTTATTTGAATAAATCAAAATTAATCAGATATATCAATATTTGAAAAGAAAAGCTCCCCAAACCGGTGCTGGCTCCACAGCAGTCTGCTACCTACTAGTCTACACAGCATTACATCACCAAAATGTGGACTCAGAAGGGAACTGAAAGGCTTTAGGGTTTTTTTCAGCATCACACGCACCTTCAAGATGCTGTTATAAATGTGTTTCAAAACCACTGCGTTTTTTCTTTCTTTTTTTTTTTTTTTTTAACCAAGAACGCATCCATGAATGGCTTCACAATCATTTTACATGTGTGGTTTGCAATACCAAGCATGTTTTTTTTTAATACAGCGCTCTATAGTATGACCATTTTAGCTGCATTTGTGACTGAAAACTACTGCTGGCGACTACAAAAAATTATTTAGAACATATTTGTGTTTCCGCTGAGGGGAGCTTCAAAGGTTTTTATGTGCTTTTGCAACGTTGAGTAATGTATCACAGACATATCTGACAAATCTTTTCATAAACAAAGTGTAGAGAGAGTGTAAATAAAAGAGATTCATTGTGCAGTGTAGAGAGCTTCGTTGATTATAATGGATAACTAAGATGAGTGACAGCTTTTTAATGATTTTTAAGTTTGTAAATGAGATATTGATTTAATACAACAGTTAAATAAACAAGAAGTTCATATTAAGTGACTTGTCTGACTATAACACTATTACCTGATTTTGCTTTATTTCGTTGTCAAAAATAGTTTGAAACAAAGTCACAATTGAGCCGCTGCACACCTCCAGTCACAGTGGTGTTTTGTTTATGAATGAATGTGCGTTTTTAAATTAATCTTGTGAGTCAATTATTTAATTTCCTATTCATAAAGACAGTCACTTACTTGATTCCTGAATAAATCAGCCGTTCAAACGAATCAAATGAATGAATGATTCAGCAATTAAATCAGTGACTTGCTGGCACCTACTGGCAGTTTTAGTTTTAGTTTTAAAGTATCTTTTCAGTTATTTAAATCATTTAATTTCTATATTCCAAATGTTATATTTAAAACATTAATCTCAGCATGAATTCATGAATTTGGCTGCATGCATACCACCTCTGAGCCTCATAAAACATATGAAAATACACCTACAAGCCACTTTTGTGTTCTTTTGTGCCACTTCTGTAGTACAAATTAATTGATTATTGATTAGAAAGCTCCTAAAATTTGAGCTGTGCTTCTACATTTTTTATGTTAGGAGCACAAGTGCTCCTAAAAAAGAAAAGTAAGCGTAGAGCCTGTAATATAATAATTGCACTAAATTAACAGGAATAGGTTAACATTTTTTCATTGAAATCAATTAGCAGTAGAATGGGTTAAAGTATCATTCTGATTTACTCTCAAAAGCATTAAGTAAAACATGAAAATAATGCATTCAAAAGTATTTTTAATAGCAAAAGAGGTCTTTTTACTCAAAACATGTTTCCTAAAATAACAACCCTGGGAACTGGGTCTGACAGCTTTTTTCCTGAGGCATTGTATTTTTTTTCTCAAAGAAGCAGTTGTTATTCACTCTTCACGCATTCTGTCTTCGTTTTCTACGCACACAAACAGACACAATAATGAACACAACACACACGCATTTCTAAATCTTCAAGTTTTGGAAATTTCATTACAGCACCTGAAGAGGTACCAGAGAAACTATTTTTTTTTTCTACTACTTCTTCCAGTCTGCCAACACTTTTCATAAATACACTCAGCAGTCTTTAATAATAAATTATTTACTGTAATAGATAGCCGAAGCTTTGCTGTGGGGTACCATCTATGATTTATCTAGGGGTCTAAGGCAGCTGACACTGTAATCAGAGAACGTAATCTCCCTCAAATGGAGGTCGGGAGCTGCAGTCTATCCAAGACTAGAGATTCATCATAGTGGGGGATATCTGTGTAATAAAATACGTAGGCTTGCTAGACAGCTCCCCCTCTTAACCATACCATCAATATGGGGAATTGATCAGAGGAGATGGCTCTCTCTCCCCACAGTAGCCTTTAGGAGAATCTGCGGAAAAAACTCTGCTCGCCCACTTCATTTCTTTTTTAAAGGGACTACTCAGTGGGAAAAAACTATGAAAACCAACTTACATATGGTGAAAGTGCAGAGAGGATAACAGCAGTGAGGGGGAGGTACAGAGAGTGCTTTTCATGTTCAAATGAAACATTTCCTTGCTTGTCCTAAATCTAGATGTGAAGAATCAGGTAACGTTAGTAAGGGTTTGATAGTTTAAAAATGTCTCTTTATTGAGATTTTTAAGCTTTCTTTCTTCATTTTAGCATCTATTTTTATGCTAAAATGCTTCCTCCTGAAATATTAATTTGTGCACGAAATAAATCGTTCCTCGAATTATTTCTGCAACACGATTTACTTAAAACGAGGGAACGAATTAGTAAATCATTCTCACAATTTACTTTTTTTCCTTCGTGTCATGTTTTCCATCTTAATATGTAGGACAAACATCAGTACTGCATAATAGGTCAGCCGTAAAACTCTTATGATAAGCTTATTGGTTCTTCCAAGCCAGCAGCACAACCAATTGATCTCTCTTTCCCAACCTGATTCAGTTTAGTACTGCTGGCCATGAGAATTTTTTTAGCCCTCCTCCTCCCCAGCACCACCTGTCTAATTTGTTCCCTCATTTTAAGTCAATTTGGCACTTGATATTATGATTAGTTCCCTTGTTTTAAGTAAATTGTGTGCACACAAAATAATAATTTGTGCCCTCATTTTAAGTCAATTTGGCACTTGATATTATAATTAGTTCCCTTGTTTTAAGTAAATTGTGTGCACACAAAATAATAATTTGTGCCCTTGTTTTAAGTAAATTCTCAACAGCCTTGCAACGTTGCATGGAATCGTTTTAAGTGAAAGACATCTACATTGGTTTATGAGAATGCGGACAGGAAGTAGAGCAAATTACTATTTTGTGGGCAATAATTATTATATGGAGTGCCCAATTTATATAAAACAAGGCAACGAATTAGTAAATCATGCACATCCATCTTAATATGTAGTACAAACTTCAGTACTGCATAACAGGTCAGTCAAGGGTCAAGGTCAAGGGTCAAGGTAAACTTTATTGTCATTTCACCGTATACAAGTATACAGGGAGACGAAATGGCGAGAGCTCTGGATCTACAGTGTAAACATACAGATAGTGCAATAAAAGAGCTAAATTTTTAAATAAAATAAGACAAACAAGACAAAACATTGTGCAAGGCAAAAACAGTGCAATCAGACAATATATAATAATATAAATCTATGGTATGTGCAAATGGGTAAGCTATATTAATATTAATATACTCTACATATATAGTAATAATACAGAGATCATCATTTAGATCTAAAACTTGACACTGTAATAGAGTAGCAGCATGTTTACAGTTTCAGTCATAAAACTCTTATGATTAGCTGATTGGTTTTTCCAAGCCAGCAGTACAACCAATTGATCTCTCTTTCCCAACTTGATTCAGCTTAGTACTTCATGCCATGAGCTTCACACCACCTCCCCAGCACCACCTGTCTAATTCGTTCCCTCATTTTAAGTCAATTGTGCACTCACTATTATACTTCTTGGCCTCGTTTTAAGTAAATTGTGCGTACGCAATAATAATTTGTTCTACTTCCTAAACGCATTTTCATAATCCTGTTGCTGCTGTTATGTTATGGACAGAGACACTTGAATTGGGTTTTATTTTGAGTTGGGAATGAGTTATAGAGACATTCTCAAGAGCCTTGCATCGTTGCGTGGAATCGTTTTAAGTGAGGGCCATCTACATCAGTTTATGAGAATGCGGATAGGAAGTAGAACAAACTATTATTTTGTGCGCAAGATTAACTTAAACAAGCGCAAGAATTATTATATGGAGCACAGTTTATATAAAATGATTGGTTCTTCTAAGCAAGCAGCACAGCCAATTGATCTCAATTTCCCATCTACACAGCCATTAGAATTTTTAACCCTCCACCTCCCCAGCACCACCTGTCTAGATCTGCCATGATTTTCTCCCTACCTTCAGCTGCAACAACCTAGCAGATCTAGTCTGCCAAGATCAATCCTACCTACACTCTATTCTTATCAATAAATTGCTGTTAAATCAGAGAGTTGTCATTATTGAACTATAAGCAAATCACTATATGGCGGTATCAATATATTGCTCTGTTTGCGTCCCGACCAGCCAGACAGCCCAACACTGGTTCAACAGGCAAGTTCAGGCGTTACTAAGTGTTTGTTCGACCACTGACAGTAATGAAAGTACAAAAGTAACATTAATATTTTATAACACTACAATATCCCCAATTAAAATAGTTACTATTGTTACTTTCAATAGGTGCAGTGGCACACAACAAAAGCAGCAGTAGTCTGCAGTGTTGAGCATGTCCTGTCTGGTTTCCAGCGCACTCTACAGTCTCGTAAATCTGTTCCTGCTGTGCCACTTCTGTTGATGTGAGCTCAGTCTTGACCCACTTGCTCCTGGGGCTTCTAATAAACTTGGATGGATAATTTTAAGTCAAAAGCAGTTAAGGACTATGGGCGTCACTAGCCAGCAGGGGCCATCTGAAAGTACTTTTTACGTGCCAGCCGGCAGTCAAGAGTTCCACAGAGTCACTAATCTGCCCTGGCACCTTGCGTGGTTCCAGAGGAGTGGCACGGGCGAGGTCAGGATAGCGCCACCCTTTGAGACGCCTGCAGCTCCACACACCCGCCAGCTGTGTTTAATCCAAAAAGCACCCTCTGTAACCCTCCACTATCCAGACTGCCGTCACACAGTTAAGCAGATGCACTTTTATCTGTGTTGATAGTATCATGTGAAGGCCGACTCTACATGGTTAAAGACGAACATACTGCCTACAGCTTAAAGCAGAAACTGATGATTTAATGTAATATGACAGCCAGCCTCCAAACAAACAGAATGTTTTCACACTTAAAATATTGGTATAAAATAGAGACTTCCTGTCCTGAATGCTTATTGGCAAATACAGCGTTCCAGCTCTGGTAAATTTAGGCAAAAATCTACAAGAGGCCAAGTTATATTATAGTCACAGTGGAAGGGTGCTGTACTAAAAATTAAATTAGGAATGCACAAAATATTGATACAATATCAGTCATAAGTCAATATTAGGGATGTAACGATATTATCAATATCGTGATATCAAAACAGTCTTGATATTATCACGGTCATATGATGATATTAAACGATAGGTCTTCCGGGCAAAAAGTGCAGTTTTTAAAATATATTTTAAAAATATATTTAAAGGGTTAGTTCACCCAAAAATGAAAATTATGTCATTAATTACTCGCCCTAATGTTGTTCCAAACCCGTAAGACCTTCGTTCATCTTCGGAACACAAATCAAGATATTTTTTGATAAAATCTGAGAGGTCTCTTTTTTAACCGATTGTTTCGCTAGATAAGACCCTTCTTCCTCGGCTGGGATTGTTTACAACCACATTTGGGATCGTTTGAAGCCGCATTTAAACTTCATTTTGGAAGTTCAAACTCAGGGCACCACAGCAGTCCACTATATGGTGAAAAATGCTGAAATGTTTTCCTCAAAAACATAAGAAAGAAAGACATGAACATCTTGGATGACAAAGGGGTGAGTACATTATCTGTAAATTTTTGTTCTGGAAGTGGACTTCTTTAATTTTGAACTCTTGAAGTGCATTGGATAGAGGAATTTAACTTTAAAATGTACAAAATTTTAATTCGTCTTTTTTTTTTTTTAATATTGCAATAAATATTGTATCGTGGACTTCATATTGTGATATTATCGCACTGTGAGATTTTGATATCGTTACATCCCTAGTCAATATTAAAGATGTATTGGCTTTGACTGATATTGGATTTTTTTAAATTCATTAATAACACTTAAGTGTTTATTCATAACACTTAAGTGTTTAGCAAAAGTAAATCTTTAGCAAATTATAAAATGTTGAATAAAACTAAATCTAGCAAATTATAAAATGTTGTGATATCTAAATTCTTTTTTTAGCATTCAGTTTAGCATTTGCACAATATATTGGAACAATATAAACAACATTTCTTGTATTTCCTGTATTCAAAGCCCACCTAAAGCTAATCTTAAAAAATAGCAATAATTTTACAACACTTAAATGTTTATGAATGAATGAGGTATTTATTCATTTAGCAAAAATTCATTTAGAAAAATAAATCTTTAGCTAATTTTAAAATGTTGTGATATCTGTTATTTTGAAAAAAAAAAAAAAAAACTGTGTCATGCTTGCACTACATATATTTCATGACAGTTATATGGTAAATGTTTGCATCAAAGTGGTTACTATCTGTATTTCATTAGCACTCCAGGAATTTTCTATTGACCAATTAGTAGGCAATCCAGGACCATAACTATCCATTCCATAATATTTATACTTAACAATTAGCCTTTGATAGGAGAAAGTATTTGAACATTCACAACATACATCATTTTAAAGGCAGAAGATAATAAAATGACATTTGCTATTATACATTATACGTATTATTCAGGCATCGACTGCAGCAGAATCAAGGTATGTGACTCATCTAATTACGCCTTCCGCATTCTATACATGGTTATTCATGTCTAAATGTGCTTGCTGTATTGGAAATGTGTGCAGTGAGGACTGCAGCTAAGCAGTGGAATGGAATGGGAACGTGTGTTCTCAGATGGCCAGTGTGACTATCAGACCCTTGAGAGTAGAGCTCAGCTGGGACAGACTGTTTACAGCTTCCTGCTCCCAAACACAAAGCCCCCACAGGCTCTCATCGTTCAACACTCAGATATAATACACAAAACAATGTAGACGTTCATCACATACACAAATAACTATTCCATCCAAATGTGTGCAAACACGTCATAGGACACACCTCGCCTGTCATACAATAGTGTTTTATGACCAGAACCTGCGGCAAATATGATGATGTTAAAAATCGTTGCCATGCAGGCAGCATGTAATGTCGTTCTTACAGCCATGCATGTACCCATCTGCTCTGGCATCCCTATCCTGAAGTAAAAGCTTTGGCTCCAGGCGAATAAGCCACGTTACAATAGATACTCGTGACTACTACTTTTGAGTAAGATAAGCAAAAAAGATGTTACTGGGCCCTGTAACCTTTGCTTTCTGCATGACGTTTTTTTCGCCACTGCACGGAGCGTTTTATTGAACTGTCAGGACTCATGTTGTCTCAGCTTGAAGGGCTCATCTTGAATTAGCCTCCAAAGTTCAATGGCCCGGGCGGCCAAGCAAACTCACTCAATAACACCCGAGCTAATGCTCCGGCCAGGCACTGCGGCACACGCGGCTATTCTGAATCTTAAAACAGATAAACAACAAATGCCCTCACAGCCCGTCTCGGATGACTTATGGATCTCAATCTTGCCGGACAGATGACACTCTGCGGCATATTATTATTTCTCTACATTTTGGATACGCTTTATAGTCGAATTGGATTTCTACTTTTAGATTCCGTCATGCCATGGAACAGATGGCGAAGATTGTTGAAATGATCGTTTCCTTCAGCAAAGGACACTGTGATGTTTTCAGGCCTGTATTTATAAGCCCTCAGCTGGAACCAACTGCCCCCTTGTGCAAATACAGAGATATAAATTCATCCACTGACACAGATACATTATCTTAGCGGTTGAATTGAGATGTAGCTTCATCCAAGAGCCAGAATTAAATTTCAAAGCAGTGGTTCTCAGCTTTGCTGATTTGATGGCTCCCCATTGTCCAACACCATTTTCAAAGAAGATAATTTGCACTAGTAGTCTGCTAAAAGCTGATTTTTATGAAATATTTTTCATAAAAATACATTTTGGCTGCATTTACACTGCAAGTCTTAATGCACAGATCCATATCCGATTTTTTGGCCGACCTGTTTACATTCGCTTTAGACATGACTGCTATCCAATATCTGTATTTACAATAATTCCTTCCCAAAATGACTGTCAGTGATCGCTTTACTATGCACAAGGTAGACCCTCGGGTTTTGAATGGCCGTGCTACTAAAATTTATTTATTTAATTCACGTTGAGTGGCCATTGTTATTTTCCAGCATGGACAACAGCTGTCATGGATGTTTTACAGCACAAAATCTGACTGAACAGATAAAGACAGGAAAATAACAGTAATTTTCATTTGTTATTTTATCTACAGCTCGTTAGAGGTAGAGAAGATATTTATTTAAATAAACTCGAAAGAATTAATAAGAGAGAGAGAGAGAGAGAGAGAGAGAGCGAATGTGAGGCTGGCACATGAGTGAAACTTCGGTTTAATTACAAAAACTAAATAATAAAGTTTTTACCTCATTGCTGAGAAATATAATTTAACTTTTAATAGCAAAGCTGATGTATTTATAAAATTCACAGGGCAGGGGTTGAAAACCAGCCCCTGAATGTGCGATTTCTTACGCTGGCATTAAAACACTATCTTTATAGGGAGTTCTGAGAGGAATTGGATATGTGTGTTTAGACGTAGGTCAGATGTCCAGATATCGGATAACTATCTGATTGAAATCCACATTCGGAAGTGGCCCAGATCAGATATGAAAAAAATCGGATCTCATGCAGATTTTTGTGTTTATACATGTGTACCAAATTCCGATCTGTGTTAGATGTGAGCAGAAAATCAGATTTTTTTTGTGCCAGTGTAAATGCAGCCTTTAAGTATTTTTGAGCATTCAAAAAAAGTATGTTTTTAAATGTATTTTTAATCATTTTCATTAAGATAGATTATTATTATTATTAAGTCTTTGGGGGTAACACATCACAAGTAACACAAGTTTTGCATAAAACCATATTTAAAAACATAACTCAGACATTTTTTTTGTAAATTTAAAAGCAATGTGTTACTTTACTAGTTACATTCACTGATACTCCAGAAGAAAACACAACCCATTAAGAGCCAAGGGGTGAAAACTTTTTGAATCTGAAAATTCAGGTAAATTGTACTTAATTTGTCTTCTGGGAAACACGCAACTATCTTCTGTTGCTTCCTAAGGGCAGCACTAAATAGAAAAAATATATATTTCATTTTTATCCTGTGCAAAAGTTTTCACCCCCAGCTCTTAATGCATTGTGCTTACTTCTGGAGCATCAGTAAGTGTTTGAGCCTTTTTTTTAATAGCTGTGTTTGAGTCCCTCAGTTGTCCTCAGTGTGAAAAGATGAATCTCAAAATCATACAGTCACTGCTGGAAAGGGTTCAAATATGCAAAATATGCTGGAAAACTAAAGAATCTGCAGGACCTGGAGGATTTTTCTGAAGAACAGTGCTCAGTTTAACTGTTCAGAACAAACGAAGGACTCATGAACAACCATCACAAAACAAAAAAACAGTCAGATCATCCAGGTAACCACACACAGTATTAACAACCAAGGGTTCCCAAAGTTTTGCAGGGGGTTATTTTAATAATTTCAGCTATTTTTTGGTATTGTGGACTGTATGTAAACATCTTTTATGCAAAATATCTCATTCAGGATGGTACTAAATAAAAAATAACATGCATTTTGTATGATCTCTCTTATTTTGTTACAATTATTTACACATTTTCACAGATTGTGCAAGGCGTTCCCAAACTTTTGCATAAAACTGTAAGTAATGCAGGTTATTTTGTTTTTACAATTATTTACTGACATCTCTCCTGTCCATACATTTGGTGCAAAAGGCCTTTATAGCTGCCAAATATATAACTTTTGGGTTTTTGTAACTAAAAATAAATAAGCAAGTCCAGCCCAGGTGACCAAAACGCAACAGTATTGTAATATATTACTTTCCATAAGAAGTAACTTAGTAACGCAATGAGTTATGTTTTTATGAAGTAACTCAAATGTGTAATGCATTATGTTTAAAAGTAACTTTCCCCAACACTGATTGTTAATAATAATATTAATATTGATTGTATTAATAATAATATATTCATTTATTTGATTCTCAAATCTGATTGGCTGAGAGCCTTTTCCAAGCGTGCAATATGGTAGTGATAACAGAACTCTGACTGTTTCACTGTTTGTAATCACTCCGCTTGCAGTATTTCACACAGCGAGTGTCATGGTGGATGCCAAAATCCACTGTAATTTTATAAATTGTTTTTGTGTCACAGAATGTAGTTTTTAGGCAAGAATGCATTTGTTTAGACTTCAAATCTGTGGTTTGTTAATAAAGATAATGTCTACTTGAAAACTTGCTTTGCTTCAGCAGCTGTTCAGTGCTAAGTGGTCACACAATATATCTAGTTATTGTGTTAACAGCTCAGTAGATTAATATTTCTCAATAATTACTTCAGTTTGGGTCTGTTTCTCACCCACAGCTGTTGTATGGATTCGGAGGCCTTATGATGCTTTATCCTTTTTTATGGTGCTTTTTAGGTAACTTCATTTTTTTGTCATCACTTTTGGACTTTAAATGAAACATTAACTGTCACAGAATGGAAAACAGCTGCACGGTTCTTCTTCTGTTTCACAAAATCCTTTATTCAAGTTCAGAACGACTATGAGGTAAATGACAAATTGAACTGTCCTGCTCTGTTTGCATTTAATCCTCAAGATGTGTCATTTTAGTTAATAAAAACAGCTTTGGTGCATTGCTTTCTAGGAGACTCTTCATTTAAAAGGCATTAAACACAAGTCAAGTGTGTGGCCTCTGCTGCTGTTCAGTGGGAAATGCTGTTCTGCAGAGCACTGAGCACTTTTGATGTACTGTCTGAGACTGAAAAGGCATCGATCCCTCGAGGGGATCACGAAAGCAGTAGCCACAGGAGCATATATAAACTCCGCTTTAATGAGGTTTTGATGGTCATTTTATGGTCTCTTAAGTTGACCGTGATGGGATATGAGAATAGTAGAGGAAGTCCTAGACCACTAAACCTCTCGACGTGCGCGTGACGTACCTTGACGATGTCCTCGTTGAATGACTTGCACTGCACAAAGGATGACACATCAGTGACTGCTCCGTTCAGCTCTATGGAAACCACCTTGACAGGGATGGCCACAGTTCGCCCAGTAAGAACTGCTGTGTTGATAATCTCAGTGTCCTAGATATGGAAGAAAGAAAGACAGAGAAAGAGAGAGCACATGAGTCAGGAGGTTAGCAGAAGTTCATCATTCCAAAGATCTGAATGTTCAGGAAAGCCCTGGAGTAAGTGTGAGACTGCTTAATAAAGTGTAAAAACAGTATCTATATTAAAGTCAAAAGCCATGAGTTTCGCTCACTGTCAAAAAATGTCAGAGCAATATAAATTCTGCTTGACTGGTTTTAGAACTCATTGAGAAGCCTCAAATTAGAAATGTTCACATTCCTGGAATGAGTTCCTTCAGATTTTCCAAGGCAGCTTTTTTAAAATGTGTGTATTTTTCATAATTACACGGCATGATTTTTCTATAACAATACAATAATCTAGAATACATGTCTAAAATGCAGTCACCCACTGTAAATGGAATAGTTTGAAAAGGTTTGCATGACATGAACATTTCTCACATAAAAAAAAACTCTCAAAACAAAAACAAACCCCACAAATTAGCTTTAATTGCCACAAACAGATGCCAATGCTTGATACATGAATCACAACAATGGTTAGAACCAACAGTGATTCTTTGAGAAAATGAATAAATTCATCTTGACATCACAAGACAACTCAAGTTACTACTTGTGAAAGGATCATCAACAATAACAATGTAGATAAAAATGGCAAACAGTCAGACAATGCAACTATTTTCATTATTTCTGAAATTTCCCCAATGCATGCTGGGAAAAGAACAAACAGGGTTGATCCGCAAAAAAAACAAAAAAAAAAACAAAAACAAAAACAAAAAAACTGCTCATCAAGGCTGCTTTTTTAAATTAAAAATACACGCAAAACAGTAATACTGTGAAATATTTTTGCAATATTTTAAAGTAGTGGTTTTCTATTTTAATATATTTTAAATCAAATTTATTCCTGTGACGCAAATCTGAATTTTAAGCATAATTTCTCCAGTTTTTAGTGTTCAGAAATAATTCTAATATGCTGATTTATTAACAATGTTGGAAACAGTTGTGATGCTTAATTTTATTTATTTATTTATTTATTTTTATGGAACCTGCAATACTTTTTTCAGGATTCTTTGATAAATAAAATGTTTAATAGAACAGCATTTATTTAAAATATTTAAATATAAAAATATAAATATATTAAATATAAAATATAAAAAAATATTTTGTAACACACACTACTGTTCAAAGTTTGGGGTCAGTGATTTTTTTTTTCTTTAAAGGAAATTAAGAATTTTATTCAGCAAGGATGTGTTAAATTGATTAAAAAAAGTGATAGTAAAGACTTAGAAAGATTTTATTGTGAATAAATGCTGTTTTTTAAAAACTTTTTATTCAAAGAATCCTGAAAAAAGCATCCCAGCTTCCAAAAAAATATTAAGCAGCACAACTGTTTCCAACATTGACAATAAATTAGCATATTAAATTGTGTAATACTTAAGATTGGAGTAATGGCTGATGAAAATTCAGCTTTGCATCACAGAAATAAATTATATTTTAATGTATATTAAAATAGAAAACTGTTATTTTAAATTGTAATCATATTTCATAATATTACATTTTTCTGTTTTTTTGAATAAATAAATGGAACTTTGATGAGCATAAGAGACTTTTTCTAAAAGTCCTCTAAGTATAGTATTAAAAAAAAAATAAAAAAATAAATAATATATATATATATATATATATATATATATACATTTATTTTTAAATCTAACGTAACTATCACATATTAATTGATTTAAACTTAAACTGAAATTTGGCTGTATTTGATTGCAATGTATAATCTTATTGCTTGTAACCTGATTAAGGTAATATTGCAATTTTGTGGCATAAGCTTGTATTAATTTATGAATTATGTGTCATATAAACATATCAACCATTTTTGTGCAATAAGACATATCCGTTTTATAAAAGCATTGTAAGCGGTGAACATGAATCAATATACAGACAGGTGAAAGCACCGTAAGTGTTATGATCTACATTTTTTTAAAATTCATTGCACTTTTTGTGACATTCATGAGAATTAATGAGCTGAATTACTAAAACTTAATTAAAATAAATGGCAAGAGCATTTTTAGCATATTTATAAGAGAAAAGTAAAATAATGTTACAGGAAAATTACAATAGCTGTAAAGCATTAAAATATCTTTTCTGGAATAAAAGCTTACCAGACCATGGATCATAATCAGAAAATGGTTAATCAGAAAGTAAAAGAAGAATACATGCTGTAAAATATATGAAGCTTAAAAAAATAGACGTACATGTTCGAGAAAGTCATTTGTGACGAACTCAAATGGGACTGAGGTTCTCATTCACTTTGTATAAATCCTCTCGGGCTATAGCATTTATAGTACTCCATGGTAATGGATTAACTTTTAAAACGCTCTATCCTGAGCTTACCAATTTAAAAGTTTTCCTGTTAGATGACACATGCAAATAAATCTATGCTTTCAATTACATCTCAAAAGCTGAAGCCAATTAAAGAGCACATTGGCTTCACAATTGCTTTCCAAGAAAAATCAATTCATTATTTTGGATAGAACTGCTGCAGGGATGTTGCACAACTAACTGTAAATTATTTCCCTTGTGGCCCATAGGAATAAAGCAAAGATTATGCAGCTCTCTCTCCACTCTCTCTCCCTCATGCTTCAATCAAAACAGCATATTTGAGGAGAAACTTTCCATCGATCCCCTTCGCTTTTAAACAGGCATTTAAAACAGTAGAAATAAAAGCATACATGTATGAATGACAAAGCCAAAGTCTTATTTGAGCTGGTTTTCAATCAACATCACTTGAATGTTTTTTTATTTCTAGAGTGCCTTTTCAGGTTGTCAGGGATGAAAGTAATGTATTCCACATAAAATGACTTGACTCTTCATTTGGAAAAACTTATTTTCTTTTTGGCTTTGCAAGACTAAACTGATTTAAAATCCAAACCTGGTGCATCATTTTTGGGGTAACATCTCACAGCAAAAACTGGCCAGTCTTGTTCAGTCCATGAGGATGTGATGCATTATAGTACTTAAAAGAGAAGTCCACTTCCAAAACAAAGATTCACATATAATGTACTCAACCCCTTGTCATCTAAGATGTTCATGTCTTTCTTCAGATGAAAGAAATTATGCTTTTTGAGGAAAACATTTCAGCATTTTTCTCCATATAATGGACTGATATGGTGCCCCGATTTTGAACTTCCAAAATGCAGTTTAAATGCGGCTTCAAACGATCCCAAATGCGGTTGTAAACAATCCCACCCGAGAAAGAAGGGTCTAATCTAGTGTAACGATCAGTTATTTTAATAAAAAATAATACAATTTCTATACTTTTTAATGCCAAACGCTCGTCTTGTCTTACTCTGCCTGGACTTTGTTTTTGTTCCTGTTCATGACAGTTCGGGTATGTCAAAAAACTCCCATCTCATGTTCTCCCTCAACTTCGAAATCATCCTATATCGCTGTTTCACCTTTTTTGTTAAGGGTGTTTGATCTTCTTTGCATGTTCACTTTGCAAAGACTGGTTCAGTACTTCTGATGCAATGTAGGATGATTTTGAAATGATTTTTGAAGTTGAGGGAGAAAATACGATTTGAGTTTTCGACATACCCTAACTGTCTTGAGTCAGAATATACAAAGCTCAGGGAGAGAAAGGCAAGACTAGCATTTGAGATTAAAAATCATTTAAATTGTATTTATTAAATAAAAATAACCGAGTGTTTCCTCAGCTGTGATCGTTTACAACCGCATTTGGGATCGTTTGAAACCGCATTTAAACTGCATTTTGGAAGTTCAAGATCGGGGCACCATATCAGTCCATTATATGGAGAAAAATGCTGAAATGTTTTCCTCAAAAAACATACTTTCTTTATGACTGAAGAAAGAAAGACGTGAACATCTTGGATGACAAGGGGGTGAGTACATTATATGTGAATCTTTGTTTTGGAAGTGGACTTCTCCTTTAAAACTGGAGGCCTCACTGCAACCATGCCATTTCTGTTCATCAAATGCATTGAATCTTGTTCAGTTTTTGTCTCAGCTGTTGAACTTTTTATGTTACTACACATATTTACATGTTAAGACATAAATTGTACTGCATGTTGGCTTGCTTATTTTGCTCAAGAACTATTCAACTATTCCTCTAACCACAGATTAAAACCTGTAGTTCCAGGAAACACTAAAGTGAATTATGTTTGTAAAGCTGGAGCATAGCTGGCTAACAATGCTTTGGGAAATGCATTTCACGCTGACTTGCTGTCTATGGCCTAAGACGCTGGCATGGGATCCAGCATCCCCACTTGTCCTACACATAAAATAGATGGATGTGGACTTATATGGAGTGTAATTTTGGACCAACAAGATTCCACTGTAGGTGGGGCAACCCAGTGTGATGCAAAAGAAACTTATTAAGGTTGTCCTCGTCACTACTGGTTTGGACATAAAAATCCTAGATTTGCATGCAAAGGTTTACACTGACAACAACGTGCAGCAACAAAGCAGCTTAAGTCATTCATTCTCAATGAGAGTTGGGGATCTGAGTATAGTGAGTATATATAGTCAGTGCTAGGTAGTAACAGATAACATCATTGATGATCAGTGGTTCTCAAACCTCTCCATGAAGTACCCCAACACTGCACATTTTGTATGTCTCCCTATATCTGACACACCCACTTCAGGTCTTGCAGTCTCCACTAATGAGCTGATGAGTTGAATCAGGTGTGATAGATGAGGGAGACATAAAAAATGTGCAGAGCTGGGGGTACTCAAGGACAGGTTTGAGAACCACTGATCTAGATTACTCAACCAGATTTTTACAAAAAAAGTCTTTTTTTTTTTTTTAAATCAAATATAAATTTGTGTCCCAGTCACATTTTCTTGGTTAAATAAACATTACTTGCACTACAAGAAAAAGAAAACAGACAAAATTTTACAGTAACAATGTAATCAACTTTCTATTTATTAAATGCCAAGTATGAATTTCATCAAGTTAGTGTTTTAAAACATTTTACATTTATTCCAAAATAATAACTTAAGGCAGTAACAATTTAACCAATATATTTTATTTGTGAACTTATGTTCAACTGTTCTTATTAATAATTAACTTTGAACTATTTTAGAATTTTTTTGGATCATCAGTCATCAAAGCTCGGTGAAAAGTGCTCATGGAGATTTGCTTGAAATTTCACCAAGCTGATTACTCACTAAAAACTCCCACAGATCATGTTTTCATGCTATTTTAGATCTTATCTTGATGTAACAAAGTGTGTGATCTAAGTAAATTAGTCTTTTGAACTCTTTCCAACAATGACTGGATGATTTTGAGACACTAAGGACAACTGAGGGACTCATATGCAACTATTACAGAAGGTTCAAACGCTCACTGATGTTCCAGAAAGAAAAATTATGCATTAAGAACCAGGTGTGCAAACTTTTGAACGGAATGAAGATGTGTATAATTTTCTTATTTTGCTTAAATATCATATTTTTTTAATTTAGTACAGTCCTTCAGAAGCTACAGAAGATACTTTCATGTCTTCCAGAAGACAAAATAAGTTAAATTTACCCTGATCTTCAAATTCAAAATTTACCCTGATCTTCAAACTTCAAAAAGCATCGTGTTTCCTTCTGAAGCATCAGTGAGTGTTTGAACCTTCTGTAATAGTTGCATATGAGTCCCTCAGTTGTCCTCAGTGTGAACAGATGGATGTCACACAGTCAGGGTTCAAATACAAAAAAATGCTGAAAAACCAAAGAATTTGTGGAAGCTGAATGATTTTTCTGAAGAACAGTGGGGAGTTCATTCGGGGAAAAAAAAAAAAAAGCACAGATTTGGATCATTCAGGTAACAACACAGTATTAAGAATCAAGCATATGTAAACGTTTGAACGGGGTCTTATTTATAAATTCAACTATCATTTTCTCTTGTGGACTAAATATAAACGTCTTTTATGTGAAATATCTTATAAACAAAAAAACAACAACATGCATTTTGTATGATACCTCCTACTTCGGTAAAATAATTAACATTTTGCAGATTCTGCAAGGTGTATGTAAACTTTTGACCTCAACTGTACTATATATATATATATATATATATATATATATATATATATATATATATATATATTTACACATACACACACACATATACATATACATATATATATATATAGTCACGGGTGCGGAGCAAAGCGACAGACACAGTGGGCGTGACGTCAGGCCTCGGAGAGGCTTTTATTAAACAATAAACAGAAAGTGTCCAAAAAGGGTAAAAAAAAAAGTGTCCAAAATAAACAGGGGATCTGGTGTCCTCGACGTGACGGGGTTCCGTGAAGGTGGGGTAGTGTTCCGAAGGGAAGGGTCCAGGTAAGGGGCGGAGTCCGGCGGCCGCACGCGCTCCCCGCTCAGGTCCGGGGTGCGAGGGGCGGCGGCTTCTCTAGCGGCATCGTCCTCCTCCACCTCTGCGGCACTTCTGGGGGATAAAACGGCCCGGCAACCTGGCCCGTCAGCCGTCACGGGTGCGGTCCTCATCCGGACCCGCGGGGTCCGGCGGCTCGTCCTACGGCGGTGCTGGTTCCCTCTTCACCCCTTCCTGGACCCACGAGGACACCAGCGTGCATGTACGGGGAAGAGACCGGTCTCCTGAGGAGAGGCGCACTCGGCAATTTAACAGCGGCGGTGATGAGGCTTCATTCACATCAGGTGTGCCTCATCACACGCCGCCAGACCTGGATGTTTCAGCGCCCCTCCTCCTCCCACACGCCCACTCCCGTTGGGAGCCTGGTGAAGGGCGGCGATTACCGACGGGGTGAAGCTGATAGTTAGGGGGGAGGCAGCCGACTCGTCACATTATATATATACACACACGCATATATGTATATATATTTTCATCTATTATTTATACTTTATTTCTGCTTAATTTCCAGTAATGGCACTATAGGATTTATCACAGGATTGCATTACACATTGTGCTGTAGACTTTTTCATTTTATTAAGAAGTATATACAATGCTTTTTCTCTTTATTCGCATTTTTAGCATGAAGTCACCAGATGAAAAGGGTTGTAAATGTTGGACTTGCAAATAACATCTGAATTAGGTTCTCTTATATCTCCCCACTGAGCAAATGAGTTATTAGCTCAGAATTACTCTGATAGCCTTAGCTGAAACTGCATAATCATAATTTTCATTCAAAGTGCATTACTGGCCTGCCTGCCTTGTTTAAATGGAAGTCTTGGGTTCTTGCACTAAGAAATAAATTCATTACAGGCCTCTGCAAAGGCTTTTCATCCCGCAGCTGACCGACTCAATTCTTTGCCTGACGTCTCATTTTTATGCAAGGTAAACTTTAAAGGTCAACAACATCCAACCGTTGAATTTAATTCATACGATTCATGTTTAGAAAAAGACTATTATGCTGGTGTTGCCTACCGCTGTCATTTCCTCCACTCCAAGCAAAAACCTAAACAGATGGTCACGGACACACAGGGACTCTCAGCAAAGGAAGCTGATTCAAATCCAGGTTTATTTTCAGCAAATAATAACTAAGGACGGAAAAGACCACAGTAATAACATCAAGATTTAACTCTGGGTCTCTCATCCCTTGCAAAAAAAAAAAGGACTGCAGTGGTACCATGGTGATGTATCAGATGAGAATACCAAGGACTTTGTAGTGTGATTCATAAAATGCCATGGTATTACATAACACATATTCCCCCAATACCATGGTATTCTTTTTGACCACGGTAAATGCTGCTACTCCTCATGCTAACACTGTAGTAATACCATGTTTTTGTTACATCTTTACTATTATAGTAATGTAGCATACTGCTCCAACACAAGAGACGGGTCAGCGCTGCCCTTCATTCTGAATCATTTTCAAGTGACAGCAGTGTGCGAGCGCATGGTTGGGAATGCAAATGGGAGTATCATTCTCATGGAGGGCAGTATTTACAGTGACAGACAGCGTGAGCCGAATGGTCTCACGTGATGGGTGAAACCACCAGCTCAGATGGATATAGACAGCTTTAGCTGTAAATAACAGCAAGGGAGCTTTTGCAAGCCATTAAACACTTTACACACAGTCGGAGCAGGGTAAACCTGAGCCTCTTATCACATGCGGAAAAGATACCGAAAATACAGGCTATTTGATATAAGACATTGCTGAGGTGACAGACTGCCCTTACCATGAGATTTTTCGAAGCAATTTACAGTTTTGTGCACTGTACTACTGTACAGCAGCAAATGCTTTATGGATTCAAACAAGGATGTATGTTGCTGTGGTCAAGTGGCTTGCTATAAAATATGGGCATTTTACAGTCAACATGAAATGGCATCCGGAAGCCATTTGTATTCTGTAAAGTGACATAAAACAGGATATTTTGATTGATATTTCTGACTGGAACAGTTTTTGTTTTAAAACTCCTGTGTAAGGTATATATATATATATATATACACACACACACACACTTTATTCTCATAATTTCGACTTCATTCTCCATATCTATATATGTATATATATATATATATATATGTATATATATATATATATATATATATACTGTATATTTACACACAGATCTATGATGGCATTTTAGTGCCACGTAAAAGAAAAACATCTTATTTCGACTTTATTCTCAAAATATTTTGACTTTATTCTTGTAATTTTTACTTTATTCTCATAATATTTTGACTTTAATCTCATAACTGCTTTAAAGTCAAAATTATGAGAATAAAGTTACAATTGCAAGAATTAAGAATAAGAATAAAAAATAAAGCCAAAATAAATAGAATAAATTAAAAATATTTTAGGAATAAAGTCAAAATTACGAGAATTAATTTGTAGCAATTCTGATGTTCCTTACGTTTATATTGTGCTATAAACTTGAAATAAAGAGGAAAAACACAATTATAATTTGTATTTCATGATAAAACTGACAGAATTTGAAGGCCGAGCTGTTATAATAAAATCAACATTGCACAAACTTATTTCGATTACTGGGTGGCTGGCACGCTACAAATAAAGAATGGATGACATTAAATATTGATTTCAATCATTTACTGTATTATACCGTGAATAACACAGCTTGTGGATAGTCACTTATGTACCTCAGAAAAGAGAACAAAATAACTTAAGTTAACGAGTCCACTTCAACCTTTAGAACGTTTTATTGTTGCTTTTTAAATGAGATAGTATAATTTAACGAATGTATGTCTTATTATAGTCGAAAAGATGACTGATTCACATGAATACAGTACAATCTGTCCCGCCACTATTTGTTTTATATTAAAAGTACCAAAAGCACAAAGCTTATTGCTTTTATTGGATGGCTGGCACACTACCAATAGGCCTAATGAATGCAATCAAAGACATAAAATATTATTTCCAAGCATACTGTCCCTGCGAGTATAACACATGGTATGATTTCTGCTAATAATCCCACATATATTCAAATAAATTCCAGTGGCCTGGCAACTTCTCCCGGTGCGCCCAATCCGGCCCATTTGCATGTGAAGGCTATACTCTAAAAATATTATAACTTTAATTGCTATGATTTAAGTCTAGTAATTACGACTTTATTCTCAACACATTTCAACTTCAATCTCTAAACATTTACTTTATTCTCAAAATATTACGACTTTATTCTCAAAACATTACGACTTTATTCTCGGGATTTCAACTTTATTCTTGAAACATTTTGACTTTATTCTCGAAATTTCTATTTTATTCTCACAATATTTTGACTTTAATCTCAAAACATTATGATTTTAATCTTGTAATTTTCCTTATTTTATTTTTATTTCTTTTTTAACGTGGCACTAAAACGCCATCGCACAGGTCTAAAGGTTCAAAATACAGTCTAATAAAAAATAAATAGATTTTTTTTCTGACTAAAATTTGTCAGACTTTACAGGATTAAGAAGCCAAAAAGTGTCAATATTATTTTAAAAGGGTCGAGTTAACTTTAAGGTCTTAATCTATCCCTCTGGTTTAGAGCCTGCGGAAAAAAAACATAAGGTCATCGTGACCTCACGTCCAGAAACTTCCCTCTTTCATATACCTGAACTATTCCCTTGTCCAAAAGTGTGTGTGTATGTGTGTGCTCATGATACTAGCCCTGACTGGAAGGCCGCGTCATATTTTATTTATGATGTACTATTGAAGCAGGAACAGAAGTGAAGCCCATGTAGGCAACACATCCTCTGTCCCCCGTGTGCTTATCGAGGGCCGCCTTCACATGCCAAAACGAAGCTATTTCAAGCGAACATGAGGAGCTGATCCTGTATGCGTGTTAGAGGCCTCATCGCTGGCCAGGTTTGAAAGAGCACTTCATGTTAATAGAGGTTGAGAGACAGGCTTTGTGAGGTAAGAGGGCTAATTGTGGCCAGACTGAACCTGTTGGGAAAAATGGCTGAGGTTATACATAAGTCATAGTGTTTCATCCAGTATGTAGGGGCCAAATGTGGGCCAGAGACAACCTCTGAACATGACTCTACTAAAAAAAGACATTTGAAATTGAAGTTAGGAAATTTGTCCAGAATACATCTTTCATTTGTAACAATCAGTATGTTTATATGAACTAATTTTCATCAGTCCAAATGAATCCAATCAGATTTCAGGTTTGAAAGTTCTGTTCAAATGAAACCTACACATTTCAAAGTGTTTTAAACACTCAGGCCGTGTTTACATTAATCCTGATACATTTCAAAACAGTGTTTTCACTTCAAAACCCTCTCCGTCTACACTGTTTTCAGGCTTTTCAAAAAGCTTCTCATCCACACTAAAACTTTCGAAAACATTAAATTCACCTCACCTGCGCATGTGTAAAACCTCATAAAAGCTCACTGAGATGATACAGACGGAACAGACAGACATTTTCACTCAATTCTTCTGGCAGGATCATTTTATTTACAAAAATATGCCACCATTCACTGACGTTGAGGTCGCACTTATTCACAATTACACGTTCTAAAACGCAGCTGCCCTCGTGTTTTGCCGCAGGAAAATAATTGTTAGTAAACTGATTGTCATTTTTGCAGGACTGTGAATGGAGAGTGTACAAAGTAACTTATCTTTAGCAACACTGCGATAATAGCACATAACGGGCACAATACCAGTATAAACAGACATCTATTGGTACAATATGAGTCACATGACTAAACATGCGTCATTGTTTTCAAAAGCCTCCGGTTTCACAGTCCACTCTACAATGAGTTTTTAAATGTATCCACTTTGGAGAGTGTTTTTTAAAAAGCTCAGTTTTTCTTGACAATAACGCTGTCTCAGTGTGAGCAGAAGGCCAAAATAGAGAGCCACAGACGCATTTTCAAACAAAAACGTGGACATGGCCTCATTTACATGTGCATTACATGCATTACAAACAACGTTTAGAAAACTTACTACTACGCATACTACTGTAGGTGTCCAGTCACTACATTCAGAAGTAGAGAAAACATATATTTGTTTAAGAAAATAGATTTAAGTGTGTACATGCATTTTTTTTACCTATTGATCGAATTATTTCAGATCTACACCTTTCCATCAGACGTAAATTTCATTTGGATTGAGCTAAATCGGATTGATATAAATGTTTACCTTAAGGTTTTACAGTCCGACTAAGACTTCTGGATTACTTGGGTGAAAAACGTAAAATGTAAACATAGCTAAAAATAGACTTAGGAAACGTTGTATATTTAGTTACCAAACTGACATAAAAAGCAACCTTAAAGGTTTTTCTAGTAGTACCCAAGAAAAGAGTTTATTTTTAAAAACAAACTCCATATTTATTTTGATCAGAAATCATGTTTTTTTTTGTTTTTTGATTAAGTAATAATAACTTAAATACAGGTAACTTACAAAATTTCAAGTTAATTGAAAGTATGTTTTTCTTTAATATATATATATATATATATAATGTTTATAGCAAAAGCAGATAACTTCAACAGTTGTTTTTTTTTAAAGCAGATAACTCCACATTTCATTTTTCAGAGTTCACCGACAAGCTACGCAAATCCACACAGATGATATCATCGACATTATACATGATATTATCAAATCACACTGCGATAATAAAGTAGCTTGCGTAGCTGTGTAGTAACGTAAATGTTGCTAAATCTGAAAGCACGAATAAATACCAAATTTAATAACATGTTTTTACTTAAAACTTCATAACTTCAGTCGAGTGATTGACATAAATCCTTCTGTGAGATGATCCTTCTTTTTTTTATTTTTATTTATTTTTTGTTTTTGTTTAATTATTTTTTGTTTTTTTTTGTTACTTTTTTATTCAGATAGGACAGTGGAGAGATGACAGGAAAGTATTAGGTAGAGAGAGGGGAGCGGGATTGGCAAAGGACCTCAAGACAGTATTCGAACTCGGGTCGCCTTGAGTAGTACATGTTGGCGCACTAACCCACAAGGCTGTCGGTGCCGACGATGTGGCTTCTTACACAGAATAAGGCACGCAAAATATTTTATAACATTCTAAGCAGTAATAAAAGCAATGTCGAATAGCATTGCATTATTATATATTGTATTATAATGAAAATTATAATAAGATGTCAGATAAACCATATATTGTTGTAGCTGTGTGCTTATTAGTCACGTTAAATCAATGAAAGCAGTTTTCCCTCACCATTGGAACATGCTGCTTTTGCAAGATTCCATGAAAAAGTTTCAGCTTTTGTTTTCCTTTTACACCCTGAAATTATAGTTTGTCTAAATTACCCATGCTCGATCACTTTTAGTCAGTTTTGACAAAATTCCTCTCATCTAGCGCGTCTTTTTAAAGAGACAGGCAGCCTTGTCACCTGACCTGAACACAGTGCGCTGATTGGCTAAAACTGACTTATTGGCTTCCATTCACAAACAACAAGGGCGCTTGTCGGCTTCTGCAGTAAAAGGTTAAATCGCAATGCCTTGAAAGTGGACAATACCGGCTGTTTTGTCAAAATATGGGTTTAGATTGCGCTATATGTGGAGAATAATGCACATCACTCAGTTCATCGGCTTTTGCAAATAAACTCTTTATATATATTTGTTATAAAATATATAAACTGAAATTAGCAAATTAGCAAGAATGTAAAACCGGGTGATCTGGGCCCGTATTCACAAAACATCTTAAGGCTAAAAGTAGCTCATAACTTGCAGATTTAGGAGAAAATAATGGGTGTGTCAATCCTAAATTTGGAACTCCTAAATTTTTGCTCTAAAAGTCTTTCATTTAGCGTTAAAACTAGCTTGTAAATCTGTGAAACGTTAGGAGTAGTGAAGAGGACTCTTAAGTTCTCCTTGCTAAAAAAAACAATACAAACGATCACACAAATTCTAATGGTTTCCACTACAAATACCATTACAAACATTACAAACCATCAACTTTTAACCATTAAAACTTTTAAAAATGGTTTCCTGTAGTGTGTTTTGGGAAATATTCCATTAGGATTTAGTGGTTTTAACAAGCCACCAATAGACAGGCACCATTAGAGTTACTATTAAAACCAGAACAATTCCCATTGTAACCAGTTAAACCATTACAAATTCTATGATGGTTTCTATTGTTTATTTCAGCAGGGCTAAAATGGCTGTCCCCACCAATCTCCCCCAGAACATCAACATTTTAGAAACACGTTGCATTTATTTGCACACATATGGTTTCCCACACATCTTTTTTGGGTTTTGGAGGTTATATCAACCCCAGATTTTCCTTTGGTTGCATCCTTGTTTTCATACAAGTTGGACAAGAAGTAACAGAATTCCTGTGTCTACTTGGTTTTCTTTTACGTTTGCAATGTCTTACTATCAGCTATGATTATTCTACTCTACTAATTAAAAGGCAGTTTATATTCATAACGGTTAACTGTTTACGAGAATGCACACATGTAACAGGCTGACAATTAGCGGAAAATATACTTGTTTAATTGGTGACTCTTAGCACACATTTTAAAGTCTTTATTTGAATGTGGCAACATTTTTATTTTTAAACCATTATTTAAATATGGCAACATAATATCACGCTCTACAATATTTCTATGAATAAATCTCTCTGACAGAGAACCCTCTCCTATCAGCCAATCACTGTGTGCAAAGTTAGTAAGCATGCTGAATGTTTTGCAATGAGGTCAACCCCATGCTTACTCTCAGCTTAAGACTTCTGTCCATTCCTTAGTAAAAGTTTGTCTCAGCAGCTCTGTGCATAGGTTTTAACAGGAAACTATTTAGGAGAACTCTTATTGCTAAGAAAAAAATGTTTTGTGAATACGGGCCATATCTAGCATGATTTGGGAATGTTTTCACCTTTTGAAAAAATATGATAATTTGGTCAACTACAAAAAGATTCTTAAAGGAGAAGTCCACTTCCAGAACAACAATTTACAAATAATTTACTCAACCCCTTGTCATCCAAGATGTTCATGTCTTTCTGTCTTCAGTCGTAAAGAAATTATGGTTTCTGAGGAAAGCATTTCAGGATTTTTCTGCATATAATGGACTTCATGGGTGCCCCGAATTTAAACTTCCAAAAATGCAGCTTAAATGCAGCTTCAAAGGGCTCTAAACGATCCCAGCTGAGGAAGAAGGGTCTTATCTAGCGAAACAATCGGTCATTGTTTTCGAAATATAAAAATTTGTATACTTTTTAAGCACAAAAGTTTGTGTAGCACAGGCTCTGGGATGTGTGTTCTTAAACGATTCATTAATTTTGAACGGATCTTTAATGTGACTCGGGAAGAACGAGTCGTCTCGGGGGTGATTCCTTCAGTTGCGCATGCACAACATCTTATTAGGTTCTGTACTGGAATTAGTTCACCTGTTTTGAGTCTTCAGGTTTTTAGAGTCGTTCGTTCATCTTATGGGGCTGTCACGTGATGCTGATTTTGCTAAAACGAAATGACTCGAAAAAAGATTTGTTCATTTTGCTGAACGAGACTCAAAGGTCCTAGTCGGTAAAATGATCCGAACTCCCCATTACTACTATGAATCACGTCTTCGAATCACCACAAGTTCATCGTCTGTGTACTCCGGCTCAAAAAGGTAGAGTATGTCGAAAAACTCCATCTTATTTTCTCCTACAACTTCAGAATCGTCCGACATCGTTGTACCTTTTTGTTTGTAAACAGGGTTTGACTTACTTGCACTTTCTTAGTCTTTGCATGTTCGTTTTGTAAACACTGGGTCTGTAGTTCTGCCTACATCCACGTGACCTTCCGACGTGATTTAATAGTACGTGAACACGCATCCTAGAGCCTGTGCTACACAAGCTTTTGTGCTTAAAATGCAAACAAATTTTTATTTTTCGAAAAAAATGACCAATCTTTTTTAAGGGAAGACCCTTCTTCCTCGGCTGGGATCGTTTAGAGCCCTCTGAAGCCGCATTTAAACTACATTTTGGAAGTTCAAAATCGGAGTACCAATGAAGTCCATTATATGGAGGAAAAATCCTGAAATGCTTTCCTCAAAAAACTGAATTTTTTCACGACTAAAGACAGAAAGACATGAACATCGTGGATGACAAGGGGGTGAGTAAATTATTTGTGAATTGTTGTTCTGGAAGTGGACTTCTCCTTTAAATCTGATCTCCTTTAAATCTGTTTTGTTTAAATGTATAAGATATTTTAATACATCTCAGATTTTCTGTGTGGTCTTTGGATCCTTGTGTATATATACACCGCCTTTCTCAAACTCGGCTTTGTATCCAGGGATCTATATATGTGATAATTCAGGAATTCAAAGAAGTGCATGTGTGTTTCCTATCGTGCATGTATATTCATGGTGTATCTGCATATGCGCGTCTGGGCTGTATGTGGGATACTCATTAGTTGCTCAGAACGTGAACGTGTCTGTGGGTGTATGAAGTGGGATTTGCTCGCCTAAATCAGTGCAGGATTCATTTCATGCGCTTGGCATACAACATATAGGTCCTGCCATTGTTGTATCTATAAACATCTCTTATATGAGCCTTACTGATTGCTTCCTACTTACAAATCCCCCAATGAGGGCGAACAGACCTCTCGAGCATTTAGAAAATGTATAAAGAAGGTCTTTTCATGCGTGAAGCCCACATAAACACATGGTGTATCGTGTATATCACATATTTTCCAGCTATTGAACACTTACATCCCTGTGTCTAACACTTAAGCGCCGTTCCAAAACCTAGTGAGCCGCCTCGCTGTCTGCTGCCTACACAGGCAGTGTCCTAACTGATATAGAACCTCATAATGACTTGATTTGGAACGGTCTACATAGTCAAAAAAAATGTACAATTGACTTCAATAAAACTAATATGTCAAGCTATTTTTGCAGTTTGTCTCAGTGCATTCTGGGAAAGCCTTCTGTGTAGTGAATAAAAAAAAGTGGTGCTGCTTTAGAATATGGCTGGAAAAGGTATCTTAGGAAGCAGTAATACTGGAGCCCACCTATGATGACTTGAAATGCTGCCTACGGAAGCAGCTCACTAGGTTTTGGAAGAGAGCTTATATCTGTTCTTGGATTCTTTGTGTGTGTGCATAAGGGGAGGTAGTGAAAAACTGAGGCCTTGGCTCTTGGACTGGTGCAGTTTTCAGTATTTCCCTCATGACTGTCTTGTTTTGTATTCACTTCTTGTTATTTGAACTGCTATATTCTGCCTGCGCAGGGCTTTTGAAACACACCGATAGGTTTCAGGGAGGGATGGAGGATACTGACAGGTCAAAGAAGCCTCTCTACATGAAGCAAAGTGTCTTTTCTGCTGCACCTGGTCCCTGTGTACTGAATCATGCTCGAGTTTAAACGTACACACATATTACTGGGGAGGGCAAATGGCCCGAACCAATCAAAGATGAATTTTGATAGGTGAATAATGGAGTTTCAGGCTGATGGAGTGACTAAGTAACCTTTCTAGCCATTTCCAGAGACCTTAAAAAAGCCCTACGGTGAAATGTGTGAATTAGTCTTTTTCTGACTTATCCTAAAAGATAATGTGAAAACCCTTGTGAAAAAGATTTTATATATTATGGAAATAAAATGCATCAAAAGAATATACTTGAGCAATAAACGAAATATAATTTATTCGGACACTTACTTGTATGGTAATTAAAATTAAATAAAAATGTACTGTAGTTTAGGACTTTATTAAATGCAATTAGAAAAACATAAGAGTGCAGTTTGACCCACTTAAGTAGTAATTTCATAATTACTTCTATTGCCTTTAAAAGCATAATTAAAGTGTACTGCTGAATATACTGACAAGAATATATGGTAAAATAAAATTCTATTAAACATGAATGTCATGTATTTACATGTTTTTATTACATATATGTAATGATGAAATTGCACTTTAGTATTATTAATATACATTAAAAACATAATTTGTAATTTATTACCTGTAAATTTAATATAAACGTTCATGCATTTTACAGTTAGTCCTTTAGTATTTTAATCCACACATTACAATAAGGGCAGCTCTATAGGAGCTCTAAAGTCCATATAATTTCAAAAGCGTACTAAATTGTGTTCAGAAACATAATCATGAAAGTGTGCTCTTAAGCACACTTAAGTGGCCCTTAAATTGTCATTAATATGATATCTCCAAGTACAGTTTTTAAAAGTATACCTTTAAGACTTAAAGTACTACAAATGCACATTTAATGCAATTACGCACACTTCTTTTTCACAAGGGCAGCAGCTCAGAAACTACTGTTTGTGAAAATAACGTCAATTATCCACATGAAATCTGAAACAACCATATATATTAAATGTGTTTCTTGAAACAGAGGTGGTATAGATTTTCCATACAGTGCTAATGTCTGATAAAAATCTACATACGGTTGAGGTCAGAAGTTTACATACACCTTGCAGAAACTGCAAAATGTTAATTAATTTACCAAAATAAAAGGTATCATACAAAATACATGTTATTTTTTACTTAGTACTGACCTGAATAAGATATTTCACATAAAAGACATTTACATATAGTCCACAAGAGAAAATAATATTTGAATTTATAAAAATGACCCTGTTCAAAAGTTTACATACACTTGATTCTTAATACTGTGTTGTCTCCAGAATGATCCACAGCTGTTTTTTGTTTAATGATAGTTGTTCATGAGTCCCTTGTTTGTCATGCACAGTTAAACTGCCTGCTGTTCCTTCAGAAAAATCCTTCAGGTCCCACAAATTCTTTGGTTTTTTTCACCATTTTTAGTGGACTGGTATGGTGCTGTGATTTTGAACTTCCAAACGGCAGTTTAAATGCAGTTCTAGCGAAACGATCGGTTATTTTCATTAAAAAAAATACAATTCAAATACTTTTAAAACTCAAACGCTCGTCTTGCCTTTCTCTCCATGAACTCTGTGTATTCTGACTCATGACAGTTAGGGTATGTCGAAAAACGTTATCGTATTTTCTCCCTTACCCTCAAAAATCATTTCAAAATCATCCTACATCACTACAGAAGTTCCAGACTTTGCAACGTGAACATGCAACGAAGATCAAACAACCTTAACAAAAAAGTTAAAACAGCGATATAGGGCGATTTTGAAGTTGAGGGAGAACATGAGATGGGAGTTTTTCGACATACGAACCGGAACAAAAACAGTACAAGCAGAGTAAGACAAGACGAGCGTTTGGCATTAAAAAAGTATATAAACTGTATTATTTTTATTAAAATAACTGATCGTTAAGCTAGACAAGACCCTTCTTTCTCGGCTGGGATCATTTACAACTGCATTTGGGATCATTTGAAACCGCATTTAAGCTGCATTTTGGAAGTTCAAAATCGGGGCACCATACCAGTCCATTATATGGAGAAAAATGCTGAAATGTTTTCCTCAAAAGAACTAGTTTCTTCACGACTGAAGAAAGAAAGACATGAACATCTTGGATAACAAGGGGGTGAGTAAATTATTTGTAAATTGTTGTTCTGGAAGTGGAGTTCTGCTTTAATGGTTATGTAAATATTGTAAGTGGTTGGCAATTCAGCAGAACAAAGGGGTTTTGGAAGAAATCTCACTGAGAGTTTTTATACTAAAAACTGATTGAACTGGGCCTAGATGGAATCTGCTGACCTTTATTTTGAGGATGAATGTACTGCACTCTCATTGGCAGTGGAGATTTTCATAAAATAAGCCAAAATATTAATAAACAAACACACAAGGGTTATGTGCGTGTTATTTTGTGATTGACAGGAATTCCAATTCTGCGTGGCCACAGATGTCATTTTGGCCTTGCGATAAAGTATAAGCCTATCAAAACCTATCAAAGTCAGTCTACCCTGAGCTCTAAGGCAGTTAAGCTATGGTATATACTTCTGTATAAGACCCAAACTTCAATATGATTTCCATATCATTTACAAAATCCAAGGCCGCTGCAGAATTTCTGTTCAATCCAGAAGTTGCTGTTACCATAAAAATGTAATTGCAGCCAGCAGAATTGTCTGATTTTCAGAAAAACTTCCAGTGAAATTTTGTGATTTGTGGCTTAAAATATTCATTAAAAAGCCTACGTAGAAATGAATTTGAAAAATAATTCAAAAACCAAGGCTGCTAGAAAAGTGAGTGGTAATTGTTGTGATCCACTGATTTGACAAGTTAAATTGCATTTAAACTAGACTGAAGTGCAGTCTCATTTCTCAAACTTTATGACCCTAGGTGGCAGACAGGAAGATCTTCTTACCATTGAAAGTGGAATGATGGCTTGAATGTCCTTCTGCACAACCGTCAGCTCTGTGACCACCTTCTCTGCATCCGAGGCTGGATTCTGGCCACGGTAATCAATATTCCAGTTGATTCTTCTTGTGACTGATTGACTGGTAAAGTTCTCCATCTCAAAGTCTAGCTGCATAATTTCAATGCTGGCAGCCACGTCCCTGAAGAGAAACAACAAGATCATGTGACACACTAAAGTGATCAATAATAAGGCTGTAAAAAAGCAGGCTATCCACCAGATTTAGCCATTAAGCTAATTTAGAAGAGTCTAATTAGGGTCAGGTATGTATTTAAAGCTTAAATGGTTTAATATGCTGGTCATCAACAAAAACAGATGTTCTGTCATGTATTAGGTATTATATATTGACAACAATCAGCAAATGAATCAATCACAGTGCCGGGCAAAGCCCATCTGTTGTTTGGGACTGGATTACAGGGGCTAAAAATGGATTTACAAATTACAAATCTAAAAAAAAAACAAATGCAAATGTGGGATGGTGTGCTTCATGAAATAATCTTACCAACCATATTAAGCTAGGATGGCAAAAAGTACTGTATAAATAAAATGTGTTATTACTGTTATTACTGTAACGGGAAAAATTGCACATCACCTTTAATATAAAGCAATAAAAGCAAAAATGCTGCACATTCACCTAACAATGATATTCAATTTCGAGTGCATTGGTGAAATGAACAAAAACGTAGCCATAAAAACAGCTGAGCACAACGGTTCAGCAACATACTGGAATTAAATTGGCGACACAGAAAAATACGGCAACGGTGCCCGGCAGATAGTTTCTTCAGAGTCTTCGCAGGAAACCTCCATAATGGATAGTGACAGGCTAAATGAGTTCTGTCTGTTGATCTCATGCACGCTCATCAAGGATTATTTCCTTTATCTGAGACTCTTGTTCTACAGGTAGATGTGCTGATAGCAGCTGACAACCACGCTGAGAGAGACCGGCCAAAAAATAAATTCCCTTGCAGGGAGTGGGTGCGCCTGTGGAAAAATGCTGCAGGGTTATCAAAATGTTATCTGTGGGGGGTAATTAATGTGTCAGAGCTGCAAAATCAACAACTTCTTCTTATGAGGAGTACGATAAGTCCTTCTTTTAACTCGTTATGGTTGTACATATGCAATGTAATTAAATGAAATCATTAAAATATTCAAACGTTTCTTTCTATTTAAACTAAATTATTTTTACAGTCTACAGTCTTATAGTGTCCTCAAAACATATTAGATACTTTATAAGCCACATCTGAGATATAGGATGTCACTGAATTGCGTAACAAAAGATCAAAAAAGGGAATTCTTGAAACAAATGATGCAACATCTTTTCTCAGAACTAACTTCACTTTTAACCAACAAGTCCCAAAGCAATTTTAAATAAATGGCTTGGGTAAAAAAACACAAGGACGCATTTAAGGGCACCTATTATGCACTTTTACATGTTGTTTGAACATAAATGCGTGTTGGCAGTGTGTGTATACAACAATCCTATAATGATAAATATCCATCTGCTCCTTTTTTTAATCCCCATAAATCATAAGAAGTGCCTCAGAACAAGCTGTTGGCAGAATCTGTAAAATATGACATCACATTTTACAGGTCCCGCCCATGACTGTTGACGGACACTGGCCTGAGTGAGCTGCACACAATCCGCCATGTTTATCTTCACACTGGAGCATTTAAAAGCAGCATTCGAATAAAAGATGTCTTCTTATTAGAGCTACAGTAATTATTCATTCAAAAGCAGTGATTTTCTGTTTTTATTTTATTGTTTGGGCCATATTAAATAGTGTAGACACCAGTATAGGTACTGTATATTACGCTATGTATATTAGGTATATTACGCAGATCTAAACATGTAATTTCTTTCCCAGCTGTTTACAAAGACATAACCGACTGTAGTTTTATAACTAATGTGTGTTTTAACAGTTTAGGTGAAATAAGACATGAACGAGGACTTAGTTTAGTACTCACATACCGTGTGATAGCCGTTTTCTGTGTGCGTGCTTCAGACGTGTGTGCACAGAAAACCGTATTTTAGAATTTTAAACTGATATGGCTTTAAAACACATGATTTCAGCACGATAGACATGATAATCTAAACCAAACAGACGTTTTTTAGCAGAGTATCTGAGGTATGAGCTGTAAAGACTTGCAAATTTCAGAGACATACTTCTACATACAGAGACAACTTCTGCAGAGACATACACGAAAACAGCATGTTTCTGGTTCCACTCAAAATAGGCATTTTCAAAATTATATAATAAATGATCTGTGGGGTATTTTGAGCTGAAACTTCACAAACACATTCTGGGGACACCTTAGTCTTATATTACTTCTTGTAAAAGAAGCATAATAAGTGTCCTTTAAATTGATAAAAAATGACAGTAGAATATTTTATAATATTAAAAAAGATTTCAATTAAACGCTGTTTTTTAAACTTTCAATTCATGAAGAATTCTGAGAAAAAGTATTGTGTTTTCCATAAAAAAATATTAAGCAGCATAACTGTTTTCAACATTGATAATAATAAGAAATGTTTCTTAAGCACCATATCAGCTCAGTAGAATGAGTTCTGAAGAATCATGTGACACTGAAGACTGGGGTAACGATGCTGCAAAACTAAAAAAATATATTACTCTCCTGATTTAAAACTGTATTAATATGTTACAATATTACAGTTTGTACTGTATTTTTGATAAAGACACTTTAAATGCATTCAAAAATCTTTATATATAAGTCAATGGAGACCATCAACTGTTTGATTACCAGCATTCTTCAAAATACCTTCATTTATGTTCAACATAAGAAAGAAACTCAATTTACAACAATCAATTGAACAACAATTTACAAATAATGTACTCACCCTCTTGTTATCCAAGATGTTCATGTCTTTCTTTCTTCAGTCGTAAAGAAATTATGTTTTTAGAGGAAAACATTTCAGGATTTTTCTTCATATAATGTACTGATATGGTGCCCTCGGGTTTGAACTTCCAAAATGCAGTTTAAATGAGGTTGATCCCAAATGAGGTTGTAAACGATCCCAGCCGAGAAAGAAAGGTCTTATCTAGCAAAACGATCGGTTATTTTCATAAAAATAATAACATTTATATACTTTTTAATGTCAAATGCTCGTCTGGTCTTACTCTCCCTGAACTCTGTGTATTCTGACTCATGACAGTTAGGTTATGTTGAAAAACAAAATCGCCCTATATCGCTGTTTTACCTTTTTTGTTAAGGGTGTTTGATCTTCTTTGCATGTTCACTTTGCAAAGACTGGGTCGGAATTTCTGCAGCGATGTAGGGTGATTTTGAAATGATTTTTGAAGTTGAGGGACAAAACACAACTGGAGTTTTTCAACATACCCTAACTGTCGTGAGCCAGAATACACAGAGTTCAGGGAGTAAGACAACACGAGCGTTTGAGATCAAAAAGTATTTCAATTGTATTTTTTTAATGAAAATAACTGATCGTTTCGCTAGATAAGACCCTTCTTCCTCAGCTAGGATCGTTTACAACCGCATTTGGGATCGTTTGAAGCCGCATTTAAACTGAATTTTGGAAGTTCAAACTCGGGGCACCATAGTAGTCCATTGTATGGAGAAAAATCCTGAAATGTTTTCCTCTAAAACACAATTTCTTTCTCATGAACATCTTGGATGACAACGGGGTGAGTACATTATCCGTAAATTGTTGTTCTGGAAGTGGACTTCTCCTTTAAGGCCACCGCAATGCATTTTCACATCCCATTTGCATTCTATGCAGTATTTGGTTTAGTATTCTAGCGTGCACTATACTACACTATATGGTCGGCAAGGCCCCTGTTTTAGAAGATACTGTTTTGTCACTAATTGTTGCTTGGATAATTTGCAACTGATGTGGCCAATTAAAACTACAAAGTCATTAAGTGTGACTTTCCCACTAAAAGTTTAATTACTTTTCCTTTTGTTTGGACGGAAATATTTTAAGGCGAATGGGAATCAATCTGTATCAAACGTGTTTGCTTTCTTGATGTCCATTCAGTGGACACTGCATTAACAAAGTTAATATTGCCTTAATTATTTAGCCATTGCTGAGAATTGATTCTCCAGCACAACAAGAGAGGAAGCCAGGGAAGAGTTTTGCTAACAATCAGTCATTAAAGCACTGCCAGAACAGGAGCCAGCTTTCAAAACGCCCTGCATTTGGAGTCATTTTAGGCTTGCTTAATTCTGGAGTGCAGAAACATAAGGAGAGAACGAAGTGGCGTGAGTGTGCCAGCAACTGAATCTCTAATTGAAAATACACTAATGGAATGATGAGGCTTGTCTTATATTGACAAATAACGCTGGCTTTGCCTCCAAGGCCAGCCCTAAACCACATGCGCAGTTGTTTGCTCCTAGCAGTGGAGTCACTCATTAAAACCGTTAGAAAAGATAGATGTTGAAAGAATATGGGCAGCGTATGCAAAGAAATTTGCAAGTCTAAGAAGAGAACTGCAGTCTGTGGACAGAACGAGCTGCGCTAACCGAAAAATCTATACGAGGAAATGGCATCAACTTGCTAAAAATTATTAATCTTCCCAGACAACAAGCTCATGCGGGCATTATTTTGTTAAGATACAAAAAGCCCCCAGCCTCATCTAGACATTTGTTCTCCAAAACAAAGAGACAAATTGGACTGTGAAATAGTCTCAAAACAAGCAGTAAATTTTGTTAGCTGTGGAGGAAAGTGAAAAGCTGTTTAAACTCACATTAAAAATAACAAGCAACACCTCTCTATAGTCTGGTGTCACAATGGCGCTTGACAACATGTCAGAGACTGTTGAAATGTGCTGCACATAAATAAACTGTGATAAGTTTTTATGACAAAACTTTCAAACTTTGTTATTTAAATACCATATTAAAGGAGTAATTTCTTATGAGTGTCAGACGGTACAATAAATTGGTTGGGAAGTGTGAGACAATAATATAAACAATAATGATAAAAAAGCATGTATTACATTTTTGTAGACACACTTTAGCAATTATTACATTATTGTATCTAAAATATAAAATATCTGTATAATAGTAAAACATAACTATGCAAATATTTAAAATATAAAGGATTCATAAAGATGTATAAGGTGTACATCCAAATGTCTTCTTTTTTCTAAAGAATATATATATATGTATATATATATTTTTTTTTTTTTTCAGCAAGATACATTAAATTACAGTTATGTAATGTTACAATGTTGCAAAATTTTCTATTTCAAATAAATGTTGTTCTTTTGAACTTCTATATTCATCAAAAATCCTTTTTGAGAAAAAAAAATATAAAAAACATAATTGTTTGTTGGAACCTGTGATACTTTTTTCAGGATTCTTTAATAAATACAAAGTTAAAAAGAACATTTATTTAAAATAGAAATCTTTTGTAACAATATAAGCTACCATTTTAACGTTTTTTTTTTAAGAAATGTATATTTTTATTCACCAAGTATGTATTAAATTGATTATAGCAAAGAAAAAAGTTTAATATATAGTAGAAAATATTACCATTTTAATTACATGCTCTTCTTTTTACTTTTTATTCATCAAAGAATCAAAAAAAAAAAAACACAGCTCAACTGGTTCCAATATTAATAATAAAAGTAATAAATCAGTACATTAGCATGATTTCTGAAGAATCATGTGACACTGAAGACTAGAGTAAAGGCTGATGAAAATTCAGCTTTGCATCACAGGAATAAATTATATTTTAATATATATTAAAATAGAAAACCTATACTTTAAACTGTAATAACATTTCACAATATTACTGTTTTTTTCTGTATTTTTGTAAATGCAGCAAATGCAGCCTTCTTTAAGAATTCTTTAATAATCATTACAAATCTTACTGATCCTAAACTTTTGAACAGCAGTGTAGATATATCACAGTTTCCACAAAATCTGTTTTCAACATTGATAATAACAATAATTTTATCTTTTAGTAAATTAGGATAATTTCTGTAGGATCATGTGACACTGAAGACTGGAGTAATGATATTTAAATGTATTTCATCACATTAATAAATTACATTTTAAAATATATTCATATAGAAATTAGTTATTATAAATGGTAATAATATTTCACATTTTTACAGTTTTTATTGTATTTTTTATCAAATAAATGCAGCCTTGATGAGCATAAGAGTCTTCTTTCAAAAAAAACAGGAACAAAAATTTAAACAGTAGTGTTTAATCTGTTGAATTCAAGACTATTTTTGTACTTCAGTAAATTCATATGTAAGCCAACACTAGAATATACCAACTATATTTATGTGACGAACCATATATCACTGTTAAACTATTAGTATGGATTTTCTATTCTATCATTGCACTTGAATAAAAATGGCTTGAAATAGCTTTAGTATGCTGTGTCACATTGCTTTTACAGTTTAAAGGGCATGGATACTAAATCAAAAAACAACAGAAATGGTATATTTACCATATGAGATTTTGGTGTGACTCACAATGATCAATACAGATACTTTAATAAACGTATAAAAAAACATAGAAAAACCTTTCTCTACTGTAGTATTATTTTGTCTTTTGCTGAAAAAGTGGTCTGAATAGTCATAATTGACAACATATTTTTTAAAAATTGCCTTAAGGTCCAATCTGACGAAACATGCATACTGTGGCAGCTGTCAGAACACACTGGATGCCAGGAAAAGGCAGGAGGCATTACTGTAAAAGAACAGTTTTCTCGGTAGCAAGCATCTAGTCGAATTGCAGGGTTGCAGGTGAGTGACATGGGCTTTGCACATGTCTGACACAATAAGAAAAATGATATGCCAGAGTCCACTTGATACAAAAGAAAAAAAAAAAAAGAAGTATAGCGGCTAAGATTCTTAGAATTATGAGCAACACAGCATGATGTTTAATTCAAACGACCTTGCTGGTAATCTCTGTCGACTATCAATCACAACGTCTTGACCTAGCTGACAAAAAGCAAATAACACTTGACTCTACTGGCTAAATGAATCACTCAATGTTCCTGAAGATTGAATAGAAGATAAAAAAGCTTCTGCAGATTTCCAGAAATGTGAGTCAATTTCTAGTTCAATTCTGATAGAGAATCTGTATACTAGAACGTAATGGGTGCATCTTATATTTTTTATTCTTTTACATTTTTGTTAGTTTGTTTAGGATGACTTTAATGTGGTTCTGTCTTAAAGCCCTGTAATCAATTTAGCTTGAAAGAATACACAGGAAGTGCTAATTAATATGAGTACAAATGTTTCATTGAATGTAAGCCTCTCCAATTAGACAGTAACATCCTTAAACAAAGGTCCTAACTGAACAGACGGCATTCTGTTTTAGTTGAATGTTATTCGGATTAACTAGCAGATGTTTGAGTGGGTGAATGTTATGATTCAAACATGAAAGTTTGGGTTCTCTTTTTGTTGCTGATCTGCAACCAGATTGCCATTCAGTACACACTGCTTAGTTTCCCACTGGGGAAGCTGTTCCTAGATCAGTGTACAAAAAGCGGGGAAGCTGACTTACCCAGGGACTCCTTTGATCTTGCTGGCTTCCACCGTTGCAATGGAGTGTTTGGCTCCGGACTGCACATCCCATTCAACCTTCCACTGGTTACTCCTCGACTTAGTGCTAAGGAGGTTTACCCCTTTCTTTGCTTTCACCCTGTAAAAGAGACATGGAGGGTTTTAAAGAAAAATATATAGCTGGAGTCCAATGAGACAGCTATGTATAAGCATTTAGAAGGTGATAGACACTGTGGAAAGCTCGGTTTTAACGAAACAAAACGAAACAAAACAAAAAGATAATATAGCATAAGACAATTCTATTTAAAAAAAATAAAACAAAACAAACCCCCAAAACAACAAAACAAAAAGAAGTAAATAAATAAATAAATCTAAACTAAACTAAAATAAAATAAGGTAAAATAAAATAATAAAAAATGAACCAGGCTGCTGAAGCCAAAAACAAGCCAAAATAAGGATAAAAAGAAAAGTCACGACAAAACTAAAACAAAATAATGACAAAATAAAATCTAATCTAATCTAATATGATAAAAAGAGAAACTTGCAGGACTGTTTAATGTCATATAAATCCACTCCCTTAGAAACTGTATAGAAATATGTATAGAAATTCTTCAAATCTGTGCTCAAAACAAATCCTTTTTTTCCCATAGATAGCACACATGGCTTCTGCACCTTCATTATGACCTCTGAGACCGTGCATCTTCTGTACATCAATTTATGCACAACTAAAGCTCATACTCATCACACATTTCCCCTCTGTCCATTAAAATTCAAAAACATCAGCCTTTTCTCTGATCCGAAACCAGATTCCGATGATAAAATCCCTGAGGAACACACCCCCGCTTTTTCACAGGAGCCATAACTTCAAACAGCACAGTCTTGCTGGGTTTCCAGCAGCTTATATTTCAATAGATGGAAGCTGCTGCTGTTCTGTGAGCATACATGTACTGCTTAACACCTCGAATAGGTGTACTGACACAAGACAAGGTAAATCATGCATGTATAGCCTCCGGATTACTGACCACTATCTGAGTTCCTACTGTCAGATATCTACCTAAATCACCAGTGAAAATCAACCGCTCTGAGGTCTTGCCGCACCAAACAGCCATGCAGCTGCAATGCCACAACGCTATACAGATATCGCATAGCGCACATGCAAGTAAGATGAAGAAGAGAGAAGGAGAAAAAAAATTAAGACCACAAAAAGTGAGAGAGAACATTTAGAAACCATTAAAATAGGGAGATTACAATTTCAGCAGATTAATTCAGTTTAAATAAAATAAAATAAAATCAACCTTAATTCTGCTGTTAAAATAACCTGCCTGGATGAGCCACATTTTAAGAAAACACTATTTTAGTCTACTACAAAATTTCACCAGAAAGAGAGAAAATGAAAGTGAAAATTTGGAAACCATTAAAAAAGGGAGATTACAATTTCATCATGTGACAATAAATAAATAATTAAAATCACCCTTAATCCTACTGTTAAAATAAACTGACTGGATGAGCTAAATTTTAAAAATATTGACATTTAACAAGAAAAGACTATTTTAGTCTACTTCAAAATTTCACATTTAATTAATGTGTTACATGCAGATTCTTTGTAATTATTTGAGGAATTTAAACAATTTCTGAATGAAAAACTGATTTTAAGTAAATCCTTCACCATTTTTTATTTGTAATAATTAGTTGCTACAATCAACTAGAATGTTAAACAGTCTACAGCTAATTAATTAATATAGTTAATGAGGCGTATTCATTATATCGCATGGTGAAATAATTGTTTACCGTGATTATTATTTTTAATTAATGCAATTATTTGAAGACTGGTGTGTTTTGCCGTATTGCCGCTGTGCTGTTTAATATCAGCAAGCTGTGTTGCAGTGCCTGAAACTCCCTTAACCATGATAAAATTGCTGTCAGAGCTGTCACTAACAATTATTTTGGTAACAGAGTAGTTGGTTGATTATTCTAATTAAAATACATAATGTAATATATAAATAATATACTGTAACTAATGTACATTATGCATTGTAACAAAAGCCTGCAGAGGGCGCCAACAGCCTGACGATTGTTTTTACACTTTACAACGCAATCTAATCCTTGTTTAATATTGACTTAACAACAGTCAATGCGAATGTCCACTCAGTCTTTAATATCTGGTATATTTCTTTAAAACAGAAATGGTGCAGCCACTGCAATTACTTCAATATGTGGACATCAAAACTTGAAAACTCAGAACTGGCACTTGAACTTTTATTTTGAAATCGCGATGAACAGTTAGCACATTGAGAAAGCTACTGACCCTTGTCCTGTCTTTGTGTAGGTTTATAAATCATTTATTTTACAAACCTGATGAAATGGCACACGTTGCGTTCCCAGATGAACGTTATAATAAACCAAAACTCACAGCAATATGCAGAGATGGAGTTTGAGACGCTCCACACATGTAAATAATAACAGTTCATATGGATCAGCATTTACTGTGAACAGAGCTGCTCTAAGACGCATGTAGGTAACACACGTGATTAATAATGTGCATATATTAAACCTGCATCGCATATATTTGTTTAATTGAATCGTAGTGCGATTTTTAGATGGGTTTAATATATCATGCAGCATTGGAAAATGGTCTAATAATGCGTTCCATGGATTCGTGTCCGTGGAATGCGTCACTTCCGGTATTTTGCCGGTTACTCGACACAGGCAAATTGGATTTGTGTATTTTTAAAAAAATAAAGTACTCAAATTTAATTTCGACCTACCTCACATTAATTACTGTTTTCATTTAATAACTAGCTAAGAACTTTACAAGAAAGTTCTGTAAGACGGCTGTTTTACAGCGCTTTAGGAGCCTAGGGAGCCACACTAAATGGTTGACTAAACACTGGTGACGTGACGAAACATTCATTGATAGCTGTAGCTGTCTCCAGGATTAAACTTAGACAGGTTAACCTCAAAAACTCAGTCTTTTCTCTTTGAACTGCTGCTTCGAATTGCACTTACCTGATAAAAGGCGGTCTATGCTTTGAGGAGCAGACCATGACCAATAGCAGACGCTTCAGTCGGCCATTTCAACAACTCCGTCAACAGAGCCTTATCTCACCCCCTCAGCCCTTCCATCAAGCACAGTATTGATGATCATAGGCTGTACTGCACTTTCATAAATATTAAATAAGCAGGTCTGACAGCAAAGCCTTACTCGTTTTCAAATCAAACACAACATCTTATAGATAAGAGTGATAATAACAAATGTTTGATGTAGCTCTTCACATTACACAGCAAAGAGCTGCGAATGTAGATGACTGGCAGGCAAGCTCATCATTTTTGTGATGATAGAGAGTACCGTGCAACAATTAGATTATTTAATTTATTAAGCATAGCGCTGAATTACTTTATCTTAAAAGCCTTACACTGTCCACATTAATTAACAGTAATTGACACTCAACCGTCAAATTTTAACAAATGTCTTATGTCTTCAGGCCATATGCTACTAAATGAGCAATTTCAATAGCTGGAACTTTTTTTTAAAGAAACAAATCAGCACTTGAAAGTACAGTTAGTGCTTATGTGACTCCACATAAACACACAAAGCAAGCTATCACAGCGCATGCTCTACAAAATCTTAAAAGAAAGAAGAAGAAGAAGAAAAAAAAAGAAAATTAAAACCCTTGTATGGTACAATTTTCTAAATGAATGTGAACAACTTAATATCTTCCTTTCCAGTTATTAAAGTGTAAAGGATGCTGTTCACTTTAGTCAACATGAAATCAAAACTGACCTGAATTAATACACATAATACACAATTCACATTGCTAGTCTTACTTTGATAGATCATTGCATGAATTATTTATTTATTTATTTATTTATTTTGGGACGGTAATCTGCCATTAAAATGTTACACCTCTAAAAAGACTTTGCTTTTTAGACTTCTGTTTTTCAAACCTTCCTCACAAACATGTGTAATTGACCACTTCTCATTATCCACTGAATTCCGGATGTATGATACCATGTTCCACTCTGTTTTTTCTTTAAATATACTGTTTTATACTCTGAAATATGCCACATTAGGAAAGTTAAATTGGTTGGTTGGTTTCATGTTGATCTAATTGCAGTTTATAATATCATAAAAAATATCTTATTTGCTTTCTTTTCCAGAGTTTTATTATTTTATTTTATTTTATTTTATTTTTGTTCTTTTGAACTTTATATTCTTCAAACAATCCTGAAAAAATGTATCATGGTCTCCACAGGAAATATCCAGCAGCACAACTCTTTTTAACATCAATAATAATAATAATAATAATGCAAGTTTCTTAAGTAGCAAATCAGCATATGAGAATGATTTCTGAAGGATCATGTTACACTGAAAAATCAGCTTTTTCATCACTGAAATAAAATACATTTATTTTACATTTAAAAAGTATTACAAAAAATTTCAAATTGTAAAAATATTTCAATATCACAATATTACATTTCACAATGTTTTTACTGTTTTTTTTTTTAAATGAAATAAATGCAGTCTTTTGTGAGCATAAAAGACTTCTTTCAAAAAAAATATTAATGACCTCAAACTTTTATGCTGTTTATATTTCATCTTTTTAAACAAACCATATGGAGACACAATATGCAAATTGTATTAAACGAGACAAAACTATTTTCTACAACGCTTTTGAAAGCACTGCCATGTCGTCATTCGTATTCAAAATAAATTGAATTTAAGCGACGTCTTCATATTTCAAACGTGTACAAGCAGTATGAAACAGCAGGCCTTACACCCTTCAGAAAACTCCAAGTGTCCTCTGTGGTCAAAGGACATAGTGATGTTTCAACAGAAATTTGTCATTTGACAGCCTGTACATAAACAAAACACTTAAAGCTTATAGGGCTGATCTAGGATGTATTTACTGCAAAGGAAACTATGATTTGACTTTCCGTATCTAGAACACTGACCAGACACCAAAGTTGCCTATAGCAGCTGTATGAAACACAAGCAGTGATGAATAACTCTAGCCTTCCCCGTAGTCTCTTACCATAAAAATTACCGTAAAAAAAACCATAAACAAGCACAATGAGAAATGTCAGCAGATGCATGTCTCTAAGGCATTAGGCACTCACTCCCTCTTTCTCTGCATTACTGCAAAAGCTGTCCCTCTCTTCAATGTCTAAATCTGGCCAGCAAAGATTTTTTTTCCACCCATTTGTACAACCAGGGCTTTCCATTAGTTCCACTAGAGAAAGGGCCACTTGACATGAATAAATGATCGTTGGAGGTCTGCAGGCAAACACATCCAAGTCACAACACACAAAGATTAGTGCATGTCACCAGAACCTTTTCCTTTAAATATTAAAATGACATCTTCAAGTGGAACATACATGTGAAAATCCTTCCTTGTCCAAGTAGACAATTATTAATTCTTTCTTAAAAACATCAACATCTTCAGATCAAGTTGCATTTTTTTCACTGCTGTGATTGTGAACTGCAATAAAATCTAGACGGTATCCATGTCAGACTGTATTAGTTCCACCAATGCCTTCCTAAAACTGGTCAATTGTGTCTTGGATCAGCATTTTTAGACTATATAATTGCATGTATATGAGTTCTGTCTCCCATTTAGCGCCACATAACATCTGTTCCCTAACAAGTGTTCCATATGTTCACTAGTTCACAATTATGAAAAACCTAGCAACATCATTTCACTTTCTTAAAGGGGTCATCGGATGGCCATTTTCCACAAGTTGATATGATTCTTTAGGGTCTTCATGAAATGTCTGCAGCATACTTTGTTTAATATTCCTCAATGGTCATGTACAACAACACCCTTTTTACCTTGTCAAAAACAGCTCTGATCACAGTGAGCCATTTCAGTGCATGCCTCTTTAAATGATAATGAGCTACTATTTACCCCACCCCTCACTTACTTTTTGTGTGTGTGTGTGTGTGTGTGTGTGCATTCTATGCCACTTTTCCATCAAAAACAAGACGTCAGGAGAAAATGAAGCCGACTGTTTATTTTTACATCCAACTACAAAACACATGCATTGGCTAAAACAGTGGTTCCCAACCATATATATATATATATATATATATATACACACAGGGTTTAAAATTAACTTTTTCACTCACCAGCCTATTTGGCTACAAAATGTTTAAGAGACCGGCCATTCATAACTTCTACTAGCCAAAAAAATAAAATAAAATAAAAATAAAAAATTAATAAATAAATAAATAACAACAACAACAAGAAAAGCCAGAGGCAGGGACGGCTCTTGGGTGAGTAGATATCCAGGGCTTAGCCCAGAAAAAAAAAGACTAATAAAATAAAGAAAAATTATATATATACGTGTTTGTGTGTGTGTGTGTGTGCGTGTGTGTGTGTGTGGTTGATGTATATTAAGTTACATTGGCTAAGTGGCTGTATTTTTTTTATTTATTTTTTATTTTATTTTTATTTTTTTTTAAAGCCAAGTATAAGCCTAATTAAAAATGCAAAATTCTATACGCTTTAAAAAAATTCTAGCACTTGTGCATGCATTTACACTGCACCAACAAACTGAATAAATAAATTAAAAGAATGTTTTAAATATAAAAACTCAAATATGGAAATATGAAATGATTAAGAAAAAGGTACTTTTAAATATGAAACTGAAATTAGGCCTAACAGTAGGTGGCGGCAAGCCACTGTCTTAATAAGTGAGTCGCTGAGTCATTTATTCAAAGTCATTCTTTCAATACAAATGATTAATTCAGGAACAAAGTAGTAAACCGTTTTATGAATGGATCAGGGAAACATTGACTCACTGGATTTGTTCAAAACGCAAATTCATTTGGTAAGGAAAAACCACTGCGTGTTGCTGCAGAGATGTACAACACGGCTTTGTTTGGAACAGTTTTCTTTAGCGAAAAAGAGCAAAAATGGCACTATTGTCTCTATAACTTATCACTCAATATTTATTTCTTGTTCATTGAACTACAAGCTACCAGGCTAACTTTTTATCAGTATTTGGACCATTCTTGTCAGGAGTGAATGACAATGTAGACAGACACTGTTAGATGTGCAGAGAGCAAATCTATTGACTAGGAAGGATCTATAGAGGCAGATGTTTATTTTGCACAATTCAGAGTGCTAAGATCTGCCACTATTCAAAATACTGTTAAACTAAGCACAATGAAAAATGACAATGTGGGAGAGAGACAGAAAGAGGGTACGCTGGCACTGAATTGAGGAGAATTATGGCGTTTCTCTGTCATTTCGGAAGAAGATTTAGAACGGAGTGAGACAGGGCTGAACCTGCCAGCGAGGATTTGCACAAAGATGACAATTCATCAAAAGAGGAAAGGCAAATATTCAGAGCAAAACGGTACACCATTTAACTTAACAACACAAGGGCATTCAGAATGAGATCATATCTAGTCAATCTATTTGACTTCCACCATATCAAATAAAAATGCTGAGGCAATTTGAAAATGCTATATGTCTGATAAAATATAAAAGGGGATATGACACCATTCATATTCTTTATAACAGTATAAAAATTCATGTAGAATGTATTTTTGGGTGAATCTCCCAAAAAATACAACAATAATAACGTATAAACAATTTATATAAACAAGGTATATTATCAATACAATATGTGACCTGGACCACAAAACCAGTCCTAAGGGTCATTTTTTTTTTTTTTAATCTTAAAGCTGAATAAATAAGCTTTCCATTGATGGTTGGTATGATTTGTTAGGATAGGAAAATATTTGGCCAAGATACAACTACTTGAAAATCTGCAATCTGAGGGTGCAAAAAAAAAAAAAATATTGAGAAAAATTGCCTTTAAAGTTGTCCAAATGAAGGTCTTAGCAATCCATATTACTAATCAGAAATTACATTTTGATATATTTACAGTAGGAAATCTACAAAATATCTTTATAGAACATGATCATTACTTAATATCCTAATGATTTTTTTTGGAATCAAAAATGTTTTTTTTTTTTTTTTTTTTAGAATTTTGGCCCATACAATGTATTTTTGGCTATTACTACAAATATATTCATGCTACTGGTTTTGTGGTCCAGGGTCACATATATTAAATATATTATATTACTAAATTAAATCTATTCTGATTTTAATTAAAAATAATAATCATCATAATTGTGCCTGGCCACGTTGTAATATAGTTATTAAAATCATATTCTTTTTTTTTTAAATTAAAATCTGAATAAATATACTGTAGTTTAACAAACACTACCATAATGCATAGTTACTTTATGATTGAAATAATATACTGTGTCATTATTGATTCACTTTCTTACACTGTGGGAACTTAACTTTCTTAAAAAAAATACTGTAATGCAAAAAAAATAATAATAATAATAATGGTGAAACTATCAATTAATCAGAATAACAACGTCACCATGATATTACATAATAAGCCTTGCTACAGGGCTGACGCAGAGACTCAACCGGCCTCCTCTCTTCTCCTCCTGCTGGAGGCTGGGAAGGTCTTGTGTTCTCAATGCAGAGAGAAAGAAAGAGAATGAGCCAGAACGATACAGGGAGCAAAGACAGAGAGAGAGACACTGAGCAACAGTGTATGAGAGAGAGAGAGCGAGAGCCATGTGGTGGTTTGCAATCCTCCTGCCTGGAACACAATTATTCTAAGTAGTTTTCCCATCAGTAGCAAGCATGAGCGGAAGACCCTCGGGTGAGCCAAAACCTTTTCTGCCGAGGCAATAGGGGAAAAAAAGCGGCTCTCCAATTTATTTGATAAGGCAAGCAGAACTCAGTCCTGCCAACTGCTGCAAAGAACAGGAAAATCACCCTCGTACCCTCAGCCAACTCGTCAGGCAGCTGACATTTCAGTGGCCACATCAAAACTAAGATATGTAACTTCATGTATGATTTATATATATATATATATATATATCTGAAGTATGGGAAATAAAGGTCCTTCATCAAAGGAAACAGCATATCAGTCTATGCATCTAGTCTATACAGCTGGGGAAACAATAAAGATTAATAAATTAAAGCATAATAATAAATTCTATTCCATTCTACTCGATTTAAAAGAATTGTCTGAAAATAATCCTAATTATTTTAAAGGGATACTTTACCCAAAAATGAAAATTCTGTCATCGTTCATCTTTAAAACACAAATTAAGATATTTTTTTATGAAATCCGAGAGCTTTCTGACCCTGCATAGACAGAGACACAACTGGCACGTTCAAGGCCCAGAAAGGTAGTAAGGACATCGTTAATATAGTCTATATGACATCAATGTTTCAACCTTAATTTTCTGAAGCTACGAAAATACTGTGCACAAAGAAGACAAAAATAATGACTTTATCGAACAATTTCTTCTCTTCTGTGTCAGTCTTTGCTGCACATTCACAAGTTTCTCTTTCTTTATGTTTACAGGTAACTCACATTTAGTGAGGTCACAATTACCTTGAGAGCTTAGCATAGTGCTAACCAATTAGCATGATAGCTTGGCATAACATTGACGGTTGGCCTGATTCCATGTCCATATCACATTGATAATTTCCATATCTTATTTAAATTCTCACACATAATCCAGTTAGGATTTGGCATGACAGCGGGAAGCACATGAGGTCGCTGTAAAATTTTGGGACGTCTGAAATGACAATAGTTCCAAAAGATTATTAGTTTATTTCACAGAGAAAATGTGTGAAAATTATAGTGCTGTTGAGAGATATTATATAAGTGTCATGACTTTAGTCTAAGCCAAGTGTTTTTAAGCCCTATTTCTGTACCTCCCTGCTGTTTTATGCAAAAACAAAAACCAAACCCGTTTACAAGAGAAATTAAAGACTTAGGCTGCGTGTCAACCGAAGAGTTTTTTTTTTTTCCCAAGGCTAGTGCTTTTTTTCCAGTTGTTTTCAAAAGGTGTTGTGTTTTTTTTTGTTTAAGCACCAGGAGCTTGAGGGGGCACTGAGCATTTTGTTCAGCTTTACGTAAAACGCAGCTCTCATCACTGTCACTTTTAGTCAGCTGTCCAATCACAGTGGAGGATGGGTGGGACGAACTCCACACTGGCTGTGTTCACACTTGTCATGTTTGGTTTGATAAAAGAACTGGTTTAATTGCTCTGTTAGTGTGGTTCATTTGAGTAAGTGTGAACGCTGCCATCTGAACCCTGGGGTGCACCAAACAAGCAGACTGAGACTGCTAAAAAGATAGGTCTCGGTCTGCTTCCAAACGAACTCTGGTGCGGTTTGAATGAAATATGAACGCAAGACGGACCAAATACTTCTGCACGAACCAAAATCAGGTAGTAATAACGAGATGCGACGATATGCCACATGATTTCATGAAGGGAAAAAGCAATGTATCCAAAACAAAATGAGCAGAGGGCAAACTTGGAGGAACAAGGAGGTAAAGTGCCTTTTATGAGCTCTTTGTGAGTTCGCAGGTGGTGAAAATAAAATCATGTACACGCAAAACAATAAGCGTCCTTAGTCCAGCAGATGGCATTGCGTGTATTGCACCGCACCTTTTCCTTTTGTTTGGAGTGTTCAGTAAATTCAGTCACAAAATATACGTCATTCAACCCAACCAATCAGGTTGTGAACATATCACTGTGCCTTTAGGTTTGGTATCTTTATAGTAGGTTCGCCACATACTCCTTGTACAACAGCAACAGACGACAACAAGAATCACAACAACGGAACAAAATCATTTAAGACAAGGGCCAGACAAGCTAGGCATTTTCAGAAGAGCGTCTGGCGTCTTCAGCTGGCTAAAAATGCTTTAGTAGACACACGGCCTTACTGACATATTTCAGCAATAGCGATTATAATAATAAATCACATAAGATACAAAAAGATCAGAATCCAAACCATAAAATCGAATTTAAAAAAATGGCCAAAGCTTTCTGTTTGGACATTTTCTCAGCTTGGCTACTCTGCTAATGCTGCTTACACTGAGAGGACTGCAGGGAGCAGCAGCAAGCATGTTATTGTTATGGCAACCACATTGCAATCTGATTTGCTGAGGGAGATGGAAAGCATCGGTAACTTTCATTAACAAAGAAACACTTTCCATTGTTGAAATGTCATCAATAGACCAATTTGGAGTAGACGTCACAGTCATGTCACTTGCAGCTGTGCGCATTGTGGTGGCAGAAAAACATTGGTAACAAGTGGAATGAAATGGGGAAAATCCAAGCAACAAGAGGTAAAATGTGTTATTGTGCCTTTGGATGCCAGAATCGGAAAGCAAATCATTTTTATAAAATACTGTTGTCAAAAATGGCATTTGAAGCTAAATGCACACATTTAATTGAACGAATGAAACCTGCTATGATTACTCTACTTTACACATATGCAGTTCATAGAAAACATATATTAGCCCTAAAGTTACAGCATGAAATACTATTTAAAGGGGTCATCGGATGCCCATTTTCCATGTTGATATGATTCTTCAGGGTCTTAATGAAAAGTCTATAATATACTTTGGTTAAAAAATCTCAATGGTAGTGTAAAACAACACCCTTTTTACCTTGCCAAAATCAGCTTTGCAAAAATCATCTCATTCCGGTCGAGGCTGCTTTAAATGCAAATGAGCTCTGCTTGCCCCGCCCCTCTCTTCTCTCTTCTCGCTTTTAGCCGCTAAACTTGCTAACTAGCACATTATTAGGAAGGGCGATCGCAAAGATTCATTAAAAAACCCTTAAACTCACTTCTGCTGTAAGTGAAGCTGGATCATGAATTATTTGCGCTAACATAGACGCATTTATGTAGATCAGGAGGTGCATTCCTTTCACAAACAAAAGTAATCTACTGCATCTTCAGGAGTAAATGACGACCACTATGTTCATTATTACATCCAGCAACACAACTGAGGTAAAACGCTCATGTCATTCAACTATCTTGGGAGCGGCCTCTGTGGGTGTGACGCCACAACGACAGGCATCTGAGAATGGCTCGATTTGAAAAGGGGATATTATTTTTACAGATTAATTAAAAACCACTGCATGGATTTTTATCATTATAAGGTAGATTTGTATATACACTGTCAACACTCATTAATGTTCAAACAACATGTAAAAGTGAACTTAGCATCCGATGACCCCTTTGAAGGGTTACTCCACCCCAAAATGAAAATTTTGTCATTAATCACTTACCCCCTGTCGTTCATTTTCGGAACACAATTTAAGATATTTTGGATGAAAAATATCTGTCCCATTGACTGCCAAGTAAATACCACTGTCAAGACCCAAAAAATTAAGAAAGGCATCGTCAAAATAGTCCATCTGCCATCAGTGGTTCAATCTGAATTTTATGAATTGATGAGAATACTTTTTGTACGGAAAGAAAATAAAAATAACAACTTTATTCAACAATTCGTCTCATCTGCATCACCATAGCGCCATTTTGGATAGTATCCCCTGTACGCAAACAGCGTATGCTGTTCTCTGTCAGCTGCGTCATATGGATATGCTGTTTTTGTTCGAATCAAAAAAAACGGAGAATCCGTGTGACACAGCTGATAGAGAACAGCGTACGCTGTTTGTGTACATTGGATACTATCCAAAATGACGCTGTATCAGTCAATGACTTTGCAGGCAGCGTTTTTGCACGAAGGCACCTTATGAAACTGATTTGGGACAGGCTTCTGAGGCAGCATAACGGTTTAACGATCTACAACAAAACAGAACGAGTTCTGATGATAACTAAACAAATATATAATTACTATAACACTGATTTCTCGCTAGAAATAACATCAAAAGTGCAAAAAGTTAGTCAGAAATATGTTTACACACAAACTGCCCTCCAAACGCAACTATCAGACGTCATCTTTATTTTTTAGCTCAACCGTCACGGAATGGAACGCCCAGGTTTGTGGGATATCAGAGGCAGTGAAGGATACATCGATGCTGCCTTCAAAATTCAATCAGAAGAAGGTACCTCCAGAGACAGGAAGTGAAGCAGAGTTTGGATTCGAACGTGCCTTGATATCTTCATGCCTCAGAATGCTGCCTCCGAAGGCAGCATTTTAGAGCTTTCGGACACAGCCGTTATTTTTGTTTTCTTTGCGTATAAAAAGTGTTCTCGTAGCTTCGTAAAATTATGGTTGAACCACTGATGGCAGATGAACTATTTTGATGACGTCTTTTCTGGGTCTTGACAGTGGGTCTGGGTCTTGATACTTTTCTGGGTCTTGACAGTGGTATTTACCTGGCAGTCAATGGGACAGATATTTTTCATCCAAAATATCTTAAGTTGTGTTCCGAAGATAAAGCTTTTACGGGTTTAGAACATGGGGGTAAGTGATTAATGACAAAATATTCATTTTGGGGTGGAGTAACCCTTTAAACCTATAACATTTTACATTAATCTATTTTATCTCACAGTTCTGACTTTTTTTCACAAATACAAGTTAATATCTTTTTGACCTTTTGACCTATTTTGACCTTTATACCTCCATTCTGAAGGGAAAAAAGTCAGAAGTGTGGGATATAAACTAAATACAGAGAATGACAAGTTGATTTTTCTTAACAGAATTGTGAGATATAATCTTGAAATTGCGGGAAAAAAGTCAGAATTTTGAAATATAAATTCAAATGTACATTTTTTATTCTTTTATTTCATGGTTTCCATAGACTGCCACTTGAAAACTGTCATTTTCTGCCACCAGATAGACCACAAAAAAAATGTCATCACTGTTTGCAAACACTGAATTGGTCTATTGTGAACCAAAAATAATAGGAGACTGTAGTTAGAAGTCAAAACAGAGACATTTTTAATGAATTATTGGGGCAATCTTGTGAAATTGGATGTTTGGTCACCCTATTACTAAAATATTATGAAACATGGCATCTGTGTATTAATTTTATGACTTGCTTTTACATCAATAATGGCATATTGCCTTACCACACTCATGAGTACTTTCTAATCTTCTCTAAACTTCTCACTTTTAGTGTGGAAGCACATGAACTTGGACGCAGCTCCAGTGTCGCAGTCTCATTCCATGAGAAGGACAGATCTATCGTCGAATCAGCCTGTCTGGACGCATGGCATGCTGGGACGGATCTGAGGGCAGTGGAAGCCACAGGAGTACGCACACTGGGATTAAGTACTAATCACGTCTGAGTTTTACGTGAGTTCTAACAGATTTTTCATCTACATTTGCAAACATTTTCACAAGCATTTCCCCTTTCAGTCCTCATCTCTCTCTTTCTCCGGCCTCACTTTCAAAACGGAGAGACTGACGCAATAAATTAATTTGATGGGAGGATAAATGTCAGGGCAAGTGCTTCTGAAGATCAACCGAATATCCGTTTCTTTTCAACACTGAATCAGTGTCAAAAACAATAAGAGAACCAACAGTTTAACAGGACAGATGAGAAAGCAACAAAGAACCAAGCAAGAGCGACCAAAAGTGAGGCTTTTGACAGCCCTGTACTGACCACTCGATGAAACAAAACCTTATCTTTCATAATTACAATAGACACTTAAAGGACTGTGAGCGAGTCACCTTGAAAATGTTTATTTAAGGTAAACCAATTGTTAATTTGAAATAAATTGGAGGCAAACCGTTTGCCACAAATCTAATTTGCATGTGAACGTGGCAAATTTGCAGCAATGTTTGCCACAGGGGTTTGGAACGCATACTTTGAAAGAGTGCCTGAAACAGAGAGAAAGATGAAAATAAAGGTGTAAGGAGTGGGGAAAAAAAAGTGTAACGTGAAATTTAAAAAATGTAATTCCGACAAGGACTACACAGAAAAACACTCATACATCTTATTGCCACTTGAGCCTTTTCAAGTGGATCAAGCCTCTATGGTGTGGTGACAAAAACTAGCACAAGAGCCTTTTCTAATTAACTCCTCATGACAAATGCAGCAAAATACCACTATCTCTCTTCTTTCCATTCACTCTTCCCATTTCTTTTTAAAATTGAATCAGTGTCGAAGACAATAAGGGAGTCAACAGTGTAACAGGACAGACGAAAAAGCAACAGAGGAAGACAAAGAGTGAAAGAGAAGCTTTTAACTTCTGAGAACCTTTTATTGACCACTACGTGAAACAAAAGCTTATCTGGGTCAATGGCAAATAGTAGTGTTCATAATAAAGAAAAGAACAGAAAAGAAAAAAATCTTTGAATCTACTAAAACACACAAGTTAAGTACACTTTGTTTAAAAATCTTTATACTATTTCCAAAAAAAGGGAAAAATTGTAATATATTTCCTTACAATATCATTATTTTTAAATATTTCAAAATATTTAAACAAAAACCCTGAATTACTAATTCATTATTATCACTATGTTTTTGGGGAATCGCACCATGGGACATTTTGCAGCTTTGCCATGCAAATATTAATAAGCAGGGAAGTAGTTTTGATAACATATTTATTTTCCTAAGAAGAATCATAAAACCAACAGAGATTCATTGTAAAACCATGCATCTACTTACATAGTGTAACTATATACACAAGTAAATGACAGTAAAACACCAACAGCTTCAATTCCTTTGCATACAAATTATGATTACATGGTCAGATTAGTGATTAACAAAGTTAACATTTTTGTGAGGTTGTATATGACCCCAAAACACTTTTATCATAATACACAATATGTAAAGTAATATATTTTTACTAGGGCTGTCAGTTTAATGCGTTAACTTGATCAGTTATGAAAAAATAATGCGATTAAAATATTTTAACGCAGTTAATGCACTCGTCCGTCTTTAGACCTGTACGTCATGTTATATTTCGTATAGTTGACTGCTGACAAATATCACAACTGCAGTTATGCCCTAAAATTCAAGATTTTGGTGCCAGAAATGCCCCTGTATGTGTCTTGTCTCATATTTTTATTTATCACGTCACACAATATCACACGGGCAGTAAGAGCAATATGACACGAATGCTGATTTTGTCCCGATCTATCAAGAGCTTAAATGTGATTTTATACAACAGTCTAGTAAATAAGAAGTTGATATTGTGTTAAATTTTAAACACTATATTATGTGTTATTGCTCAATTTTGCATAGTAGAATTGTTGCACATCTCTGAGCAACACAGCGGTGTTTAGTTTCTGAATCAATCCGCGTTTTAAACGAATCGTGGGAACCAATGATTCAAAAGCCCATTCATAAAGAGAGCCATTACTTAATTCCTGAGTGAATCAGCCATTTGAACGAATCAAATCGAATGAGTGAATGACTCAAAAGAAATCGCCACCCAATGACAGTATTAGTTTATTATTTAGAGTATCATTTCATTACAAAAAATAATAATAAGGATAATAAACCATTAAAGGGATAGTTTACAAAATAAATAAATAAATAAATAAATAATTCTGTCATCATTTACTCACCCTCATGTCGTTTGTAACCTTTCTTTTGTGGAACATGAAGACTGTTGGTAACAAAGCTGTTTTGCTTATCAATGATTTTCATCATATGAACAAAAAATACTGAGAAGTTTCTCAAATTATCTTCTTTTATGTTCTATAGTTTACGTTAGGCCGCTGCAGCCTAAATGATTATGTGTAACAAATTCTATGTTGAATCAAATAAAATATTTATTTCTAAAGCTACAATTTGTAATGTCTGCTTGATACTTTCTCATTTAACACAAAAATAGCTTTAAACTTTTGCGGGTATTTTCACAGTCAAATTTACTTTGCGATTAATTAGATCAATTAATCGAAACATCATGTAATTAATTAGATTAAAAATTTTAATTGACAGACAGCGCTAATTTTTACAGCTTTTCTAGCATAGTAAACTTGCTCGGTAGCTCACCTGGTACAGCATTGCAGTGTTTAAGTCCCATGAAACAGTAACATGAGTAATGATTAAAGAGCTCAAAGACTTCTTAGACGCAAGCTAAAATGGCATGTTAGCTTCAGCAAATGTGTTTATGTCATGTCTGCTTTTGTTAACACGAGGCGCATTCCACTACAAATTTGCGCAAAACTTCAGCAATATTTTATAAATGTTGATAAAAAAAAAAAAAGTATTGCAAAATGGTGGTATTTCCATTAACCTATGTTATGCGACTAAAATGTAATTTTTTCCTCTTGTGAAAAGTAATGGCAATGGATTTTGGTGGGATTGTGAGAGATTTTGGCTATATTTAATCTAAAAAATACAGAAGCAGCGCAGAGAACCGCTTCAAAACCAAATGCTTGTCTAAGCATTAATGGCACAGAAAGCCCCTTATACTTGAGAGTGGCCACATATGAAGTGTTTCTGGAGGTTATAGTACATTAAAGAATGATCATATGACTTTTTACATACACCATACGACCTGTAAATACGAAATAAGTTTTTGCAAAATATTCCTTTTTCGAATTGCCTGAAAAACTACCTCATGCGAGTGTAAAAACTTTTTTACGATATATGGGAGTTTTTGCGAAATCGATGCATTTCCATAAAGCATATTTTCAATTCGCGATTTCAGTTTGCGCAATTTGATGGGCAATGGAAACGCAGCTACTGTTGGTCAGAATTAGTGCAGGAGACACTTTAGCGCCACTCACCAGACATGCCACTTTTAAAATGTCACAAAACATACAAATTAATTTTAATTAATTAATACAGAAATGATTACCATCATAGAATGTATATTCAAATATTTGTATGTATGAACTGCATTTTTAATTAATTTATTTATTTGATTATTTTTTAATACCATCATTGACCCACCTCACCTGCCCATTACAGTTGGTTTAATAGCACAAAAATTTTAGCACAAAAATTTTAGCTGTAAAACTATGCATTTGTTGCAAATGTGCATTTCCATGTGAAAATACATTCATACATCGCCTGCCAAACTATTCAGACCTCTCTGTCAGGATGTCGAAGCAGCTGAGGTGTGTGTTTATACAGCACCAACACTAGAGCCTTTTCTCATTAACTCCTCATGACAAATGCAACAAAACGGCACATCTTGACTGTGAAAGCAGGCATATCTCTCACTCTCTGTCTCTCTTTCCATTCCACTTCTTACCACACATCAATAGTTATTACATTCAGACCACTATCTTTCACCACCCACCCTTGCCCAATCTCTTTCTTCCTTCCATCGCTCCCACACTTTCTCATGTGTTTCTCGCTCATACATGCTTTTCCTCTTAAATAAATCACTTCTTACAGCACAGATGCTCTATGAAACTTTCACTAGGCTTTGCTGGTGCCTCAATCAAGCCTTTCTTTCCTTGTAGAGGTGCTTGGAAAGACTCTTTGCATCTATCTTTCACCGTTTCCAATGCCTGGAGCATTACAGGCTCTTTGTGGACCAGCTTTATGAGGAAGTCCACTTAATCATTTCTTGTTAAGACAGATCTTTGAGTAGGCCACTCTAGTTGAAGTAATATGTGTTACATTGGGGAGTCGTTTTCTTTTCGTTCTTCTAGGACAACCAGATGTCCCGTTTTCCCGGATACTGTTTTGTATTTCAAATGAGCTGGGACACGTGAAAAGCATCTAATGCACAGGACTGTCCTGGGAGAAACTGGGCATCTGGTCCTCTTTCCTGTATTTAGTGTGGTGCAGTAAATCTAATTGTCCAGCAGGAGGTCTGTTGCTACAGAGGGCTATAGTACAGCACACTTCCATCAGTTCAAAACGTCCTGGACCTTCTTAACAAGGTCAGCACCTCAATGACTATTCCAGATTTTTCCATTTTGAACACCATGCCATAAATGTAGAGTGCAAAACCATGAATTTCTATAAGCACGATATGTAGTGTCTCACAGATGGATTTCAGAAAATCTTCAATACATGTTTCTCCACTCTGTGCCAAAGGAGGAAACTCAGTTAGAGAAAACATTTTGGCCTTTTGCTACTTTTATCTATAGATACAATGAAGATAGAGACAGCTAATGTAATGAAGAGGGGTATGTGTTGCAAGCGGAATTCAAACTCACATTGCCTACATTATCACCCAAGCTCAATAGTGCTATTATATATATATATATATATATATATATATATATATATATAAATACTGAATACCTCAAAATACTGAATTAGAAAAAAAATTGTAGTACAAAAATAAAACAATGCCAATATTACAAAACATAACATTGAAAGCGTATAAATTACTTGTTTTTCTTAGGAAACATTGTCCAACAGCGGGAGTCCACATCTCTTTTAACTCCCCTGAGCCTATTGAGTTTTAACAGACCCCCTAAAGTGTGCTGTGAGTTTGTTGGGGGGTAAATGAGAATGAATTCGGAAAAGTCACGTGATAGAAGGCATTATTTTAGATTTTAGTGAGTAATCAGCTTTAATTTCAAGTACATCTCTGTGTCTGTGACCAATATTTACCAAGCTTTGATGACTGATGATCTGAAACATTCAAGTTAAAAGTGAACTATTATGTTCTAAAATCAAAACATAAAACCAACACAAAATAAAAAGTAAAGAACAACAACAACAAAAAAAACAAATTAAAACACAAAACAAAATCAAATCAAAACAAACAAACAAACAAACAAAAAAACTAAAACTAAAAGACCTTAAAAAAATGATTGAAAAAACAGATCTTATGTATAATTCTTTGATCTGAAGGAAAACAAAAAAAAGGAAAGAAAAGAAAAGAAGAAAAAATAAATTATTAAATTAAACTGAAACAGAAAACAAAACAATAAAGATAAATCTCGCCTCTTGTGTTTGTGCACATTCTGCATTCGTGAATCAGTCTGAATGAACAATATAATGTCGATAATGGAAAGACTAATTTAAAAAAGTATGTAATAAAACAGTCAAATCAAAACATAAAACCAACAAACAAAACAAAAAGCACGGAACAAAAAAGCAAAGAACAAAAAAATGAATAAAAAACACAAAACAAAATCAAATCGAAACATAAAAAAACTAAAACTAAAAATACCTTAAAAATTATTTTTTTTAAAAATTGAGATCTTATGTATAATTCTTTGATCTGAAGGAAAACAAAAAAAGAAAAGAAGAAAAAAATAAAATAAAATTAAATTAAATTAAATTAAATTAAATTAAATTAAAGAATGATATTAAAGAGACATCATTTGTAATTCTTTGATCTGAAACAGAAAACAAAACAATGAAGATAGATCCTGCATTCATTTGTGCACATTCTGCATTCATGAATCAGTCTGAATGAATAATACAATGCTGATAACAGGAAGACTAATTTAAAAAAGGATGTAAACAACTCACACACTTAGGTATAACCACTTTGTTACATCAAAATAAGACCTAAAATGGCATTAAAACATGATCTTAGTGAGTAATCAGCTTTAATTTAAAGTAAATCTCTGTCTGTGACCAATATTTACCGAGCTTTGACGACTGATGATCTGAAACATTCAAAAATAGTTAAAAGTTAACTATTAAAAATAATAACTGAACATAAGTTCACAAATAAAACATTGTTTAAAATGTAACATGCTTTAAAACACTAAATTGATGAGATTTACAGATTTAAACTGAAAATATTTATAATTATTCTCTAATTTAGTCAAAGCTGAGTATCTTAGAAGGTAGGATAATTGTGCTGTTTACATTTAGCATGCCTATGTTGTGTTAAATAGACAATTCATTATTTTCTTGAACTATTTTTAGAGCCAAGGTGTCACTTTAGGTCATGGTTTCTTCATTTAAATCATGCTTTGTTTTGTTAGTTTGGGAAAATATCCCACAACAAAAGAGACATTATACATGGAAACAAAACAAGTACATAATTGAGCAGGCTCAAAGAATACCACCCTCTTTGATCTTTGGCTCACCCCCGCATGCCCGTTCTCCTGTTTAATATACTGAGCTGTCCTCATGGTCACCTCTATCTTAATCTTCTTCCCCTGGCACTGCTTAAACCGTTGTGCATCAGTTCCTGTCTCCTCATTTTGTCCCTCCTCTCTTTAGCTTTCACGTATGGATGCACAAACGCATTGGCAATGCGCACAAATGCATGCACACCCACATACATATACACAAACATTCTCGCCGCTGCTGCTGTCCCTGCTTATGTATGTGTTTTTTTGGTAGCTCTAGTCTAATCAGCCCACAGCAATGATGCAGTGATGACTCTGCACCACTGTTATTTGAACTCATGTGGACTTTGTGTATGCTTACAGCAACATTTTATTGCTCAGAGTTTGCTGTTTTATAGCTCAGTAAACCTGACGTTGATGTTTCAATGGTATTAACTATGTTTCTCATAAAATTCGTAGACAACTGTCAAAATATAAATGTATTTTCTACAGGACAAAGTCTAAGTTTGCTCTACATTTGATCGTGTTATTGTCTAAAAAGACAAATCTGAAACAAAACTGAACAAAAATAAACAAATAAAAAGACCTCAAAAATGATAAAAGAAAAAACAAAACAACTAAAGAGATCTTATATAGAATTCTTTGATCTGAGAAAAAGAAAAAAAATAGAACAGAAAAGAAAACAAAAGAAAGATCCTTTGAACTGAAACATAAAACAAAACAAAACAAAACACAGCAGAAAAGCAAAAAACAAACATGAAAACAAAACAAAATCAAATCAAAACATAAAAACAACGAACAAAACAAAACAAAAACTAATAAGACCTTAAAAATGATTAAAAAATAAAATAAAAAGAACTTATGTATAATTAGATTTGAAGGAAAACAAAGAAAATAATAAAATAAAATAAAATAAAGACATTAAATAGACATCTTTTTTTATTCTTTGATCTGAAACAGAAAACAAAACAGAACAGAAAAGAAAAAATAAATAAATACAAAACAAAAAAATCAACAAACAAAACAAAAATCTAAAAAGACCTTAAAAATGATTAAAAAACAAAACAAAAGAAAAATTAAAATCTCTTTGACCTGAAGGAAAATAAAATAAAATAAAATAAAAAAGTAAAATACAAGAAAAGGAAAGAAAATAAAAGAGAGATATTAAAGACGCATCATTTGTGATTCTTTGATCTAAAACAAAAAACAAAAAACTAACCCAGAACAGAAAAGCAATGAACAAAAAACTATTTAAAACACAAAACAAAATCAAATCAAAACATTAAACCAACAAACAAAACAAAAGTAAGCTAAAACTAAAAAGACCTAAAAAAAACAAAACAAAAATAAAGAGATCTTATGTAGAATTCTTTGATCTGAAGGGAAAAAAGAAAAGAAAGATATTAAAGAGACATCATCTGTAATTATTTGATTTGAAAAAGAAAACAAAACAGAAGAGAAAAGCAAAGGACAAAAACAAATTAAAACACAAAACAAAAATCAAAACATAAAACCAACAAAACAAAACAAAAAATAAGTACCTCAAAAAAACGATAAAAAACAAAACAAAAATAAAGAGATCTCATATATAATTTCTTTGATCTAAAACAAATAAAATAAAGATGTTAAAGAGATATTTGTAATTCTGTGAAAACAAGAAAAGAAAAAGATAACAAAAGAAGAGATATAATTTGTGATTCTTTGATCTGAAACAGACAACAAAACACAACAGAAAAGCAAAAACAAATCAAAACATGAAACAAAAAACTAATCAAAACATAAAACAACAAACAAAACAAAATTATTAGCATATACAGCACATATAAAACAGAGAAACCCCAGTAATGATGTTTTTTCAATATTTGAAGTACCCATGGTAACATTTAAATAACATAGTATATAAAAATTGTAATGGTATATAACATGGTGTGATATTACTTGGTATTGTTTGATATATCATTGAATCATGGTACCATACAGCTTTTTGAAAGAGACTGCAGCAATTCCAGCTGATCGACCACACACCGAACACACATTCGATGTCCATCATAATATTTTACATTCTACCACACACACTATCCTACATATTTCTTCCTGGCCTCTGATTGGCTGCATACATGAGACTGACACAGTGAAGAAGAGCACAGTGACAATGATCAATATTTCTCACCCTTAAATCATGACATGTAAACTATTCACCACAGGGACTTTAAAGTTCAACAAAGAGCACTAAGGGTCTCAAACGTTAGTGAGATCCAGCCTGTTTAACAGCCTCTGACCCTCCGTCTCGCTCAGGGCTCTGCTTTAACACTAACATTCAGTCATCCATGCAGCTCCTCTACTGCACCTCACACTTTTTTGTGCTCATGTTGAGACGCTCAGATATAAAGCAGAAATGTCATCTTTTTTAAAATGTTAGAAATACTTATTTGCGTCAGCCCATCCCAAACTGATGTACGAATCTGAATATTTTCAGAAGTAACGGACAGCATGACACAGATGCTGTCGGCGGAGCTTAACTTACATAAATCCCGGAATACTCCTTGAAGATGAAATACAAAAAAGAAGAAATTATAAAAAAGCAGATGAGTAATCTGGAAGACAAAAGGGGGGACGAAAATGTGAGAGAGATTTGCACAATCTAAAATCTGCGTTCCATCAAGGGATCAGACCAGATTACCACACAGAGCTGATGAGGCAACATTTACTTTTCACACGCTCTGAAGACAGACGCGCTTTATACAGCAGCGTTTGCTCAAATGGAACAAAGCGTTCTTTTCTTTCTTTTGTGTGTATGTGTGTGTGTGTGTGTGTGTGTGTGTGTTGGGGGGTCAGGGACTGTGGCAAGGGTTCTCATAACCCAGTTTCAATGAACTGTCTTCATAAAGGTCTGTTTTATCATACGATCCCCCTCATAAATTGCATTGTTCTCCACCACAAAAGTAATGCTCATGCAATATGGATCCTGATGTTGACATTAAGCAAGTGACTGGCTTTAAGACTCCAAAACAATACGGCTGCATAAAACTAAGGCATGAAAACAGCTATAAACTTTCAAAATGATTTTTTTTTCTTTTTCTGAAGGCACAGTGTGATTTTCATGAGTATGCATTCCTCTGTCTGACAGAATGAAGATGATAAGGCCCGAATAGCACTGGCACCTTCAGCTGTTCAATCTTTTCCCTCATTATATCAAATGAATGTTATGATTTATTAATGTAGAAGCAAATGTGCCAAGCCATAGGTTTCCATAGAGACAAATGATGCCACGCACCCAGCAAATTATAATATAATGCATGCCAATTTAAAGGGAATTGATTGATTTCACTCAATTTTTCAAAGCTAGATTTAAAGGCCTTTTTAATTTACGAACGTAAATTCTAAATGCCGGCCAGCTGGGTTTATTGTTACTCTAAAAATATTTTAGATAATAAAATAGATTACATTTTTGATTCAGTTTATAAGATTTAGATTTTTAGTTTTGCAAAGATGTTAGCAAAGACTCTGAATCCTAACAGGCACGAATACGTTTTAGTATTCTGAACTACAGAACAAAAATGTTGTTATAATGTATCCCTTACAAAAAGTAACATGTTTTCACAATAACAAAACATACACACTGTAAAAAAACAACAACAAAACAAACAAACAAACAAACAATTCGAGTCAACTTAAAATGATTTGTTGGTCAAAAATGATTTTAAGTTCAGTCAACTCAAATAAGTTGAGTCAACTTGAAATGTTAAGTTGTACTAAGTGACAACTTAGATATTTGAGTTGACTAAACAAAAAATTTAGTTTGTTACACCTAAAAGCTTGGCTTGTTACCCAGCTGCCTTAAAATTTTAAGTTGAATTAACTCAAATATCCAAGCTATCACGTAGTACAACTTAAAATTATTTTAAGTTGACTCAATAAATAGTTTTTTACAATGTAGTGGGGAAAACCTGGCAAGAACACATTTTAAACACATTTTTAAGTTTAATATACTGTATATATAAAATAAATAAATAAATTGTAATTATATTTTACTATATTGACATTTTAACTGTGGTTTTTTTAATCAAATAAATGCAGCACTGTAAGTGTCTTCTTTCAAAAAAAATAAATAAATAAAAATAAATAAATAAAATATATATGTATATATACACATATATAAAATCAACCATTGTTGCCAAGTCAGTTTTTTTTTTCTCCACAGAATTGGGCTATTTTAACACTGTTGTCCAAAGCTTGAAGAAACCCCAATAATGTGATATTTAGCCCATGGAATGCCAATATTACCAGGGCAACCTCACCAAAAAAGGTGTATTTTACCCCCCAGAACGAGATTTTTAACGGGGGACACCCTTGAAATGCAACTGGGCTAGTTTAGGACTAGTTTTGAGTACACTGTATAAAAGAAGAAACAGTTAACATTAAAACATTAACTGTTTTTTGTAAATCTGGTGACATTCCCAGATTAACAAAAAACAGTTAATGTTTTCTGTTGAAATAACTGTTTCTTCTTAGTTTTTTCTTAGCAGTTTTGTACATTAATGTTTATTGTATTATTTCAGTTTCTTGTGTCACGGTTATTCACTGTAAATTTTACATTCTTTTTCACTTCTGAAAATAGTATACTACTGTGAAATTACATGCAATGTCCAATACAGTTTTTCACCGTATATAGTAGGGGAACTTACCATTAAACTTTTAACAGGTTTTTACTGTAGCATTTTTACAGTCTTTTACCATTAAAATCACGGCCATTTTTTTTACAGTGTACAAATTGGGCGGGTTTTGTTGTGAAAACCCGGCAACCCTTATATCAACCCCAAATTTTTGAATGGTAGTGTATCGTGGTGTTTGACCACAGTATCAAACTGTGTAGTTATTTTATACAACAGTTCTTTCTGGTCCTTGAATCTGATTGGCTGAGAGGAGTGGGATATTCTAGTGATATTGAAACGGTCACAGTGAGTGTCATGGCTGACGTCCAAATCCACTATAATTTTATAAATAATACTGTTTTTGTGTCACGGAATGTAGCTTTTTTTTTTTTTAGGTGAGAATGTACTTGTTTAGAATGTAAGCATATGGGTTGTTAATAAAAATAATTTATTATCTAATGTCTCTATAGTGGTTAAACATGAGATATAGTTTGTTTGGGGTAAATCTAATGGGCAGTCTTTGGTCTTATTAATCTATTATTTGTTCCAGAGCAAATAGTTTTTGCTGAGGGCAAAATCTCATCACATTATATTTTTAATGTAACTTTAATGCTGTATATCAGAATGCAGCCTTTGTACTGTTGAATTGCCTAGTGACTTTTATGATGGCTGTTTATTCAATTTTATTATTCAATAAATAAAATATAAATAATAGTAGTATTCAATAACAGTATTCAGTATTGGAAAACAATGCATGTGTTCGTGATGGTGATTAGTTTCATTGTTCCGCCATTAGATATTTGAAATATGATATTGCTAATATATCAAATTACCATCTGATTCTGTGCCATGATACTGCCACAGAACCCTTTTGTAAGTTTGTAATAATCCTAGTTAAATTAAAGCCATTACTGAAATGCTGCTTTATTTGGTGATTACAGAAAAGGCCAACGAGTTCACATGATGTGTCCAGGGGAGAACCGAGTACATTAATTAAGGCAGAGGTAATTAATCAAACAGATAACTACTTTTGCATTTAGGTGGGCGAATTTTATAATCTCCAAGTTAAAAGCTGCAATTTTAAAATGGAACAAAACTGATACCATTTGCGAAAGATGGTACGACTACACCGAAGACTCCATTGTGCATACAAAACAAAAGCTCAGGTGCGGATACAGCGAACACAAGTGTTACACAATATAACAGCTGCAGTTCTGAGCACCCAAAGATACAGTAGGAGGCATACTCCGAGACTTAACATTTGCATATCGTTATGCACCTGCATGCATAGATTGCCAAGAGTACAAAGGTAAGCTCATTCCAGCACTTCACATCTACCACCTTTCTTTCTCACATTCACACACACTCCTACACACCCCCGTAAGTGTGAAACTACCATACTGTGAGGCTCACCCCAGCGTTCACTCTCACCCAGCACACCATGATGCTGAGACCTGTGAGGGCCATCCATAACACACAAAGAAGCAGAGAGAGAGAGAGAGTGTGCAAGGCCAGCGAGAAGCTATTTTCCTCAGGCAAAGCCTGTCTTTTCCCATCAGCTTACATGCTCACTCTAAACAGGGTTTGGGTCCAGAAATCTACTCATGGGGTTGATAGAGGGGGACAAGCTGAGCTTGGCTTACCTACTGTTTGGGAAAAGATCAACCTGAAGCGAGTTGTGCTTTCAGAGAAAATGGAGGCCTATTAGTCTTAAGGTACATTCACACAGACAGGGATTTTTTCTCTGGAGATTGTTGAGTGGCTATTTTGTTGGTTGTAGCAGTAGTTCATAGTGCAGGATACCACAGTGCTGAGCATCTGAAAACCTGATCACAAATGGTTAAAATTCATATGTCACTCTAATTTGACAATCAAACTGTTTATGTGACACTAAAAGTAGCAATCTGCTAAGAAATGTACTTGTATATAAATCACAGCGGTGGATAATATAATCCATCATGAATAAGATTAATGATTATCAATGCATGAATCAAGCTCGCTCAGAATACAAACAACTTCTGACACAGTTTTCCATGCATCATTTTTTTATATTATTATTATTATACACCTTTGTGTGGGATGACAGATCACAGAGTTAGCTAGATTATATAACTAGGTAGCTAGGTCAGCTAGGTACAGAGCTATTTGCAAAAATTCATAGATTTCCTAAATAGATAATAGATACATATTTCACCAAAATAAGAGGGATCATACAAAATGCATGTTATTTTTTGTTTAGTACAGACCTGAATAAGATATTCCACATAAAAGACATTTACATATAGTCCAAAAGAGAAAATAATAGTTGAGTTTATAAAAATGACCCTGTTCAAAAGTTAACATGCACTGTACTAAACTAATAGTTGCATATGAGTCCCTCAGTTGTCCTCATTGTAAAAAGATGGATCTTATAATCATACAGTCATTGTTGGAAAGGGGTTAAATACACAAAAATGCTGGAAAACCACAAAATTTGTGGGACCTGAAGGATTTTTCTGAAGAACAGCAGGCAGTTTAACTGTTCAGAACAAACAAGGGACTCATGAACAACTATCACTAAACAAAAAACACAGCTGTGGATCATTCAGATAACAACACAGTATTAAGAATCAAGTGTATGTAAACTTTTGAACAGAGTCAGTTTTATAAATTCAACTATTATTTTCTCGTGAACTAAATGTCTTTTATGTGAAATATCCTATTCAGGTCAGGACTAAATAATAATAAAAAACACAAGCATTTTGTATGATCCCTCTTATTTTGGTAAAATAACATTTTGCAGATTCTTCAAGGTGTATGTAAACTTTTGACTTGAACTGTAAATCAGAGATAGATAGAAGGAGAAGCACTTTTTTTATTAGTATCTAGAAACTAGACAAGAGAACAGATTAATGTGATTATGACAAAGTGGCAACTCTTCCACCTCCATTCTATGAGCACCCTGAAGTCCTGCTAAAATAACGAGTTTATCCTTCTCTTCCTAAAGCAAATCTTCAAGATCTTTGGCCTCAGATGACTTTATTTAAAAAAGAAAGCGGCCCTCTTAGGAAGAGGGCGCAGCGAGGGACGAAGCACTAAACAGCCATTAAAGACGAGCGGAGGCCAGCGGTAAAAGCCAGAGTGACTGTGGCCCAGTTGGCTGGGAGGCGCCCCATAACAAGGCCACACTAAGATTCTCTCTCTCATTTAAACCAGCCTCACGGAGTGGCCTCAGTTGCTGTGGCGCCCAGCCATGGAGAAGCGAGTGCTTCGCGCACACACTCTGCGGTTAGAGCTGTTATAGGCTTCATGCTAGTTGTGAGTTCTGTTGTGTCATCCCAGACAGAGAAAGAACGAAAGCACTAAAATAAAACAAGCACTGAGGGGGGGTATATTCTCAGCAGGGCTTGTTGGCTGAGACACACTGCAGAGATGTACAAATATGTTTTCTAACATACTCCCACTGTGGAAAGAGAAACGTGCGGTTCATATATGAAGTCTGAATACATTTAACAACTATGAAACACATAGACATGCATACATAATTCAGTGCTTCTTCAAATATCAGCATTTAATTAATTTATTTAAGTTTTTCAACATAGCCTAACTGTCATGAACCGGAATACACAGAGTTCATGTAGAGCTAGACAAGACGAGTGTTTGAAGTTAAAAAATTGTAAATTTTTTGGAAAATAACTGATCGTTTAAATAGATAAGACCCTTCTTCCTCGGCTGAGGTCGTTTAAAGCCCTTTGAAGCTCCATTTAAACTGCATATTGGAAGTTCAAGCTCAGGGGCACCATCCACTGCATCTTCATCCTCAAAAAACAATTTCGTTACAACTGAAGAAAGAAAGACATGAACATCTTGGATGACAAGGGGGTGACTAAATTATCTGTACATTTTTGTGTCATTTAAGTAACATTTCTCTTGATTTCTATTTATTCACACACCGTATTTCAAATTTAATTTTAAGCTCTAGTATACTATATATATATATATATATATATATATATATATATATTACTTTATAGGTTGAGAATTGTTGGCTGTAACAGAACAGATGTAGAAATGTTTTTTTTTTTTTTCTTTTTTTATATTTACAAATAGAACATTATATATATACACAATTAACATATAAAATAAAAAATGATATCACTGATGATATCACTGATGAATCCAATGAATGGATCACTGCATTCTTCTTTCTCCATATTTTATATGTATACCCTAGTTAAAAAAAAAAAAACTATGCCATCATTTATTTCATACAAATTATTCCTCAAAGCCATTAACATGTTTATTGATATATTACTTAAGGCTTTCTGATATAAAATTATAATTAAACTTTATTTGGAGTATTTGTTTACTGCATATTTCTTACAATTATGCCTAAAATGTGTTTTAACATCACCATTAATAAGGATTTTAGGATCTCTGTATAATATCAGTCTTTAAATGCAAGATATACCTGAAGTATACTTTACATAGTTCCACTTTAGTACAATCAAATATGCTTAAAGGGGTCATCGGATGCTAAGTTCACTTTTACATGTTGTTTGAACATTAATGTGTGTAGGCAGTGTATGTACAAATCCCTATAATGATAAAAATCCATGCAGTGGTTTTTAATTCATCTGTAAAAATAATATCCCCTTTTTCAAATCGAGCCATTCTCAGATGCCTGTCGGTGTGCTGTCACACCCACAGAGGCCGCTCCCACGATAGTTGATTGACATGAGCGTCTTTGTTTCGATGCCAGAGCAGGGATGTAAATTAGACAAGAATATCTCTGATTGAGCGATTGAGGTGTTGTGTTGCTAGATGTAATAATGAACGTAGTGGTTGTCATTTACTCCCGACGTCTGAGCCGCTGAAGATGCAGTGGATTACGTTAGTTTGTGAAGGGAATGCGCCTACCGATCTACATATATCCATCTATGTTTGCGCGAATCATTCGTGATCCAGCTTCACTTACAGCAGAAGTGAGTATAAGGGTTTTTTTATGAATCTTTGTGATCGCCTTTCCTAATAACATGCTAGTTAGCAAGTTTAGTGGCTAAATGCGACTAAAGTAAACAGGCTCGTCACTCCACAGAGAGAAGAGAGGGGCGGGGCGAGCAGAGCTTATTAACATTTAAAGCAACCTCGACCAGAACAGGATGATTTGTGCAGAGCTGATTTTGGCAAGGTAAAAAAAGGGTGTTGTTTACACTACCATTGAGAATTTTTAACCAAAGTATATTATAGACTTTTCATTAAGACCCTAAAGAATCATATCAACTTGTGGAAAATGGGCATCTGATGACCCCTTTAAGTATATCTTTAGTATGCCAAAAGTACAACTGCAGGGTATTTTTATTAATTACATAAATATGTAAATGTATTAGTTGTATACTTAGCACAAAAATAAATAAATGTGTGTGTGTGTGTTTTTATTTTTAAATCTTACTTTCCCCAAACTTTTGAACAGTAGTGTGTAATGCTTTCCACAATAATTTTAAGCAGCAAAAACTGTTTTTAACATTAATAGTAATAATAATAATAATAATAAATGTTTCTTGAATACCAATATATATATATACATATATTATTAAATAGCCAAGGGTGTAGAGTTTTTGATTTTAATCTATATATATTCCATATAATGAAGAAAGCAAACTGAATTTGTTTAAATACTGAAACATACAGTGTGCTCAAAATAAATAAAAAAATATATAAATACAACAACATATCATTGCCTGAATGTCACCTTTTACAACCACCCACAGAGTTGAAGTGTCACAAATGCTTGAAACTTCTGATACTTCTATTCAAAGTATAGTATACCTTCAGCAGGAAATGCTTGCAGAAAGGACTGGAATAACATTATGCGTAAAGAGCGCCTAGGATCACTGCACTTTTCTTTCTCCATATTTCACAGGTGAATCCGTTGGCAGTGAAATGAGGAGAGATAAGGGGAATGCCCCAGGGGTCTGTAGTTGGCATTTCACCATTTTGGCAGGCAAAGTTACGAAGCAGTGGGAAAAATATATATTTTATATTGTCTATTTACAGTTCCATTGCACTGACGAAAATCTATTTAAAGGAACGCTTGCCATGCCTCAGGGCGGCAGAGATCAGCAGCACTGTGTGATCATCTATTGGCGTAAATATATTAAAGTGAGCAGACAGCCATATCTAGGGCAACATTCATATGCTTCCAGTTGTTATTCCAACCATTTCTTTGTTGTGAAAGCTTCTATGTTAACAGCATAGGTTCAGGTCGAGCGTGTAAGAGATTTGTGAGCCGAGGTGATAATGTGCTTTTACAGGTAAAGGTGAAGAACTGAATTCTGGGCTTGGATCAGACTGCTTTGAAAGCACTGCCTTTGAGTTTAATACCATTTGATATGAACAGCTATTTAACAGTGGTTTCACACAGCCCTCGCCAGCTGCAGCCTTGATGACTCTATGCACCTACTTACAAAAACACAGTGTGAATTAAACATTTATGTAATTTTACTTCACTTGTGACTGCTGGTGACTTCATTACTAGTGGCTGGCTTACTGTGAATTACATTTCCATAAACCTGTGGTGTAGTACTCAACCAATGTGTCACAATGGTTAATGAAATGACCATATTACACACTACCAGTCAGAAGTTTAACTAAAAATACAGTAAAAAAAAAAATGGTAGTGTATATTGTTACAAAAGACTTCCAGATTTCAAATAAATACTGTGCTTTTAGACTTTCTATTCATCAAAGTATATTGAAAAAAGAACCATAGTTTGCAAAGAATATTAAGCAGCACAACTGATTCCAACATTGATAATAAATCAGCATATTAGAATGATTTCTGAAGAACCATACAACACTGAAGACTGCAGTAATGACTGGTGAAAATTCAGCATTGCATCACAGGAATAAATTATATTTTAAAGTATATTAAAATAGAAGACTGTTATTTTAAATTGCAAATGATATCTATATAAATGACATTATAAATGATATTTCTATATTTTCGTTCAAATAAAATGCACCCTCGAGCATAAAATCCAAAAAATCCATAAAACCCACAAATTGCTGAAAAAAAAAAAACTAAAATAAACCTAAAATTCATTAAAAACAAAACATACGGGTGAAAAAACAGCCTTACTCAGCTAGGATGTAGCTAGAGTTTTGAAAAATAATCACAAAATGACTAAATTTTAACAAAATTAATTTAATTACATGTTTAAAATAAGTCTATAATAACTATGATTCAATTGGAACTTACACACTGTACATTTTACATAATGTAACATTTATAAATAACATTAATAATGTATTAAATCATTTTTAAATAATGTATTTTAATTTAACATGAAATCACAGCTGACCCAGTTTACCAATTTACTTTTCCCCCTATTAAAAAGTTTTACCTCTCGTATTATAATGAAAAGTATTTTTTGACAATTATGTTTGCTAAATTAAGCCATTTCTGCTTTCATTTTATGAAGACATTTTATGGATCGTCCTCATATGACATATCATGTGACCAACCAAATACTCATTTTATAATTTGTTATTAATTAATCATGACTGACATTATCAACGACATCTGTAACTAAAGACGTTTGTGTTGCATATAAGCGTCAATCCAAACTCTCCCCTCCAACCGCATGTCACTTAGAGACCTCTTTCCAAGATCCAATCAATTCCCAATTCTCCTTTAATAATGTTTTACTTGTAAATACCTCGCACTACAGAAGCAAAATGAATTGCGAATGCCGTTTCAAGTCGACTTCAAATGTAACATAATCATGCACCGAGACATGCAAATAAGAACTGTTTGGATACATGTGCACACACTCACTTCTATCAGGGAAAAAGAAATGAAGAAAATAACCACTTTCATCTTCTGTGCAGGAAATTAAATCATTCTATGCGTTATAATTACAAAAACGAAAAGCTGAATAAAATTATTCCTCTAATCTTTCCACCTTAAATTGGTGTGATTAGATTTATCGGCCCCACAACACGAGACGCTGAATTACAATGATCATAATGTTTCCTATATGCCCTTTTAATTGCAAAATTCATTTGTGTCACAGCAAGAGGCCTCTTAGGCAAGCGCACGTGCTGCTTTAAAGAAGCTGGAAAAGATGAAGAAGCAAAGAAAAGAAAGTGAAGTGTGAGAGGCCGTGTTGCAGTTGCAGTGCTGTAGCTACAGGGAAGCTGCGAGCATAAGGGGTCTCATCCATCACATCTCATCCATCAGCTCCCAGAGGACTGGACACAACCCTCATGCTCCAGTAAAGCTGGGTAGTGGATACCGTATGAGTGTGAGAAATACAGCACTTGTTTTCTAACAACACCACTTCTTGATTTGCACTTGAGGGTGTTCGGACCGTTTGGAGCTTGTGATTAATACACCTTTGTGTTAAAGTCAGTTTGAAAGCGGGTTTGCTCTTTATTTGTAGGCATCACCATCTTTGAACTTGATATCGCTGACTCTGCTATTGAATTTGAATGTGAAATTGTAATGAATATCTGCGTAGATTACTTACAAATTTGATTACAAATTACTACTGAAAATTATAGTCAGTGACGTAAACTAGTCACAGTGTAATTACCAATTTTAGGTAATGCACTACTTTTGGATTTGTTTTAGATTACTTTGCATATACATTTGAGGTCAAAAGTTTACAACTGAGAACAACTGAGAGTGGCTCGTGTGCAACTATTACAGAAGGTTTAAACACTCACTGATGCTTCAGAAGGAAACATGATGCATTAAGAGCTGGGGGGTGAAAACATTTTGAATTTGAATATCAGGGTAAATGTAACTTATTTTGCCTTCTGGGAAATGTGTAAGTATTTTCTGTAGCTTTTGAAGAGCAGTACTAAATGAAACAATACGGTATTTAGGCAAAATGAGAAAAATGTACACATCTTCATTCTGTTCAAAAGTTTTCACCCTCCGGCTCTTAATGCTTCGTTTTTACTTCTGGAGCAACAGTGAGTGTTTGAACCTTCTGTAATAGTCCCTCAGTTGTCCTCAGTGTAAAAAAGACGGATCTCAAAATAATATAGTCATTGTTGGAAAGGGTTCAAATACACAAAGATGCTAAAAACCCAAAGAATTTGTGGGACCTGAGGGATTTTTCAGAAGAACAGCGGGCAGTTTAACTGTTCAGGACAAACAAGGGACTCATGAACAACCATCACTGAAAACACAGTAATAAGAATCAAGCGTATGTAAACTTTTGAACTGGGTCATTTTAATAAATTCAGCTTTTATTTTCTTTTGTGGACTATATGTAAACGTCTTTTATGTGAAATACTGTATTCAGGTCAATACTAAATAATAATAATAATAATAAACATGTATTTTGTTTGATCCTTCTTATTTTGTTAAAAAAAAAAATCATGTAATGAATAAAAAAGTAACTGGAATCTGATTATGACCATTTTAAAAAAGTAATATGTAATATAATCTAATCACAAGTACAACATTTTCGGAATCTGATCCACCCAGTTAACTATTTTTTTTTTTTTAAGTATAATCAAATTGGTGATTTTTTTATTTTTTTTTTATTTGCAACTTTTTATCTCACAATTCTGACTTTTTTTTCTCACATTTGCAAGTTTACATCTTGCAGTTCTGACTTTTATGATCAGAATTGCATGTTGCAAACTTGCAATTGCAAGTTATAAAGTCAGAATTGATAATCTCGCAATTATAAGAAATTAAGTCAGAATTGCATGATATACAGTTGCAATTCTGAAAAATAAAGTCATAACTGCGAGATACAAACTCACAACTCTGAGAACACATGAGTCTTTTCTCCACTCAAAATTGGACTATGACTTGCAATCCTGAGTTTATATCTTACAGTTCTGAGAAAAAAGTCAGAATTCAGAGAAAAAAAAGTCTGAACTGAAAAAAGAAAAAGCCAGAATTGTGTCATATAAAATTGCAATTCTGACATTTTTTCTCAGAATTATAAACTTGCAGTTGCGAGTTATGATGTCAGAATTGTGAGATAAAATCGCAATTTTAAGAAATAACGTCAGAGCTGCGAGATACAAACTCACACGGGTCTTTTTCCCTCCTCAAAACTGGACTTTATAACTTGCAATCGTGAGTTTACATCTCACAGTTCTGAAAAAAAAGTCAAAATTGCGAGAAAAAAAAGTCATAACTGTGTAAAATAAGTCAAAATTGTGATATAAACTCACAATTGCAAGATAAAAAGTCAGAATTGTGGGATACAAACTCGCAAATGCCAAAAAAAAAGTCAGAATTGTGAGATAAAAAGTTGCAACAACCTTTTTATTTTGTATTCAGTGGCAGAAACAGCCTTCCATAGTACAGCGTGGCACTACATCTACAAGTTTCATTATACCTTTAAAATACTTTTTTGTAAGTTTAAAAATGTAAAAATTAGGGATTTTGGTTAGTCAGTAATATTTAATATTAGTCTTATATTTAAAATATTCCATTAATATTTTACATAAATCTGCCCTATATGCATTGATAACCCATCTACGTTAAACTACGTTATGTCCTTGTTTTAACAGGTAAATGTAAACGTGTATAATCTGTGTGTGTGTGTGTGGGTGTGGGTGTGGGTGTGTGTGTGTACACCAACATATCTGTGTGTATGAGGGGGCATGCAGTGGTGCCCAAAGCCCAGGGTGTAAGTCCTGAGTCTTTTGTTAATACAGCTGCACACAAGATTGTCTTATCTCTGGGCCCCAGGCGAACCACCCTGAGGATTGTGTGTGACTGTGTGTGTGTTAAGAAGACACAGAGGAAAGAAGGACCTGTCTGAGTAGAGTTGTTCAGACTGCAGGACAGTATGTCAGTGTCAGGGTAATTACTGTAATGTACTCCAATTACTTCCCTTTTAGTCTCATTCACTGTCTGCAGTTTAAACTGATACTCACTACACCAACAGACGATGCAACAGCACACAATATCATCACTGTAATCTCATCCCAGACTATTACAAATCAAATCAGAAATCTTCACTACTGTATCACATATAGCTACTGCATAATCAGGTCTCTCCAGTGGCCGTGATTCACTAAGGGGACCCAAGTTGGAGAGTCAGGAGGTATTTAAATTAGGGGTTGACAGATTATCGGCGCCGATATTAGGTATTTTCAAGGCCGATTCGCCGATAAAATAATTTAATTTTGAAATGCGCTATTTGGCTCTGATGCAGCCTATCGGAACTCACCACTCTGTGGCGGAGAACAATCTCCGCCCACCGCCAATCTGACCAATCAACCGCGAGTCTGACCAATCAACAGGGAACACTCTCTCACACTGAAAGTGCTTGCTAACTGGAGGTTTCAGCGAACACTCACGCATCAGTTGTCTCTCAAAATTAAGGCAGCAGCAGACATTGCTGAAGTTGCAATAAATCTCAATCCACTAATGACACACTAAAGTTGCCAAACACCTCAATTTTATCTATGATTTCCATGATGCGGAAAACGTGGACGGAATTGTGGAATCCAGTCATAAATGGAATTTACTGTATAACGCAGAATATCACGGAGTTTGTCAAAGTTTGGATGAGTTAATCAAAAGTAGGTCAGCAGTAGTACTCTTAGCTTAAATTGAGTTGCGATATGGACTAGTGTCTGTAAATATTAAGCCGCAAAAATACCATTTAAATATGAATCCTGCATGTTCTGCGTGTCTCTGTGAATGTGAATGGAACAGACGCATGGTTTCGTTTATACACATACGGAAGCACGTGATGATGCTCGTGGTGATTTCAGCCGCATCTGTTGTCTCACTAAATGAGGACATAAATACATTAACAACATCTCAAGATCTGCTCTGAGGGTCATTTCATGAGCATTTCACCGTTTCATATGAGTAAATCTATTGTCATATCATATAATAGGCTATGCTCATGGCAACCCGTCAAAATATAAGTTCTGTTTAGCTAAAATAAATTGTCAGAAATATATTACTGTGATACAGTAGAATATACGTAATACTACTACTACAACAATTATTACAATTTTGTTTAAAAGAGTAATCATCAGTTTTAATAGTAAACCCCTTCGTTTGTCAATAATAAAGAGTTTAACTCTTATTTGATCAAAAGATAAGTGAAATTGTTTTATGCCTTCATTTGCACTGTACTCTAAACTTGCTGAAATTTCTAGTATCACATAGGCACAAAATGATGACAAAATGTATACATTTCAATAGGCTATTCAAACTAAGTGTGCCTATAGTAGACAATTAAATTATTTGAAGAGCTCAGATGCAAAACCAACTAAATCCATCTGATGTCATTCTTTAAAAAATGCATTTTTATCAGGCTCAGATGTATAGGTTACTATGTAAGTACCAGTACTTCTGATTGGGCTGAGGCTGGTATTTTAGCGAGTTTGAAGAAAAAGTATTTGATGGACGTATAATATGTGTCGAGAGCATTCACTCAGTATCATTATCTCATTTTTGACCGAGATGGCTTTTAGCTAGTTTTGCATCTGAACTCTTCATTTACACTTATTATATACTTTTTTTTTTAAGTTAATCCATTGATGTGCATTAGATGAATTGAATAGTAACCTCTACTATTTTAGGTTATGTTTTAGTAATCAGAAAAGAATTAATGAGGAATTACGAGAGGTAACGGTATTACACATACATTTCTAACATGTAAATCATTGAAGCTAAATACTTGCATTTCCCCAAGCTGTTTAGCTGTAGTACAGTATTCATAGGCTTAGTCATGAAGCATACAGTCAGCAGGGATGCAATGGCTCCACTTTTAACTCTCTCTTTATATTAACCTTATTGTAGATGGATGCACAGAGGTAGACAACAGAAAGAAGTGCAATGTTGGAGTTCTACACTCATTTAACACCAGGGAAAGCAGTTTTTGTCAGAGCCCTTGTTATTCTTAGTTTTGACATTAATTTAAATTTTTACACTAGACATACACTATATTGCCAAAAGTATTCGCTCACCCATCCAAATAATCGGAATCAGGTGTTCCAATTACTTCCATGGCCACAGGTGTATAAAATCAAGCACCTAGGCAATGTTTTTACAAACATTTGTGAAAGAATGGGTCGCTCGCTCAGGAGCTCAGTGAATTCCAGCGTGGAACTGTGATAGGATGCCACCTGTGCAACAAGTCCAGTCATGAAATTTCCTTGCTCCTAAATATTCCACAGTCAACTGTCAGCTGTATTATAAGAACGTGGAAGCATTTGGGAACAACAGCAACTCAGCCACGAAGTGATAGGCCACGTAAACTAACGGAGCGGGGTCAGAGGATGCTGAGGCGCAATGTGCGAAGAGGTCGCCAACTTTCTGCAGAGTCAATCGCTACAGAGCTCCAAACTTCATGTGGCCTTCAGATTAGCTCAAGAACAGTGCGCAGAGAGCTTCATGGAACGGGTTTCCATGGTCGAGCAGCTGCATCCTAGCCATACATAACCAAGTGTAAAGCAAAGTGTCGGATGCAGTGGTGTAAAGCATGCCGCCACTGGACTCTAGAGCAGTGGAGACGCGTTCTTTGGAGTGACGAATCGCACTTCTCCATCTGGCAGTCTGATGGACGAGTCTGAATTTGGCGGTTGCCAGGAGAACGGTACTTGTCTGACTGCATTGTGCCCAGTGTAAAGTTTGGTGGAGGGGGGATTATGGTGTGGGGTTGTTTTTCAGGAGCCGGGCTTGGCCCCTTACTTCCAGTGAAAGGAACTCTGAATGCTTCAGCATACCAAGACATTTTGGACAGTTCCATGCTCCCAACTTTGTGGGAAGAGTTTGGAGCTGGCCCCTTCCTCTTCCAACATGACTGTGCACCAGTGCACAAAGCAAGGTCCATAAAGACATGGATGACAGAGTCTGGTGTGGATGAACGTGACTGGCCTGCACAGAGTCCTGACCTCAACCCGACAGAACACCTTTGAGATGAATTAGAGTGGAGACTGAGAGCCAGGCCTTCTCGTCCAACATCAGTGTGTGTCCTCACAAATGCGCTTCTGGAAGAATGGTCAAAAATTCCCATAAACACAATCCTAAACCTTGTGGACAGCCTTCCCAGAAGAGTTGAAGCTGCAAAGGGTGGACCGACGTCATATTGAACCCTATGGATTAGGAATGGGATGTCACTTAAGTTCATATGCGAGTCAAGGCAGGTGAGTGAATACTTTTGGCAATATAGCGTATATATATCGGTTCAAAATATCGGTTATCGGTCTACTTGATCAGTCATAATCGGTATAGGCATTGGCCCTGAAAAACACATATCGGTCGACCCCTTATTTAAATTTTTTTTTTTTTCATCATTCTGGAGTACTTTAAATGACCAGAAAAAGAAGCATGTCAGGAATTTAACGTGTTACATTTTGTGTATCCTTTAAATGTAATATTTTATGTGTCAAGACAAAATGTTCAAAAGTTAATGAACATTTATCAATTATCGTTGGTACAAAATAAACATTTTTCAGAAAGAAATTTAATGATCCAAGATAAATTTGGGAGGTTGCACACTGATTCACATTAGCTTAATGCAAATTCCGGCTGCTTTCACGAACACTGCGTAAGACATGATATTTTTACGAACATAATAAAACATAATATTGAGGAAAATCTGGGGAATGGAATTAAGAATCAGTAGATAATAAAAATAAAAAAAGGTTTTAAGATAAGATTTTAAGATAATAAAAAAGGATAATGAAATCTTACTATATATACCAAACAAACAGAAAAGGAGGGTAATGTGGAGAACTTTGAATAATAGCGTTCCAATTCTGCGGAGGTCTACAGAGTTCACAGGAGCAGCTTCCGTGTGGGCCTGCAATGAGTCATAATGAATTCAATCATGAAAAAAAAAAAAATATATCATGCAGTTTTACAATTACCAGCTGGATGGCTTGGCATGGAGTAACATCATGGTAATCACCAGAAAAACAGAAGTGATCTTTTCTTAACATAAGCAAACACCTACCAGAGGCTTTCTAATAAACATGCCCTTTCGACAAGCACTACAGCAGAATACAAAAAAACTGTGTGACCTTTCAGTCTTTGATAATTGGCTAATAAAGAGACCAGCTCTGAGACGTATATAAATATCCAACCATCTCAGCTCGATGACATCCATCTATATTGCACAGCAGAGAGCATTTATGACACAGGCGTTTCAAACACACCAATAAGGGGGCCTGAGTTCAAGAGTGTCATCAGTATAGGCATGCAACAGAAGATCTCAATACATTTGCATTAATTTTCACACTTCGTGCCAGCACTAGAAGGGAAAATGCATTTATAATGTCACCTTTAACATGCATCCACCCCCGTCTGATATAAGCATATACCCACACACACCACTGCACGCAGGCACCATCGAGTATTCATGTAAGATAATTAATTTCCGGGATCTGTCTGCCGGAACATGTAATGATTTGGACACTCAGTCAATGGGCAGTCCTTCTTGGCACTGCGAAACGTAGCATGCGCATGCTGGAATCAGTATCAATGTCAGGCAGTGGCCTTCTGACCATGCCATTTCATGCTATTGTTTGTGTCAACAGAACAGTGCCATGGAAAAAATAGAGGAAAAATTATATGCACAATTTTATGTCATTTGTGTGACAGCAAAATGAGCTTGAATAGGTGATAAAATGACTGCAAGTATTTTGTAACAGCCCCTAGAAATGTGAGCCTCCTGAGATATTTAAGAAAAAACAATTGTTGTAAAGACATGGGAGGCACAGACCTATTCGTCTGGTGAGAGAGCTCGTGAGAAGGGGGGTTTGGGGGCTTAGAAGTCTTCTTTTGAGATTTTATTGATCTGCACAAAAACGCAAGATCAAAAACATGAAAATGAAATAGCTTCAGGGAGCCTAAGAAACCAGTCGATAGAAAATGCTCAGGCAAAAATGGGTTGAAACTGCCTATTGTACTCAGAGTCCCTCTCGCTGCGGTAATGGTAGATGATGTTGAGCAACTACCCGGAGTGGGAGGGGAATGTGCCGTCCCTTCTCTGCTGGGAGCCAGGGACTTCTTACATGATAGACAGAGTGTAAGAATCATACATTGTAGATGGTTTGGGATAAAAATGGTGCGTAAGCTTTGCTAAACCACTTATTTACCACTCATGGTTTTCCCAGACGGTTGCATAAAGGCATTTTTATTTGTTTTTCAGGACAAAAGCAGCAGCAGCTTTTAAAGTAACAGCAGCCAAAATATCCTAATAACCAGCTGCTGTGATGACTGTTAATCAAAGAACAAAATAAAAAGAGCAAATCAATAACTTCTATAATTTTAAGCTTTATCTTTATTTAATTTAGAATTTAGTGTTTGATAACTTTTTTAAATTAGGCTATATTTTCTTGCTGAATGGCACAGGTAGCTACATGACATTTATTTTCATAAGGTATATGTGAAGATTTGTTTAAGTTCACTTAAATTAGAAGTTAATTTTTTAAAAGTCTAATAAATGTTAAAGTGATAGCTCTCGATTATACTGTAATGTCAAATGGCTACAGTCAATGGTAAAATAGGAAAAAAATTCATAGAGATATTAGTCGGTATCAGTGATTCTTCAGTCATAAGAAAATATGGCATTAAACAAATATTAAAACTATACTTTCTTTATGTTGTTTCTACATTGAGTTAAAGATTGAATGTGCAATTATTGCACTATAAAAGTATAATTAAAAAACTGTAATGTTAGGTGAGATTAATCCAATTAATCACAATTAATTTCTGAATAAATGTGTGATTCATTTTTTTTTTTAATTGATTGACACCACTAATTTTTATATAATTGCCTCCCAGAACTATCTTACATGACTGTGCTCTCAAACAGCAGGCATCCACCTCCAAAAGCAATGACTGCATTTATTGTACTTTGTGCTATTATATATGAAAATTATTATATTCAATAACTGCTGCTACTTTTCTTAGTGATATTTTGGTGACAATTTTGTTCTCTTTGACTTGTTGGATGAAAACAGTGCTTATTTGCAAATGTTTTATGTGATATTCCAATTTTGTGAATAAGTTAAATCAACTTTGCATGGAAACCCAGCTAAAGAGACCTTTTTGAAAACTCATCTTTAAAGGAGAGGTTAAAGGGTTAGTTCACCCAAAAATGAAGGTACCAAGAACATCCACAAAATAGTCCATGTGACGTCAGTGGTTCAATTGGAATTTTATAAAGCTACGAGAACACTTTTTGTGCACAAAGAAAACAAAAATAATGACTTTTCAACAATTGTTCTCGTCTGAGTCAGCCTAGCACCATTTTGGACAGTATCACGACATATGCATGTGCTTTCCTCACATGTAAACAACACAGACGCAGAACAAATGTGACCACGCTTAGTTTGTGCACCTATGCGTTGTGATACTTTCCAAAATGGTGATAGGATGACGCAGATGAGAAGAATTGTTGAATAAATAAAATAAAATAAAATAAAATAAAATAAAATTACGATTGAACCACTGATGTCACATGGACTATTTCGTTGATGTTCACGGTACCTTACTGGTCCTTAAACATGGTAGTACCACTGCTGTTTATGAATTTCAACAAAAATATCTTAATTTATGTTCCAAAGACGAACGAAGGTCTTACAGGTTTGGAATAACATTGAGGGTGAGTAATTAATGACAGAATTTTCATTTTTTGGTTAAAACTAACCCTATAACGTATGTTGTTGTGTGTCCAAGGTGTATTAATTCAAGGGTGTTCATTAACAGACATAGGCCCTGTCCCAAATGTCACACTACGTGCTTGTTGTCATGTTTTAGTGACATAATGCAAAATAAATTGTTGGGTAGAAGTCTGCAGTGGAGCCAACATGGACAAAAGGTTACATTAAGGGCACATAGTGGCCACAATGGGGTGCGTATAAGCACCCTTCGGAAACTTGAAATGTCAAACAGGACACCCTATGGTCTTGTGGACTTCAAGGACACAATGCAAAACCGCAAGTAAACATCAAGTTTCAGCATGGGGCTGGTGGGGACACTCAAACAAACAAAACAATGTTTTGATTAAGCGTACACTTTTCTGGGAGATCAACTTTTGTTATAGTTGCCTGCATATTAAAGTGGAAAAAAAGAAAGTTATATAACATGGGAAATTTACACACTTTAACCTTTAACCACAGTAGCTCATTTGCACACCTCATGCTGTCTGAATGCAGCAGAGATTAATGGAATTCTTCAGTGATGCTGAATCAGTTATCACCAATACAAGACTAGATTTGTGTTATATCAATTTCTTGACCGATTAACTAATTATTCAACAGGATGTGTTCTTTAAGAAGGTTCACAGCTTGATTGCAGTACATAAGCACATGCCAAAATTCACTGCAGTATTGAAGTGTTTCTTTATAGCTATAATGATTGTTCTCTCTGGCCAATTCTTTGGTAAGCTAAAGCTTTCAGCAATCTTTATTGAGGTCGCTATTTAAAGACCTCATTAGATTACTTGCAGAGCACAGTTCTTTCGTGTGTTACCATATTTCCTGCTGAAACAGGAAGTTGGAGTGGAAGAAAATCTGCATGCTGAGAAAAACAATAGAAACAATCTCAGAACTTGTAATGGTTTTACTGGTTATAATGGGAATTGCATTGGTTTTAATGAAAACTCTATTGGTAGCTTGTTAAAACCACTAAACCCTAATTGAATTTGTTGCAAAACACACTACAGGAAACTATTTTTAATGGTTTTAATGGCTAATAGTTAATGGTTTGTAATGTGTAATGATATTTATAGTGGAAACCATTAGAATTTTCTGTGTTGGCTTCTATTGTTTTTGTTTTTTGTTTTTTTTTCTTTTCAGCAGGGGTCTTTTTTCCACATCATTCTGCATAAAACAGCACAATTAGCATTAGCCTTTTCCAGATGGCACAATTTCCTTGACCTCTGATTGTATGTGTCCATGGTCCACAAGACCATAGGGTGTCCAATAAGTCATTTTATGACTTAGAAGGGTCCCTAAAAGCGGTCACTTTTGTTGCTGCCATACACAAGAGTTTGTGGGCCGTAATGTCAACAAAGTGCGGATAAGCTAGCCTAGCTTTTACGCATCGGCATTGAAGAAGTTGCTGCTGGTCACACGCACAGTATATTACAGTGCAAGTACACTATTAATAGCTAACTTTGACATCTGTGTATCTGAAACGGTATCTGGAAAACGGAAACCGTATCTTTGTTCTGACTGTGATGTATTTGCATGAGGTCAATTTAGAAATCTGCTTCTGCATATCACAACAGTAAAACATATGTTGTTTTGTGTCATGAGAAGCATTTAGCTTCTATCTTGGTCAGACTTAACCAAGCGGGAATGAAAATGTCGTAAATGTAGCGCAATAAGATTTCAATTGACTTTGACAGAATGGTGCTGCATGACCAATTTGCTGTAATGATATAATCCTTGGCGGCACAGACGGCCGTGTTTTATGAGCAAAAGAACTTGGCAAGTAAACCGTACTGTTTTGCCAATACTGCTATTGCAAACATAAAATTAAGTGGCATCCTCAGGTGACAGCAGTTGCGTTGCTTTATACAAGTTTTATTTGAGTTAAGCTCTCATTTCATTTCTCTAAAGAACACATTAGATACAAAACAAGGTCTTGAAAATTGTTGCTTGAGTTAACAAACCCTTAAGCTCATTGAGTAATTTTACATGTGATACACTGCAAATCAAAAGGCCTTGGAATGATCTAAAGAATAGTTAAGTAAACACGCACATGACCTTGTGTGTCTTGAGTTTGGCGGTATGCGAAAGATGGGACACTTGGCCTTTACTCGAGTGCCTGAAATGAGAGTATGATGACTGCGGTTGACTGAAATCTGTCCGTTTTAGCACTTCAATTTATCTTCTGAGGGATAAGAGACGAGAGAGAACAAGAGACCTTTCTCCTTCGGGTATAATAAATGTCATGTCGCATTTCAAACTGTCGATTAGCGGTTCCTAAATGTTACAGTCGGCGTTTAAAAAGTTCAATATCTTTAGGTCTACCAAAACCATCTGAAAAAGTTTAGAACTTTGATGTAATTTATTTCTTCTTCATTTTTCTTCCGTTAATGTAGTCTATATCTTGTTGTAGTAATTGATGTTCTGTCAAAACTCTAAAACCTCATTGTCTCATTGTGAACACAGCATTACTTACGAAGGAAATGATGCAATAATCAAACATGCTGTACCAAAACAATGCCCTTGCATGACATTTAATGTCATTTTTTTGTTAGAATGAAACGGAAGCAGCAACAGATCTTTTTTTTTTTTATGTTGTGACGAATATTTGAACGTAACGGATAATAATAATAATAAAAAAAGGTAGGGCTGGGACTTGATTCTGTCAAGTTAGTTGATTAGATTTTGAAATATGGATGTGTTGCAGATGTGGATGGGCTGGGTTTAAGTGGACTAAATGTTTGGAAAAGTCCAGTCTATTGTATGTCTCCAAAGAAAAGTCTGTTGTTTTCACCAGATGACCAGATGAGTTTTAACACTTTGATCAAACATTTGTCCAAAAATAAAACATACATGGATGAATCTTTCACAATTAGACCTATAATATGCATTTATAAAACAAATTAGAGAGTTAACTTAACGGTACCACTCTAATAAAGACCGAGTCATTCATTTCAAAAACTTTTTGAGTCAGATAAATATTGCTCTGATTCATTTTGTTAAATGAAATATATACAGTGGCATGTGAAAGTTTGGGAACCCCTTGCAGAATCTGTGAAAATGTGAATAATTTTACCAAAATAAGAGAGATCATACGAAATGCATGTTATTTTTATTTAGTACTGTCGTGAGTAAGATATTTTACATAAAAGGTATTTACATATAGTCCACAAAAACTAAAACAAAACAAAAAAAGCTGAAATTATTAAAATAACCCCCTCCAAAAGTTTGGGAAACCTTTGTTCTTAACACTGTGTGTGCTTACCTGGATGATCTATGACTGTTTTTTTGTTTGTTTGTTTTTTGATGGTTCTTAATGAGTCCCTTGTTTGTTCTGAACAGTTAAACTGAGCACTGTTCTTCAAAAAAATCCTCCAGCTCCTGCAGATTCTTCGGTTTCCCACATGGAAAGAACCTATATGAGGATATATGCGCATATATGAAACCTATATGCAATATATATGCACATATATGATAATATATATGCTGCATATATGCGTATATATGCCACATATAGGCAAAATTGAGGTGCATATATGTGCATATACAGGCCATATAGGTCTCCTGTATTGCTTCTTTATATCCACAAAAAAGCCCTATATGTACATACAAGATATGTCTCCTATATAGCTCATGGCAGGATCTGGTCATTTTAGCTCATATCTCACTTTGGCAACTGTCATACATGATGCCTAGCTCATATTTTCTATTATCAAGGCAATAACTAAGAACTAACTAAAAAAAAAAATGCAAAAAACTTATGTGCGAACACGTGAAATTGGTATCACATGTAATTGGCATGTTATGGAATTTACCCACACGGAAATAACCTATATAAACATATATGTTTTAATATAGGTTTTGATATAGGTTTTTAATATATGTGACATATATAAAATTGGCCAATTTTATATATGTCACATATATTAAAAACCTATATCAAAACCTATATTAAAACATATATATATGTTTATATAGGTTATTTCCGTGTGGGTTTCCAGCACCTTTTGCATATTTGAACCCTTTTTAGCAGTGACTGTATGATTTTGAGATTCATCTTTTCACAGTGAGAACAACTGAGGGACTCTAACACTATTAAGCTATTAAAGTTGGGAAGACAAATTAACTACAATTTACCTTGATCTTCAAATACAAAAAGTTCCCCCCTGTTTCTGAAGAACAGTGGGCAGTTTAACTGTTCAGAACAAACAAAGGACTCATGAGACACACACACACACACAAAAAAAAAAACAGGTGTAGATCATCTAGGTAACCACACACAGTTCAAAAACTTTTGAAGGGGGTTATTTTAATAACTTTAGTTATTCTTTTGTTTTTGTGGACTATATGTAAACATCTTTTATGTAAAATATCTTACTCAGGACAGTACAAAATAAAAAATAACATGCATTTCATATGATCTCTCTTATTTTGTTCAAATTATTTACATTTTCACAGATTCTGCAATGGGTTCCCAAACTTTTGCATGCCACTGTATGTTTTACTAAGCAGAATAAATAATTATTTATGATACAACATACTGCCTGTTTAAATAGCCTCAATAGTGGTTAACAGTACATGTAGCTAACCACTTCTCTGTTAACTATGTTCAATAATGTGTAGCAAAGTCGCGTCCCAATGCTAATTATCTGTTGCTAAACGTTTCCTCATAAGGCACCAATAACTACAAGCTTGAGGTGAACGCTCACACAGGTGGTGCATTTAATTAAACTATTTTATGGCAGAAGTAAAAATCAAAGTGACAGCCATAAAGATGTGAGAACATGGGGGCAGTCAGCAGTGGGGCTTGGAATGGGGCATTGTGGGCGCATTGCTTTGTTGATGAGAGCGAGTGTGACGCGGCCAGATGTGGCTGACCAGCAGAGCATAGCAGCGTTGAGGTGACACCCTGTTGAGTCACCCAATCAGACGTGGCGACAGCGATGACACATCCTATAAGAAGCGTGGGGAGAATAGGGCTCACTGAGCACAATGAGCTATAGAACACAGGGCGACGATACACAACCTTCACGCAGTGTTGTTTTTTGAGAGCATTAAACCTCTCCCGGAGTAATTGGAATATATGTGCTTTTATAACCTTCACCCTCTGCTACAAACATCATGATAACTCATGGATTGTTTTGTGTCTCGCAGCCATCCTGTTGTCTCTAATGGCATGCTTGTGTACCTTTAAAAGTTACTTTGCTCTGTCATTTATCTTGTCAAAGATGGATGTGAGCTGTAGCTGAAACACACGGTCACTGTCCTCTCATTAGGTTGCTGTGATATACAAATGTTAACATCTCCATCATTTCTGACATATTCAGACAACGGACGGCAGTTCTTGAATATAATTTATGAAATCTCTAAGAGGTAAGATAACAATGACAAAGACATGCAAACATTGGTTCGTCCTCAGCATACTGCCATCATCAAAAACTTATGATAACAGAATTTAATAAATAAATAAAGCCTACTTTATCATATTTGATATGTAAATTTCTAAGGCCTCTAAATGATCAACTGCAAAAGCTGTACATAATCTACTACATGTCTTGCATCATCTGACTGAAAGTCGATACTTTTTTAGCAAGTAAAAGTTCTTTTAGTATAAGTATTAGTGCTGTCAAAATTAGCGTGTTAACACAGACGATTTGTTTTTTCCAGTTTAACGGCATTAAAAATATTAACTAGTGTTGGCCATCCTACTCACAACTGCTGCTTCTGTCTATTTTTTTCTTGACATGCATTTATTCAGTCACAGAACGTCTTTATGACCACATCAAACAGGAGACTTTTTAGATGCGCACTCCACTTCACCTCAGCGACAAGCGCAAGTCAAACGAGTGTGGAAACAGTAGAACATCAGCTAACTGCAGTCAGATGACATGTTGTCAGGCCATATGTCAGTAAAAACTTATCATTTCATATTAAAGCGCAAATTAAAGTACGAGCATGCCTATCAGATCCGCATCACGTTCAGCAGCAGCAGCCCTAAAGTAATGGCAGCCAAATAATCTAATAACCCAGCTGCTGTGATGTCTGTTAATCAAAGAACAAAAGAAAAAAAGAGGAAATCAATAACTTTCGTAGCTTTAGGGATTCGTCTATATTTAATTTAGTATTTAGTGTTTGATAACTTTATTCAATTTCTGTATATTTCCTACTTGCTGAAGAGCACAGGTAGCTAAATATGACATTTATTATAATGGGTTTATGAGAAGATTGTTTTGAGTTCACTTAAATTAGAAGTTGTTATATTTTAAAGTCTAATAAATGTTAAAATAGCTCTCAATTATACTGCAATGTTGAATAGCTATAGAAAATTTCCTAGAGACATTAGTATCATTGGTATCAGTGATACTCACCTTCAGTCATAAAAAAAAAATATTAAACAAATATACTGTCTTCATGTTGTTTCTACATTAATTTGAAGATTATGAAATTATTGCAATATAAAAGTATATTTAAAAATGATTCGCAATTAATTTTTTTTTATCAATAGACAGCACTAATAAGTATATTAGTTATAGTATGTATTCAAGATGAACTTGACTAGACTGAAGCAACTTCATGTTAAAATCATGTTAAAATGTGAGTACATCAGGCTTTTGAGGAAAAATTAATGTATTTGTACATCTCTCAATGATTACTGTATTGCATTACGTTATATGTTTTGCACCCAACAATAAATCTTTCTAAAACATATTATTGGGAAATATAGAATATTATGCAAGTAGTCTGTTTTATTGATCTGAGCGGCCTTACTTTTTGGCCATGTATATATCAGCAACTGCATTAAAATGCATATTTCCTTGCTTATTTTGGGCTTCGGAAGAGTTTCGGGAGAATTTTTTCCTTCCTCAAATATGAGCTCCATATTTTGTATATCATATTACATGAGCCACAAAAGCCTGAGTTAAGGGGAAAAAATGTCCAATGTACCACAATACATTTCATCTAAAGGTTCAATAACCTGTTCCATTTCAAAAAGATTTTCTGACCACCTTTCATATGTCAGGCCTTACAGCACTGTATTGTATGCAAAGGATGAGTTGTCTCTTTGAACCATTTAGTTGGCATGAAGTGTTGATAAAGGAACAGCATGTTATTTTTCCATTATTACTGTACTTCACTGTTTGCCAACCAAATCTTTTAGTGATTTGTGGATGCAATTTGTTTTCATGGGTCGGCAAAAAAGGTCCAAATTAATGCAAATAGTAATCAGAACTTGATTTAGCACACTTTACCACATTATATGAATAAAAAGGTGCAATCTCACTGCCACAATGCTTTGGCTTTGTTCAGAATGTTGCTATGCAGTTTCTAGGCTATTTTGGGTTGTTGCTATGGTGCTGCTTGGTGGTTACTAAGGACTTTAGGGTTGTTGCTTACTGGCTCAAATCCATGGAGTCCACCTCCAAGTCTCTAAGATATTCCAGTCCCTAACTATGGCCCCCCTTCAATGTATAAGTTGTTGTTTTGACAGTTTTATCATCTGCAAGCCAAAGAGATGAATAATAGCAATAGCTTCCCAGGACATGATTATTCAACACTAACCAACCATATTCTGATAACTATTCTGGCCAAAAAAAAAAAAAAAAATCCAAAGTGACAAGCCAACTATTCTGACTTTGTACAATTCAACAGCTCTGCTTTTAGTTTGAAAACATTATATTTAGAATTGTTTTGTGACCTCCTGGGTAGGCAAATGATTGAATGTTGCCACCGGCTTTTGCCTCACAACAGCTGTTTGTCTGAATTGCTGGAAACTGATTGTACACATACTAATGTAGTCAATTTAATTTAAAAGACATTTAAATGCTAATAAGATACTCACAACAATCTTGTATTGCCTCAACAGCTCTAAAGTAGCCCCCTGGCAGACCCAAATATTGTTTTGTTTTTTTTTTTCTCAGTTGTTAAATGTACAACACACTGTTTTTCATGATCATTCTACAATGGTGAGCAGTAATTTTTACACTGCGATGACTAGCAGGTCAAAATTGTAGATCCAAAATGTAATATGTCTCCATGATTAATCCCTTTAAGATGCAATCTCTATAAATAACAGATGAAAACAGTTGAACGTCTTAAACTGTAGGAAAAATGAAAGAAACCTGATGGTGGGAAGGAATGTGAAGTGGGTGGTGACTTCAGCTGAGCTTAATTCATATTTAAAGACTTCCTTTATTACATCTTTAATAGCCTTTTTTGTTGGTATCCCTCAACTTTGGCTCCCAGCACAGTTTAATTCACCTCCCATTGAGTTGACTGGCTCAGAGCTCTCAACTTCAGACTTTCATCTCCTTTCTTTCTGCCTGAGCTTTTATTGCTCTTCAGCTTTTCCTTGGAGAATTAATGCCACCATACTGGACCACAAAAACTCCAATACGAGTGCATAAAAGTATGAGGTCAGAGAGATTTACTGTTTGGAATTTAATATCATAGCAAACTGAAAAACTACTGCACATGAACTTTCACTGAAGATATTAGATTGGCAAAAAGGTATTAAATCATTCCCTCATGACATGGAACAGAAATTAGGCAACTGCCTCTTTACAATATCAATCAGGTTGATGGACCTTTTTGCCGAAATGCCCCGGGATGAAGATAAATCTCTCAGATTTCACTTCCAAACTAAGGATAATTCTGTACATATGCTATAACATTAAGAGGATTAGGTTCAGAAAATGGATCATGATGCTTGTAGTGACAAGCAGCAATGTACTCTGTCATTATCTGGACACGTCGCTGCGATATACTCACATCTGCTTTGTAATTTGAGCAGGCTTTTCTTTTAATGGCTGTATTACATATTATATTGATTTATATGTCCTCAAAAGGAGAACAATTTTTAAAGGTGCACTCAGTATTTTTTATCTCATTAAAATGTTTTACACAAAGAAATGAACAGTTCTTTTGAAAAATCTGTTTTAATTATGCACACCTAATCAGTAGCTTAATAAAAACTGATTTTCCCACATTTGTCACACTGAGATACTCTTGTTAAGAACATATCCAGATGAACATTGCTTGCTTTATTTCTACAAGCTTCCTGGTTGAATAAATGAATCATCTGACAGCGAATAGGACATAGTGTGATGCTGCATCCACACCACTAGGTGTCAGTATACCAAGACAGCTGCCATAAAAATGACTTATTGTTCTACAGTACAGTTGCAATCCAGAAAATCTAACAATAATACAGCCCAAAAACCAATATACTGCCCAGCATCATCTGACCCATAGTGACTGTCAGACTTCACAAAAACTGAATCCACTCTGTAGACACACAGATTAAAGTTCAGACTATGTCAGATAAAACTCAATGAACTATACTCGCTAAGGCTACACCCACAGCTCTGCCTGCTCCTGTTCGGGTTAATGAGTTACCGAAGCCTAATTAATTCATGGTGAATTTCTAAATTGAAGTCTGTGAGTTTCCATTACAATTAGAGGGACTCTGTTTATGAAGCGTTCCTTCGACACGCCTCAAAGAGCAGCTAATATCCTACCTCCCCTCCCATTTCGCTCTCAACTGAGGAAAAAAAAGGCTAATTTTCCACCGCCTTCAAGGATTTAAATAATAATTTTACTACACAAGCACCTCAACCCTTCTATTCTACTGACGATAAGAAATAAAATAAAACACACAGGCCGGATGAGAAATATGCCTCATATCCCCTTGGCTCTAATTCAACAAGAACTGGGTCAAGCTCATGAGAAATTTAATTTGAACAGATGTCAATTAATACCCATTATGTCTTTACTTTGAAAAGCAGAATCCTTCTCACAATCTCCTAAAGCCCAGCACTCCACTAGAGATTTAGTTAGATCCTCCGTGATTTGTGTCTCGTCTCTTGAAAATCAGGTTTTACCTTGTGAGGAATCTGAGTCAATGAGCTTTTTTTCAACTCTCTGGAAAATCAAGACAATGAATGACACAGGAATAAAGCCTGACTTAGTACATACAGTGCGCATGCAATAGCTCTGCTAGACCACCCCATGCATACATGGATAACAATTAAGAAAAGACTTACTTGAGTGTAAACTGCTCCACAGTAGAATTTGGGACCAGAAGCAGGTAGATGTTGAGGGTCTCTCCTGGTTTTAATGGCCTCTCTGGTAGCCTTAGAAAGAGGTTCTTGTCAAGCTGTTTTTCTACCACCAGTTGTTCCTGACTGGGTTGGTACAAACTGATGCTCCCAATACGGAGAAGGGGCTGTTGGGATGAGCTCTCCCCTCTGGATGCCCCTCCTCGACGTGGGTTGCTCTCCCCACATTCATCATTGCTGTCTGGATCATGGAGGGTGTAGTAAAGCTCTACCTGAAGGGTCTCCCCACTCAACTCAAGCCCATCTGTCCCTGAGGACTTTCTGCGACCCAGTGGTGCTACATTAACATTAAACCACGTGGAAGGGAGATCCAGTTGGGCCAAGCACTGCGCCAGATTCCCTTGAAGCCTGCAGGATGTTTTGATCTCCCGGACATCTCTAAAAGCATGCAGCCTCACACACGGAAGCTTGTCCTGAATCTTGAAGTCATCCCAGTCTCGTCCTGCGATATAGAACATCACCTGTACAAGTGGGTTGCTAGCGAAAACTCTAGACTGTACAATAAAAGCCCGGACCTTCCAGTTGACTGTCAGCCTTCCAGGAATGTCCAAAGGACTTGCCGGCTGCAGTAGGTCCTTGGACAACGTCTGGTCTTGAGTAAAAGGTCCAAGTGAGATGTTGATTGCAGGCAGCTCCTTGGTTTGGAAGACCACGAAGCTTTCTGAACGCTGAAGAGGGTGTCCACGTTGGCTGCCATATGGTGGAACTCTGGTCTCTTGGAGAAAGAAGGCCAACTGTGTGTTGGAGAGCTTAAAGTTGGCAGGGAGGTAAACTTCTGGTGGGCTGGAGGTGGTACTAGGAACCGGGACACTGAAGAGGGCATCGGAACTGGTAGGGGAAACTTTACCAGCAACTGCAAAGACAAAGAACAAGAAAAAAACTGTTAATTAAATATGCACTGACAATAGACGGTGGTAGCCAAGGATTTGGAACAGCTAGCACAAAGGAACTCAGTAGAGCAGATTCAGAAACTCTAGAGTTCATGAAACCATGCTCCTGCTCAACACTGAATCCTAAAGTGGGCACTTAAGTGGGAACTTCATACAGCTTTACAGAGAAAGACCCTTGAGTTACAGCACTGCAAGTGGCTCTCGATGGAAAACAACCTCAAAATTACAGGTAGCAATGTGCTGGCTTTATTACAGCTTATTTTTGCATTAGAAAACGAATTCAAGAACCTTTCTGTATCTGCTGGTGGCAGAGAACTATTCTCCAATTTCCAAGAAAGTGAATGCTTGTTCTCCCTTTCATGCTTAGGGAGATCAGTTGGCTCCGACAATAGACACTGATTAATGGCATGCAAGAATGAGAGGTTTTCAGCCAGACTGTTTCAGAATAGATGGATTTGTATAAATTCATATAATGAGCAATACATTCATTTAATGAATACACAGGCTTCGATAAGAGGACAGAGCTGGTCATCTTTAACAGAAATTCTTACTATTTGGAGTGAGGTGAGATATCGACTAGCATGCAACGGTTTGTCCGATAACATATTGTACACAGAAGACATCATTGATCTCTATCTCTTGGGCTCCTAAGATTAACTACCTTAGACTAGATGCCCAATCGATTGTTGCGAAACTTCAATACACCGATCATAATCTCCCTGTACTGGAGAGAAATGGAGACACTTGGAGAGTGTTAAAGTGTTAAATTTAAAGCAAAGTTAACTAATATAAAAATAATATGGTGAATGAATTGTATGGTAGAGTTACTGTATAAAACATGACTGACTTCTGTGACTTATTTGAGGGCACACATGCACTCTATTCAGAAACTTGCCCTCAAAAATCAGTGGAATAATAAAACATACTTATCATAATGACAAGTCGAAGCGAACAGAGAATCCATGGCAAATCCACTTGAACAACAAAATGTCCCATATTCCACAAATGCTTTGCATTTAAACGGGGTACTTCACAACAGGAATCACTTCGCAGGTACACAATAAAAAGTATCCATGCAGCTGAAGCCAAACTAGAAGAATTTGATAGCTGCAGATCAAGCTTTGAAACTGTGCTCAAAGTCTCCAAAGTTGAAAGCACACAAGTAGTATCCTCTCAGTAGTAATCCAACCGTATCCAGAACCTGCTCAAAGATCTGAGAGAGACTGATTACTTGTGCCTGTTGGGAGGCTACGAAAGCACCTCCTGCCCTGCAGCATGATCGGAGAGAGTCCACACTAACATTCGCTCACTCCATCTATTCTCTGCAGTTCCTGTTTGAGTGTGACTCCTCCTAGCAGATCCCGTTCTCCTCTTACAGCCCGAGACAAAGCCTAGACACCGCCCTGTCTCACCACACCTCACCCCAAACTGTAATAAACTCTTTAGCTCTCATTCACAGCCAGAGCAAAAGCACTCCTCCCAGGACACCACCGTGGCAGACTACAAACTACCCTATTACATTCATCTTCTCCCACTGGACGTGTTGAGGCAGACTCTGAATGTGTCTGTGTGAGGGAGAGAGTGTATTTGTTAGGGGGGCTGGGTTTGGGGGAGGGATGCATAGCTTGAGCGCCTTCAGGCAAAGAGTGGGGGATTAGCAGGAAGATCATTGACGAATTAGCTCTCCTCCTTTCCTCATCCAACGGCCTCTGGAAGATACTTTTGAATGGAGATGGGGGATGGGAGTTGAAGGTGGTGGGTCCTCTACCCTTCCAGTCGCCCAGAGAGTTCTCGAGAGATCAGAGAGCACATGTGAGACGACGCTCCGTGCCAAGCTTCGCTGCTACTACGACAAATGAAAGGTCTACAGCAAAATACCATTCACAACATTTCTGACCAGCGCATTCTTCAGCCTGTATGTGACTTATTGAGTGCCACTTTCTGTGAAGCAAATGACATCTTTGAGACTCTTCTTTCAAGACAGGTTCCCTCCGCTCCATTACATTTCTGACGTTTATCATCGTGCCCATTCAACGGAAAGGTTCAGATTATAAAAACCCGGAGATTGGGTTTCACTCACGCTCAGAGGTTTGAACACCTTTTGGTGTGGCTGTGGCCTGTGGAAACAGATATGAATACCTCTTAAAGGGATGAGCTAATGCCTCTGAAAACCAATCCATTACAAACACATTAAACACCAAAGAGCTCCTCTCAACTACTTTCCAGACACAGGCAGTCTAATATATATATATTTCAATAGCATCATCGGATTATGTGCTTCCAGTGCCCACAGGGATATGCATTATGAGAGGTCACAGATTCAAATACATCACGCCCATCACTGCATAGACCCACATATGGAACAAGGCACATATGGGACTACAACATGACACCAAAAGTGCACCCCGATCCCTCCTCCCAGACCCACTAATAGACCTCTGGGTGTAGTGGAGTGCCGGCTGCTGTTGCTGAACTCAGTAACAGGATACACATCTGTTGGTCAATGGCTGTGGCTCGATACAATCCTGGGGGCTTTCTGCAGCTTTTTAGCCGCAGCCTTATGAGAGATAATGGAATCGTCATGTGTAATACGCCTTTCAGTTTCACTGTTTAATTTAACTCGCTGTTGCTGCCTTTTTTTCTGTAATCCCACACTTTTTCTTGTCACATGGGTAATGTAAGATGCTGGAAGGAAAATAAGAAATTCCCCACAAGCATGCACATTTCCTTTGAAATAATCTGTCTGGTGGGGCAATTGCTCTAGGAAATAATCCACACGGCTTTTCTTACAAAAAAACGTGACAACAATAAGCATTAGAAAAAGTCCTCCACCCACATACGCCAAACACACAGACACACACATTATGAAAGTGCGTGCAAGCTACGATTTCAATCTTGATGCCGTCATTTGTTTTGGAGTTTTTTAAAGTTTGAAAATGCTTAAATGGCATTGCATTTCCTGCTTTGAATTACCAAACAAATTGAACAGGGTAGTGTGTTAATTAATGAGCTGTACCTCAGAATCATCTTTATAAAGAGACACACAAAGTGCTTGTGGAACTGTTCCATTTGAATTATTGCATTCAAGTGTACCCAAAGGAAATGCGCAGAGAGGAAATTGAATGAAGAAGAGGCAGTGAGAGAATACAAAATGTGACATGTGATCAAAGATTGGGATGATGCAATTTGAAAGGTAAATCACTGTATGACAGACAAGGAGAATGCAACATTCAGTTTGCAAAAACAAAAATTTGCATAAGTCCGTGAGTGATAAAGTCACACTTGTTAAACTGAAGAAAGATTTTATTTCAGAAATAGAAGTAGCATTTTAAGTAATCTTGAGCTGCATGATTATGTCAAAAATAAACAACTGGGTCATTCTATAATTAGGGGTACTATAGAATTTGACAGTGTGAAGAAAAAAGTTTTCCTTTTTCCCAAAAAGCCAAACATGACCTTACATAGCTGCTTTGAAACAATCTATATTGTACAGTAAGTGCTATATAAATAAAGATGCTCTGTAGCATTATGTGTACAAAATACTATCTATGTTTGCTACTGTCCACCATGTTACCTTTACTGGGTAACACAGCTGACAATAACTTGTCATTTTTAGTGTTTTGGGCCTATACTCAACATGGAAGCCTAGAACAATTCTGAGCATATGGTATGTTTAGAAATATATTTTCATAAACAAAACATAAGTTTTAGTTACACTGTCTTGTTAAAATTTGCACCAATAATGCTTGTGTAACACTGTTGACAGTCAGTTAATCCACTCTTGACACAGGTTTGCTAGTTTAACCAATATTAGGGGAAAGAGAGAGAACATAACTTCTAGTGTTTCATCCATGTGCTTCTAGTGGAAATATCATCATACTGTGCAAATTATGTGAAAACTGGACAAACCATCCCTTTTTAAGGGGGGTAACTTAGTTGACAATGGTTTTTCGGACACAAATAAACACGTTATATTACAATAAACACTTATTATTTTTGAAGTGCACACCCAAATGTCTTGATAACCTAATCTAACTGAAGACAAAACTATGGAATTAATTTATATTTGAGGTAATTTTCATGCTTAAATGCAGAGTATAATGAGCAACTTTACATAGTCGGACAGCTGATTACCAGGGTTGTATGTGATATGAACATCATTATTGAACAAATCATATGCTTTTTTCAACATATAGTTGTGTGATTGGGAAAAATATAATTGTGTACTGGAAAATTAAGCATCAGGGCTTTGAAAATATATATGAAAATATATTAAAAAATATACTTCACGGACATGAGATGTACCCACAATTATAGAATGACCCAATTGTTCATTATTTCCTTTGACACGGTAATCAACGCAGTACTTATTCAGTTTGGACCAACTGTTCTCAGATAAATATTTATTTTATGTCAAAAAACATTAGGATTTTAAGTAAAGATCATGTTCCATGCTGATATTTTGAAAATTTTCTACCATAAATATATCAAAACTTAATTTTTGATTAGCAATATGCATTGCTAAGAACTTCATTTGAACAACTTTAAAGGTGATTTTCTCAGTATTTTTTATTTTTATTTTTATTTTTTTGCATCCTCAGATTCCAGATTTTCAAATTGTTGTATCTTGCTTAAATATTGTCCTATCCTAACTTATCCTTGCTTATTTATTCAACTTTCAGATGATGTATAAATCTCAATTTCAATTGAAATTATTAAAAACCAAGACATTGAATAACTTCACATTCTTAGCAGCATGAAAAACAAAACTGCTCATCATATTTTGTAGAAATTGTTTACAGAATGTTACGCAGCACTGTAATGCTCCCATCATGTTATAATCACTGAAGCTGCCACTGCAAAATAAAATGAAACATAAAACATGTATTTGTATATCTATATCAGTGGATCAGGTTGCCGAAATCTCCTCATTAGGTGTTTATTGTTATTGACAGGTAACATAAACGCCTCTTATTTGCATTCATACACAAAACAGACACCTCTGCACTCGGTTCCGAAACTCAGCTGAAGCAAAAAAAATATTATGTAAATAGAAAATTCTGATGGAACCTCATTTAGGCAGACCTAAATGGTATAGTGTAATCGGCAGTTTCACGTTTAGTTAATCACAGCAGCCGTAGTCATAATCTTGATTGTTTATTCGATTAAGTGTGCAGCTCTTTACAGTGGTACTAAGAGATTTAATGTCAGCTATTTTTTCATATCACCTTACTCTATCTCATCAGCATTCATCAGTTAGGCCAAATAAAGAGTCCATTAATTCACCAAAAAAATACATTCAGCAGGAATTTATAACTACAGGAAGTCTGAAGCGTACACCAAACCTTTTGATCCATAGCTATGCTAACGAGTCTGTCAGTCAGAGTGATTCAGAGGCTAGTGAATGAACTCTGGCTTGAGTTAGCATGACAAGCAACAGTTGCAAATGAAGTTATTTACATAAGAAACAGGCGCTGCGACCGTTAGCATCACGTCAGGGCCTGCCGTATCACAAATAGTGACTACCACTGCATCGCATTCTCTTCATTATAATACTATATGGTTTCTGTTTTTGCTGAGGAGAAGGTGTTGAAGGGAAATGTTTAGAGGGAAATGGCTTTCAGATTTTCCGACTCCAAACCATTGATCATATTTATCTGTTATTTCGGCATTCAATTTCATGAGGCCTAATGTATTTGCTCCTCTTTGCGCCACTTGCCCTTATCTGTCCTACAAGTGCCTTTTGCGATGAGTGGATGAAAATTGACTTAATAACAGAAAATGTGAGATACTGAGCGGGAAGCTGATTGCTAATGCGGTGCCACCGCATTGCTGCAAAGTCATTTATGGCAGAATTAAATGAAAGGGAATGAGGAGATTTGTCATTAAGTATTTGACAGGATATAAATCAGAATCCAGTGAATTCGGATGATGAGGCGCATTGCCACACATTCAGATTATGAAATATTTAAGTGGCTAATTATAGCAACTAAGCAAAATTACGATTCCATGCGCAGTACAGAAAAAAATTATCCTCGTTTCCAGAAGCTGTGAAAATATTAGAATGACAATTTCTGCATTTGAACATGTACAGCTTGGCTAAAGCCACATAAGTGGATAAAGTACCTGTCAAAGGATAGAGATTAATAATTAACTATATTATTTTATTAACCTTTAAACTGTTTACAGTGTTATTTGACTGACTTGGAAATTAGGGGCAAGGATATATGAAATAAAATTCCTGACATAAACAAGTGTATTCATAGCTGCCCTCAAACACACACACGGACACAAACACACAAGGATTTTTGCTAACTGCATTGATTGTACTTTAGAAGACTGTTTAATGAGCATGGTAAAAAAAAAAAACACAATAGGGAGAGACTCATTCCACTGGGACTTTTAATGAGTGTATTGACTAAGAAGGTGTCTGGGTATGCCGATAAATGATTATAAGTGAAGCACATTGCTTTCACCTTCATAAACAATACAGTCTTGTAGGATCTTCAGTACATAGAACAGATACTCCATATGTGTCAGGCGTTTGAAAATATTTTGAAAGAGTTTTCAGTAGTTTTAATAAAAATGTGATTATTATTGTTTCAAAGAGGTGGATTTCCCTTTGTAAGTCTCTGTAGAATATGATATAAATTGCTTAATAAAGTGCATGTTCGCAACTTGCCTGCATGGTATCGTTGCCCACAGAATCACACAGAAAGTTCTGCATAATTTAAACGCCAGTCATTCACAAAGTTGTATATCCACCCATCATTTAACAGCTAGGTTTGATTATGCATTCTGCTACAGTGCAGTATTCTCAGCTCGGTTTAACACATTTTTCCAGATTTAAATCCATTTTGTAGACCACAATCAGTAGAGAAAATGTGAAAAATTACACCAGTTAGGGGCTTTTGTAAAACAATGTAATTTTAACACACACGGGCATGTTGGGTTTTCATGTTTTTAGGGTTTTATGTTCTATTGAGTAATATATATATATATATATATATATATATATATATATACACTAAACTGTATTTTCCATCCCCTTAGCCTAACCTTAAACCTACCCCTTACAGGAAACTTCCTGCAGTTTTGGTTTTCAAAAGCTTAATTATGGATGATTTATAAACTCGTTTCTTCATGGGGACCACAAAATGACCCCACAAGGAGAAGGTTTTTGGATACTGCCATTTTTGTGGGGACATTTTATCCTCATAACATAGTGTATACCTAAATTACACACACACACACACACACACACACAGAAAGACACAGTAGAAACCTGTTGTCAGTTACCTTACTAAATACAGTGAAAAATTATATTAGATTCTATAATGCACTTTTATATATGCACTTTTTATGCACTTTTACTTTTACAATATAAAATAATGGAACTATTTAATTTACAGTAAAACCTTTAAATAAGAATATACCTGCAAATTTACTGCAAAACATGGTTAAAGTATTGTTTGTGTTAGCAGTGTTAGTCAGCTTATAAATTATGTTGAAAAACTGTAAAAAGACTTTGTGTAATTCCTGCACATTTATCTTTTATTCAAATACATGTTTATTAAAATATTCACCTGATCATCATATATTATGCATATTTTAAGGCACAAAGCAGATGTAGGTAGGCCAGTATATTAACTTTATATAAGTTAAATCAAAGAGTCTAGGCTAAAATTGTTTAACTAGGTAAGTTAGTCCTGTAATTGCAATTTCATCTTTTTTTTTTTTTTTATCATTTTAGTCAACGTATCGCCTGCACTAGATTATTTTAAAATGTCTTTTTGTGTAACAACAGTATTCTAAATATTCTATTTAATTTCAATTATTATGAGCTCCTAAAATCTGTTTGCATAATAATTACAAGGCAGCGGCTATTTGCACTAAGTGTAGATCGCAATTAGATGCTATTTACACTAAGTGCAAATAGCAATAGATTCTATTTACGCTATGTTAAAATAACAGGATTTTCTGCTATTTATAATACTTATTACAAATAGAGGCAATTATCTGCACCTCAGTATTGGAGTACATTATAAAACAGTATGTAATAATAGCGTATTGAGTGTACATTACAGTTTTAATTCAAATTATTAAATGGATGCTGTCTTATTGGGACAATAAGCCCTCCCTACACCTACCCTAACCCTAACAGATACTTCATTTTTATAGAAAATAAATGCCTTGCCGATATGATATGAGATTTGAAAAGGAAGAAAAAACGTGGGATACAAACCCGGGTTGATTGCATTGAAAAGAGCACAGCACAAGCTTTACCATCTGTGCCACAGGAGCTGATGTTTAACGATGGTCTTTTGTAATGTTGTTGCACATTGGTGGGCGGAGTTAGTGTAAATAGCCTCTGCCAACAAGGCAGGCTATTTGCACTTAGTGTAAGTAGACACTCCGCAATTATAAAGTAATAAGCAATTGCTGTTTAAGCCACAATTAAACAAAAGTAGTGACAGATCTTTTCTTATTATGATGTACAACCAAATTTAACAGATTATCAAAAACAAAAATATTGGGCAGAGACTTGGTTCTATCCATCGGTTGCAGACCTAAATATTGAATGTCAATCAAGATCAGTAAGATGCATTAGAAAAGGGTGAATTTTAATTTCATGCCAACTTGAAAGCTTTAGATGGAATATAGCATGTTACCCGGCGGGGACATGCCAGTGACCCATTTATGTACACTTTACGTGAACTGAAAAAAAAATGCCTGAAGCATTGTCATCATAGTTTCTCATTAGACATGACTGGTACATCATATGGCAAAGCATGATAGTGAGCTCATATTCATGAAAAATTAAATGCAACATTAATTCAGTCTGAACATTAAACTTCAGTCAACAGAAAACAGAGATAAAAAAAAAAAGTAATGAAACATTAATTTGATTCTCACCTTCTGTTCCCATGATAAATAACCCTACAATTTTCTACCAAGTCACCATAAACATCCATCTTGAGGTTTTGGTACAGTACTTATGAGGAACAAGTAGACCAATAATACAATAAATACAATAAATACCATAAAACCTTAAGCCTTGAATATTGCTGATGAATTTGAAAAGATTGTGATCTTGGCCTGTCAGCTGTTGCAGTTCACAGGGGACACTGCTCTGCTTTTATAAACTCTTATAAAATGTAATAGTGTTTAAAAAAATAAATAAATGAAACTGACGCGTGTCTTTCACACTTTGATTCTCACCTTCTTCTGTTCCCATAGTAAAGCCTCCTAAAACCTCCTACCAAGTCACCATAACAACCAACAGGTTTTAGTACATTACTCATAAGGAACAAGCAAAGCTAAAAGTGAAAATCCTGCAATATCTCCAGATGTTCTATCTGTGAGACTATTGATCGCCGCAGATTAAGCAGATTAAGTCCCACCAAGAACACTTTTCATTAACGCCTGCACCAAGAGCACTATTTCAGAACTGTTTTCATTCAAGAAATGCTAGTCGTGGTCTTTTATTGGAATGATTTCACTAAGCTGGCCAAGGATTTGGAGATGAACACCCTCCCGTTCCCTGACAAACTGCTTATCGACAAGTAGTAAATACAATAAATCGTAAAACCTTAAGCCTTGAATATTGCTGATGAATTTGAAAAGATTGTGATCTTGGCCTGTCAGCTGTTGGGATCCGCAGGGGACACTGCTCTTGATAAGCTACGATTGTACTTATTCAAATGTAATAGTGATTTATGGCAAATGCGAACATTAAAGTTGAATGTAGCATTATAGGTCACAGCTAAAACAGAGCCAGATTAAACGATAGAAAATTACAGGCACTAGTACTGCTTGTGTTCTAAAATACAGACATTTTACTGCATTGTCTTCTCTCAAAGCAAAATAACTACATGCTCATGTGACAAGTTCATTCAAATCAGTACTGATTAGCTACTGAATATGAACATTGGCGCGACATACACGAAGATACTCAGGAAATTGATGTGACATGTCTTGTGCATCAACTGCAGCACTCAAGCTGTCATCAAACTCTTTCATGCATGACTGTCACCAAAGTGCCTCTATATTTCAGTGTGCCCATAGGCACAATGGAAAACTTCAATGAATATGTAAGCATCTTCTTATGTAGACCAAAGAGATGTATGTCTTCCAGCATCGCAGAGCTCTTTAGGATCACTTTGCTAATCACCCATTAGGAATCTTCTCACACAATTAGGAAGGACCTTTTTTGACATTTCAAGACCTAGCAGATTGTTTTCTTCTTAAAGGGTATTAAGAGATGTATGGTTTAATATAATGTAGCAGAAAACCCATTAAGGATTCACCTTATTTTAAAAAAATCCACATTGTTTTAGATATATTTTGGAATATGGGGGGCGCCATTATTTCGGTAATGTAAAATGGCTGCACTCGGTTGAGCCACTGGTGCTACCTGTTGCTATTTTTACTGCAACACAACTGAAAAATAAAATATGGATACGATGACCACAGCTACTGAAAGCTTACAGGTGACGATGGATATAAGTGTATGCTTAAACCAAATGCCGTACCATCGATTTTTCCCCACAAGGAGTCTGAACGCCCCTGGATATCGAGTGAAATCTACGCTGAGAAACTCCTTCAGTTTCTGCAGCATCATGACAAGTGTCGGCATGTTTATATCCCACCAGGATGGCATGTAGCGTTTCTTGTCTCTGTTGTTTGTAAGCTCTTTCAGTAGCTGTGGTCTGCTAAAAGCCTCAAAGGCATAATTTTATATCATCAAAATAATGGGTGCCCCCCATAATCCAAAATATATATAAAATGATGTGGATTTTTTAAATAACCTAAATATTTAATGGTTTTTCTACTACATATTTCAATAAGAGAGTCTTAGTACCCGAGGTTCCCTATAAGGTGGATACGCACATAGATGCATCATTACTTTCTGTGGGCCACTATATGTAAGCTGTCTGCCATACTGGAACAGTCAAAGCCAGTTCGTGAACATATGATAGCAAGATGACTGTGCGTCTTCAGCAGACGATTTTGCTAAACAAACATAATACAATTATTATATTGAATTGATTCAACCATTATTCAACCATTGATTGATGTTACAACCTTTAATGTGGAGGTAATACATATATAGTTGAGGTCAAAGTTTACATACACCTTGCAGAATCTGCAAAATGTTCATTATTTTACCAAAATAAGAGGGATCATACAAAATACATGTTATTTTTTATTTAGCACTGACCTGAATAAGATATTTCACATAAAAGACATTTACATATAATTCACAAGAGAAAATAATGGTTGAATTGATTCAACCATTATTCAACCATTGATTGATGATTTTTTTTTTTAGTGATAGTTATTCATGAGTCCCTTGTTTGTCCTGAACAGTTAAACTGCTTGTTGGTCTTCAGAAAAATCCTTCAGGTCCCACAAATTCTTTGGGTTTTCAGCATTTTTGTGTATTTGAACCCTTTCTAACAATGACTGTATGATTTTGAGATTCATCTTTTAAAACTGAAGACAACTGAGGCACTTATATGCAACTATTACAGAAGGTTCAAACACTCACTGATGCTCCAAAAGTAAAAACAATACATTAAGAGGCAGGGGGTGAAAACTTTTTGAATTTGAAGATTTAACTTAAATTTAACTTAATTGGTCTTCTGGGAAACATGTAAGTATCTTCTGTAGCTTCTGAAGTGCAGTGCTAATTTAAAAAAGATATTTAGGAAAAATAAGAAAAATTTATACATCTTCATTCTATTTAAAAGTTTTCACCCCCTGCTCTTAATGCATTGTTTCCTTTTGGAGCATCAGTGAGCGTTTGAACCTTCTGTAATAGTTGCATGTGAGTCCCTCAGTTGTCCTCAGTGTGAAAAGATGGATCTAAAAATCATACAGTCATTGTTGGAAAGGGTTCAAATACACAAAAATGCTGAAAACCCAAAGAATTTGTGGGAGCTGAAGGATTTTTCTGAAGAACAGTGGGCAGTTTAACTGAAAACAAGGGACTCATAAACAACTAAACACTAAAAAAAAAACTCTAAAGCTGTCATTCACATACAACACAGTAAATCAAGCGTATGTAAACTTTTGAATGGGCCATTTTTATAAATTCAAATGTTATATAACTCTATATGTAAACATCTTTTATTTGAGATATTTTATTCAGGTCATCACTAAATAAAAATTAACATGCATTTTGTATGATCTCTCTTATTTTGGTAAAATAATTAACATTTTGTAGATTCCGCAATGTGTACTATATGTAAACGTATGACCTCAACTGTAAAAACACAAACCATTCTCAACTTGTGAAAGGTTATCGCTTTTTTTTCAGGAATTTAAATCTCAGCAGTTTTTTCAACCATAGGCTGTGCAGTGTTGCAGGAACTTGGATAACTTGGAACTTAAATAACAGTATTCATTACATGCTTTAAATACATTAGTATGTAGTGAGTTAATGAAACTATATACTCTGTAGAACACTGTGAATTTACACAATAAATTGTTATTGCTGTTTTAATGATAATGTAATTCATGTTGCTCTGAATATTCCCATAAAATGGCTCTAATGAAGCGTGGTTTATGAGGAGGAGTGCAGTCCATCACAACAGCGGTGCAGTTCATTATGAATGTTCTACAGGTGTTTACTATTTTTTGACACAGCACAATCAGATGATGGACATCAGTATTGATGGGATATCTATACCCTGGAGCTAAAGCAGTAATGTCAATAGATTGTTACCTGCTGACACTTCCCCAGAGAGAACAGAGCTGTAGATGCAGCCTTGAGTTTGACAGGGGCCATCGATATCACAGCGCCTGAGAACTCACACCTCAGCTTCAGTGGACCCACATTTAGACCATTATCACTGACCTCCATATATGACAGTTTTACTTACTCAGCAAATCAAAACTTACAGTCCAACCTGAGTGCATTTTGACAGATACTGGTTCTCTATTGTTTAGAACTGACAGTGATGGTGTGGGACTGTATGTACCTTTTTGGTAAACAACCAGGAAATAAACTTGTATAAACTATATCACAAACTAAAAGCAATTGAGCTCAGATTCAATGTGTCCTGTTGTTGATTTGTTGTCACACAAATTTGATTATTAAAAGGAAAAAAATGTATATAAAAGACTAACAAATTAGCGAAAAATGTTATTTCTTAAAAAATAAAATAAAATCTATTTATTAAATATTTTAAAATGTAATTCATTCCTGTGATTGCAAAAGCTGAATTATCATCAGCCATTACTCCAGTCGTCAGTGTCACGTTTCAGAAATCATTCTAATATGCTGATTTTCTGATTTCTTATTATAAACTATAAACATGATTTTTTTGAAATAACTGTTTTTTTTTTTTTTTAGGATTTTTTTTCCTTTTAGGATTTTTTTTCCTTTTATAACAATGTAAATATATTTAGTGTAATTTTTGATCAAGTTAATCTTGCTGACTTAAAAGTTTTATAAATAAATAAATAAATAAATAATTTTACTGATCCCAAATTTGAATGGTATCCTCTATTTGTTTATTGTTTTTCAAAATCTTCTTTGGTGTTCCGCAGAAAAAAAAACTGAATTGGAAGATCAGGGTAAATTTAACTTAATTGATCTTCTGGGAAACATGTAAGTATCTTCTGTAGCTTCTGAAGCTTCTAATTTAAAAAAGATATTTAGGGAAAATAAGAAAAAAATATACATCTTCATTCTGTTCAAAAGTTTTCACCCCCTGCTCTTAATGCATCCTGTAGGAAACATTTGGAGCATCTGTGAGCATTTGAACCTTCTGTAATATTTGCATATGAGTCCCTCAGTTGTCCTCAGTGTGAAAAGATGGATCTCAAAATCATACAGTCATTGTTGGAAAGGGTTCAAATACACAAAAATGCTGGAAAACCCAAAGAATATGTGGAACCTGAAGGATTGAAGAACAGTGGGCAGTTTAAATGATTAGGACAAACAAGGACTCATAAACAACTAAACACAAAAAAACAAAAAAACAAAAAAAAAAAAAAAAAACAATAATACAACAATACAGGTACAGAAACACAAGCAAAAGTAAATTATGACATTCTGGGTGGACTATTGCTTTAAGACAATAAATACTTAAATGTAGAACTATATATATATATATATATATATATATATATATATGTGTGTTTTAATTACGTCTTTTAATTTTAATTACATAATTACTTTTGGATTCTTATCACAAAGTCTATACACATTTTCATGCCTTTTTCTGCCTACGCGGCCAGTTCATGGCCAGAATAAGCTGCAAAAATCTAATTAGCACCAAACATAAAGCGAATAACAGTCAGTTCAAAACATAAAACAACCAGCTTGAGTCACGTTCAGGTCAGGAAGGCCTTTAAAGGACACGTGTGATATCACTGAAGTCATTTTCAAAGGGGATGCTTCCAATTTCATGAAAGCATTGAAAATGAGGCCATGCTATTAGGCCAGAACATATTCAACCTGTTGCACAATGCTTTCAACTCAGACTTGTCATGCTTCAGATCAGACCGATAAAAGGAAACAATGCCGAGTCAATGGTTAGCGATGATTTCTTGATCTCTCTTGCAAGAGCCGGCAGATAAAAGGAAACAAGCCATTTCTATTAAATATTCAAGAAACTCTTACAAGCAGAGTGTATGATTTATTGATTGAAAAAGCGGAACAATAGAGAGCAACTTTTTTAAAAGCTCCTTGGAGTGAAGGCAACTTTTTATTAATGTGTAAGAGGTAGAAGAGCTACCAGAACCTCTCTAGAGCCATTTGAACGCTTAGCTCGGCTGTATTGGGTTAACACCATTCGCAAGACGCTAATGGACTGCCCTGGGAACTTTTCTCAAAGCTAGCACCAAGGTTAGCCTTCTTTCAGAACAATCCTTTGGGGGAGATATTAAATCCACCTAGAGACTGGAGAAATAGGCTGAGAGGGGGAAAAAGCTGAAACAGCAATTTGTTTTTTAAATCAAGCTGAGGCTTGGGAATACGGGACGTTCAGGATCACCATATCACAAGCGCCTTTACAAAGTGGGTGTTTTATGCTATGTTGGGCTTTTGCTCCTTAATAGGCCACAGTAGAGAAGTTGTTTGTACCGCCGCTTTGCAGTCCATTGCATTTTGGCCTGTCTATGCATTTATACAACTTGTAAAGGCCAGTGTCCGTGTGCGCTTAAGGCTGTGCTACCCCACCAGCATACACAAGTTTGGTTTGATCTAATTTGTGTACTCTAGCCAAACACTGTCTTCTCGACCTCTGTCTCTGGTGGCAAAAATAAACAGTGTGTCTGTTGTTCAGTTTACCTGTACTGTAAAGGGACTGCATAATTAGTCTGTGAATATGAATCCTTTTTTCTAATATAAAATGTAATCTTACATTTATCCACATACACATTTATATTATTTATATTATTTATATTTAATGTTTGTCGTGGTGTTTTGCACCAATTAGTTTAGTGTTACACGACAATTTTTTCAATTCTCTCCTGTCTCCTTTTAATTGTCTTCAACACAGATATAAATATGTAGATTAACTGCGTTAACAACTTGTCCTCATTATCATGATACATTTGCATGCCTGACATATTGGAAAGGTCAAGAACCGCTTGAGAATTGAGAGATGTGGTCTGAGACAATCCTATCTGTGGTCTGTCATAAACTTCAGATTATTCTGAAGATAGTAGATGAGACAAAAGTCACAATTTAACAGAGTATTAGTTTAATACTGCCATAAATAGCACTGAACATCAGAGCACAGTTTTTTTTTTTGTCTACACATTTGATGTCAACAGGCACCAAAACTGCTTGAAAACTAATATACTTCAAATTAGGGGTGTGAAGGACACCTAATGTGGGTTAGTTGTAACACACATAGTTTGAACATTTCCACACATGCTCAAGCAAGCATAATAAAACTTATAAATAAAAACCATAATAAAAACCATATCAACACTATATGTGACCCTAGACCACAAAACCAGTTTTAAGCAGCACGGGTATATTTGTAGCAATAGCCAAAAATACATTGTATGGGTCCAAATTATCAATTTTTCTTTTATGCCAAAAATCATTAGGATATTAGGTAAAGATCATGTTCCATTTAGATATTTTGTAAATGTCCTACCATAGATATATCAAAACGTAATTTTTGATTAGTAATATGCATTGCTAAGAACTTCATTTGGACTTTCTCAATATTTAGATTTTTTACATAAATGATTTGATACATCAGCAGAAAGCTTATGTATTCAGCATTCAGATTATATATAAATCTCAATTTCCAAAAACTGACCATTGTGACTGTTTTTTTTACCAAGGGTGACATATAGAAAAAGTGCCAAAATTCAAAAATCTTGTGAAGCTATTGCTGAATATTTAACCATAGCAAAAGTACATTTCTGTCTGATGTGAATTTTTCATCTAAATTTTTATTGTTTATTTAAAATAAGACAAATCTGCTATTATTTTAATCTCCAACCTGTTATTTAGATAGTTTGTTAATACTTCACTAACTAGCAGAAGACACTAACCAGTTTTTAATTCCAGTTTCACAGATTGGAATAGTTGTAACACTGTGTTAAATTGTGCCCTGCAATTATTAAACTATGCTATTCCATGACATTAGCGATGCAACTGACACTATTTACATTCAAGAATTTGAATGAAAAACCATGCAAGGTGAATAAAGACTGAGAGCCAATGTTCAATGTTCAGAAATTATTATTTCAAGAAATGTAAAGCATTTTGGCTCGTCTGTCTAAATTTGGTTTCTTTTTCATTCTTAAATAATGTCATTATTTTCTTTAAAAAAGTTAATGATTTTATTGAATTGACAAAATATTTTGGCTTGTCTTTGTCTTTGTATAGGAATATATATATATATATATATATATATACCTATACAAAGTAGCCAGAAAGAAATGCTAATTTTAAAGAAATACGTCTGATGGATTTAGGGGCTTTTGCATTTTAACCTCTCATATACATATATATATATATATATATATATATATATATATAATTATTATTATTAAATTTACATTTAGTAAATTTATACATTTGAAAATTTAATTGATGTATTGCCCGAGGTACAACTATTTGAAAATGTGGGATCTGAGGGCAAAAATCTAAATATTGAGAAAAATGCAAAATAATAATAATAATAAAAAGAAAACGTTAAGTTTTGATATATATTTACGGTAGGAAATTACCCAAATATCATCATGAAACATGATTTTTACTTAATATTCTAATGATTTTTGGCACAAAAGAAAAATCGATCATTTTGACCCATACAATGTATTGTTGCCTATTGCTACAAATATACCCGTGCTACTTAAGACTGGTTTTGTGGTCCAGGGTCACATACGGTCTTTCCAACAGGCCCCTCAGATGTTACTAATAGTAACTTACTATGTGCTCCACCTATGGGGCATGTTGTCACATTTCACTTCCATTCTTTTGGGGTAAATAAAGAAAAAAGCATTTTAGCCTCGTCCAACTACAATTACTTTTAAATTCCCGAAAGAGCATATGTGCAGGTCCACACACTAAAAGTGGTATGCCAGATTCAATTTTACGCGGCCGGTCACATAAGTGCTCCTAAATCAGCTGTGGATTGGCTCAGGGTCTTAACTTGTTTAAAACACTTGGTGGAGGTTAATACTATTTTTTGTTTGAATCAACCCTTTCAGACTTTGTCCCTGTTTCCATGGATTGATTGTTTTTCCTGGTTTTCTTATGATTTGTGATATGTGACTATAATTGGGATCCTGCTGCTAAGTACAGGACACTGTTTTCAAGTGTGCTCTCAAGATAACTGCACAGCTAAATAAACCATTCTTGAAACGCTCCTTCTGAAAAGGGCCTGCTATGTTTGACAATTTTGCGCTTGCTTTAGCTATTGGTGGGTTAGGTTCTGACTGACAAACAAAAATGTTCTGACAGGCTGGTAAATTTGTGTAGTGGATCCTTCTTTCCCTTGTCATGTAGATAGGTTACTAGCATCATTAACATGAGAGGTGCTGAAACTGACTATAGCACTCCCATGAAATTTACAGCACACCGCATTGGACACAAAAGATGAAGATATAAAACATTTTTGCGGATTATTTACCAGTTGGCTGAATTAAACCACATGGAAGGAAATATCCAGCCTTGCACAGATGATATAAATTATTATGTGCACATGTAGACTGACATCTTTGAGACTGCATTGTATTGCTGTTTTTCAGCATCTCTTGCTATGAGCACTCCACTTTTAAGATGCCTTGTCAAAATAAAATATGCACTTTTAATTTATTATTATTATTTTTTTTTCCCAAATAGAAGATTTTCAAAAACAATATAGTGGTTAGTGGTTATTAAAATGTTCTGCTTTGCTTGGATTGTATGACAACCTTTTGACCTTTGATAGTAGCATAAGAACTATTCATAACGTTTTAATTTATTTTCACAAATAATTTACTCACCCCCTTGTCATCTAAGATGTTCATGTCTTTCCTTTCCTTTTTAGCACAGGCTCTGGGATGCGAAAGACCCACAGACCCAGTGTTTACAAAGCGAACGCGCAAAGACTAAGAAAGTGCAAGTAAGTCAAATGCTGGTTACAAACAAAAAGGTACAACGATGTTGGACAATTCTGAAGTTGTAGGAGAGTTTTTCGACATACTCTACCTTTTTAAGCCAGAGTACACAGACGATGAACTTGTGGTGATTCGAAGATGTGATTCGTAGTAGTGATGGGAAGTTTGGATCGTTTTACCGACTCGGACCTTTGAGTCTCATTTAGCATAACGAATCAGCATCACGTGACAGCCCCATAAGATGAACGAACGACTCAAAACACCTGAAGGCTCGAAACAGGTGAACTAATTCCAGTACAGAACCTAATAGGATATTGCGCATGTGTGACTGAATGAATCACTCCCCGAGACGACTCATTCTTCCCGAGTCACGTTAAAGATTCATTTAAAATGAATGACCCGTGGACGTGCATCCCAGAGTCTGTGCTACAAGAGCTTTTGTGCTTAAAAAGTATAAAAAAAAATTATTTTTCGAAAACGATGACAATGCTAGATTTAGAGCCCTTTGAAGCTGCTTTTAAACTACATTTTGGACGTTCAAATTTGAAGTCCACAATATGCAGGAAAATCCTGAAATGCTTTCCTCAAAAACCATAATTTCTTTACGACTGAAGACAGAAAGACATGAACATCTTGGATGACAAGGGGATGAGTAAATTATTTGTAAATTGTTGTTCTGGAAGTGGACTTCTCCTTTAAAGTGTAGTGTGGCTTAAGAAACAACAACAACAAAAATACAACCACCAAAAAACCTGGGCTGAAAAGGGGGGATTCTGATGACCTGTATCAAAATTGGTGTTAAAATATTAATTGACAACCATGAATAACATCAAGATGGAAAGAACACACTACAAGAGAGGTGTGATATTCTAAAGCAGGCTTGTAGATGGAGAAAAGATGCATGTCTCAGTTATAAATCGCACGTATTGTCCCTGGAGAAACTAGATTTGCAAATCATCTTGTGATGGATACATTTCTACAGAACCTGTGATTTTTCAAAACAACAGATTTCATAAAAACAGACATTTTCCAAAAATCTCTTTCTATCTTTATCTACATCATGTTAACACTACAGAGTTCCAGTTCTCCATTTGCAAACATGAACATCAAATCAACATGACACAAAAATGTTTTGTCTTATTCAAAGCTACACTTTCCATCCAGAGAGAATGGTGTGTGTGTGTGTGTTGTGGAGAAGGTTGTTATTGGAGGTTTCTGAAGGATTGAAATGGAAGTGTGTAGATATCTCAGAGTAAACAGAATGGAAACATTTAGTTGAACACAAATTTTGAATTATGCACATATAATCATGTATATAACTTCTTGTTTACTGAAGCATTGTATAAAATCATGATATTTGCCTTTGTGCTGGTATATAGGAAGAACAGCTTGCTCAGGTGATATTACTTAACTATAGACCTATCATATGACAATCCATGCATTTTCCAAATTGCTTATCCTATGAAGGGCCACGAGGATGCTAGAAACTATCCCGCTTTTTTAGGTTATATACATTAAATCTTCAATCTTGGGGCATTTGTATTCATTTTGGTGCCGTTTAATTTTGGTAGTTAATTTCTGACCCTGAACAGCATTAATTTTTGTATGCTTAAACGTAACTTTTTTTTCAGTTTGGTAGAAAAACTGCTTGAATGAGACACTATGGGTGTCCTGCCTAAGCCGCATGGCTTGTTTGATGTCTCATCTCAGTCATGCTTGTTGCCAAACATGTTTCATAGCCAGCGAGAACTGAGTGCCAGTTTCGAGATTGCTGATTGGAGTTGTGACCTCATTATGAATAACAAGTGAGATGTGATTGTGTGACTGGCCAAATATGCTGAAGACTATCTGAGCAAACAAACATGCAACATTTACTGCATTAATCCAAAGCGGTAAGAGGAATGTTGTGCAATCTGAGTAAAAGTGCCCACTTAGTCCTGTTAATCTCGTCAATGAAATCACTGATGAAAATGGGCGTTACCAAAAAGCATATGGATTTTAGCAAGTAAAACAAAGGTGAGATGCAAAATGAACACTGTGATAACTAGACAGTCAACAGAAAATATACATACCTGTGTCATGCACACACACACTACTGTTCAAAGATTTGGGGTCATTTCAAAGATTTGGGATTTTTCTTTTAAAGAAATGAATGCTTTTATAAAACAACGATGCATTCAATTGATCAAAAGTGACAGTGAATAAATGTATAATGTTATATACTGTACTACATGTAGAGATGGCTGGATACCATAATTTTGGCTTCGGTATGATGTTAATGTTTATTTAGTACTGACCTGAATAAAATACTTCACATAAAAAAATATAAAAGATATATAGTCCACAAGAGAAAAAAATTAGTTGAATTTATAAAAATGCTTCCGTTCATACACTCGATTCTTAAAATCTGTGTTGTTACTTAAATGATCCACAGCTGTGTGTATTTGTTTAGTGATAGTTGTTCATGAGTCCCTTGTTTGGTCTGAACAGTTAAACTGCCCACTGTTCTTCACAAAAATCCTTCAGGTCCCACAAATTCTTTGGTTTTCCAGCATTTTTGTGTATTTGAACCCTTTCCAACAATGACTGTATGATTTTGAGATCCATCATTTCACACTGAGGACAACTGAGGGACTCATATGCAACTATTACAGAAGGTTCAAATGCTCAATGATGCTCCAGATAGAAAAACAATGTATTAAAGGGCAGTGTTGGGCAGTAACGCATTACTTTGTGTTACTGTAATTTGATTATTTTTTAGTAACGGAGTAATTTAATTAATTTTATTAGAGTATAGTTACAAGCATGCGTTACCGCTGCGTTACATAATTGCCGACAGAATGTGTTTTATCATCTAGATTGTAAAAAGCGTGCTGGCTAACACACACACCGTCCTCTATCGACCTACTTTGACCGGTAAGCGCCTGTGAGGCGGATACTGCCAATGAAAACAAAGTCAGCATGGAGAGAGGAAAGTACGCGTTCTGTAGCTGGAAATACAATCATTATGTTGAGTTTATTTCTGTCAAAGGCAAGAACATTATCGTGCGTTGTCAGTTAGTGGGGAAGAAAACTTTTTCAATCGTGAAAAAACTCCATATCCAATTTAAAACACCTGAAAAAGCAGCACAGCACATTAAAATGTCTTGAGAACGTACCCGGTGAAGAGGGCAACGCATCAACTTCTATTCTCTTCACATGAGTCTCTGCCCGCCTTTGCCCGCACTCGCACAGCGGGAATGCGGGTCTCTGGGTCTCTAATCCACTGGCACTGGACTCGATGCAACAGAGAGCGGCGCGGGACAAGACTTGATGGGCGAGTGCGGGTGCGGGCGGGCAGAGACTCGTGTGTGCAAGCAGTAGAAAAAATTATTTGCGGGACTCCCGCAAAATAGAAATATCTAAACATAAAACATATAAAACAAATGAATTGCTATTCATGTATTGCACAAAAGCAACAAGAACAACTAATATAAAACAAAAATGTAACAAAAATATTAACACGCGTAAGCATAGGCAGAGTTTCTATTTATAACACGTGTTTGCAGCGTTAAACAATGTTAATTTCTGGAATGCAATGGAAAATCAGAGAATCCACCGCTCGAAATGCCGTGCATTCTGCAACCACACACGCAAAAGCCTATTACTTTTAGTAAAAATAACAGTGAATGTTGATGCTTTAATAACAAATATTTTATCAGGAGTGTTTATGCTGGGATGTTAGGCAACACACAAACTTAATATTTCATGTAAATTTCGTGGGTGTACAGAAAAAAAAAGTAATCTAACAAGTAATGTAACTAATTACTTTTGAAATAAAGTAATCAGAACAGTAATTTGATTATTTAAAAGGAGTAATCAGTAATCAGTAATTCAATTACTTTTTCAGAGTAACTTGCCCAACACTGTTAAAGGGTTACTCCACCCCAAAATGAAATTTTTTGTCATTAATCACTTACCCCCATAACTTACCAGTAAAATCTGTTTGTCTTCGGAACACAATTTAAGATATTTTGGATGAAAACCGGGGGGGTTTGTGACTGTCCCACTGACTGCCAGGTAAATAATACTATCAAGACCCAGAAAAGTATGAAAGACAATCGTTAAAATAGTCCATCTGCCATCAGTGGTTCAATCTGAATTTTATGAAGGGACGAGAATACTTTTTGCATGCAAAGAAAAAAAAGATCTTATTGAACAATTCATCTCTAAGCCCCCAGGGTTTTTATCCAAAATATCTTAAATTGTGTTCCGAAGACGAACAAAGCTTTTACGGGTTTGGAACGACATGGGGGTAGATGATTAATGACAAAATTTTCATTTCGAGGTGAAGTAACCCTTTAAGCCAGGGGGTGAAAACTTTTGGAATTCGAAGATCAGAGTAAATGTAACTTATTTTGTCTTCTGGGAAACATGTAAGTATCTTCTGTAGCTTCTAAAGAGCAGGACTAAATGGAAAAAAAAAAAAAAACGATATTTAAGCAAAATAAGAAAAACGTACACATCTTCATTTTTGTACTTGTAGTAATAACTTTTGTTATAAAAAAATGTTAAATTATTACAAGTAAAAATATGTGTTAGTTAGAATGTGTGATTAGTTAATAAATACAGCAATTGCATTCTGAGGAAAACTGACTACAATTGATGAAATAGTAAAAAATACTGACTCAATTTCACAGATACCTTTATCAAGGCTAAAACAAATAAGCGTATAAATAAAGAGTAATCCTAATTTCATAATTATCTTTTTCAAGTAGCACACTTGCTCGTGACAAATAAGAGCTCACAGGGATCCAGGTTTGAATTTGACCTGAATCTCACATCCACCCTCTCTCATATTCACTTTACTGTCTGTCTCTAGACAATCCTGCAAGCAAATGGTACAAAAGCCCCAAAATATACTGTAATGGAGAAAATGTCTTTCTGTCCATCTCTGTCTGGTATCCTTTCAACATTTACACATTTTCGAGTTCTTTTCCCCACAAACCCTTCAAAAATAAAAAAAAGTTCCTAACACATAATTCTGTTTTTCTATCAGTCAGTGCTTCTGAAACTCACAATAGATTCCCTTGTGTCCGAAAGGGATGTAAGAGGCTGAGCTCCATTATGTGCTTGTGCATTCTGGTCGTAAGCGAGAAGAGAAGCACTTTGACGAAGAGCCGGGCACAAGGATAAACAGCACTAGCGGTTTTGTCAAAAGGATTTCCTTGCTTGTGGAGCAGTCTATCACATCTCTGTCTCTGTCATGGTGATAAGAGGTGTGAATGGGAGATTAACGGCCCGCCTGTGACAGCTTTACCTTGGTTCTGCCCTCATAGAATAGCTAAAAAGACAGGGAAGCTAAACCCTCGGAAAACACTTCAACTGTCACTGCTTAAAATCCCCCCCTCCTGCGAGTGACTGCGAGACGGTCGGGACAGGAATGCCACGCTCTCAGCAGACTGAAGCAAAACAGAACGTTTCATGTAAAATATGCAGCGCTTCTCTCTGTGCATGTTCTCATCAAAAGTCGCCCAATCTAGGCCAATAGGGACTTTTACTTGCCCTGCTATTACATTTTCACAGCTCCGGACAGAAAGTGTCAAAAAATATGTTCATATTTTAAACATGAATATATTAAATATTTTCAGATTTATAATTTTGTTGTTCCCCACAACCCAAAATTAGCTATAAGATGCACTGCCAGTCAAGTTTGGAATAATTAAGATTTTTTGAAACAAGTCTCTTATGCTCTGGCTGCATTTTATCTGATAAAAAATAAATTAAAAACATTTATATTGTGAAATTTTATTACAAAAAATCTGTTCACTTATTTAATTCTTGCAATAAATTTTCACGCTCCTTCAGAAAACAGTTCATGTTAAATATTTTACTGTTACTGTATTTGTGATCAAATAAATGCAGCCTTGGTGAGCTTAGGACAGTTATTCCTTAATTATTCCATACATTTGACTGGCAGTGTAACTATAAAATAACAGAAATTATGTATAAAGATTTTAAAGCTGCAACGATTTCTCGATTCTATCTGATTATTCGATTTAAAAAAAAAAACCTCCAGTTTGCATTTTGTCCATGTCAAGCAATCTGCAAACTACCGGAAGTGGCGCATTTCATATTTTAAACCTATTTAAAAATCATAATAAAGCATAATGCTATTAGGAATTCACAAACTACAATCGAATTAAATAAATATATGTGATACAAAACCTGTTATGTACATGTGTGGAGCATCTCAAACTCCATCTCTGCATATTGTTGTGAGTTTGGGTTTATTATAACGTTAATCTGGGAAGGAAGCGCGCTATTTTATCAGATTTGTAAGGTAAATAACTTATAAACCCACGCAAACAAAGAAGAATACATCAATTCTCAGTATGCTAACTGTTCATCGTGATTTCAAAATAAAAGCTCAAACCCTCGTTCAGAGTTTAAATGTTTTAATGTCCACATATTTAGGAAATTACAGTGGCTGTAGCTTTTCTATCATAAATAAATGGCTAAATATTAAAGATTAAGTGGACATTTGAATTAAATGTTGTTTAGTCAGTATTAAACAAGGATTAGATTGTGCAGTAAAGTGTAAAAACAATCGTCCTCTGCTGGCATTTCTTATAATGTGTAATGTATATAAGCTCTATTGCTTATAATACATTATGTATTTTAACAGCTCTGTTCAATAAAACTATATGATTACTTGCTTCTGATACTTTATTTGATAGAATTATTATTGCCTCATTGCTATTATATATGTATTTTAAGTCATTTCAAAAGCTATTCTTCACTTAGGTCTTAGGTCTGCAGATCTGCTGCAAAACAGTCCAAGAAAAAAGAAGTCAGCATTGTTCAACACAGCATAGGAAACCAAGTATTTTGAAAATATTGCACACAACTACTGAATGCAATGATTTATGAACCAGCCTAAAACTCTCCCACACTGGTCCAAATAACTAAAGGTCTTAAACCCTTTGTCTCAACCCGACTTGGCATGTATATATATGGTACTAAAAAAACAGGTAAATTATGTGGTAAATAAAGTCTCGAAACTTACGTGGATTAAAGCTTTCTGGGAAATGCTTTTAACAAGCGCATGAGAACCACAATAATAATAACATAATTACAGGTTGATTCAGTAGACAGGACTTCAAAATAAACATGAACTGTGCTGCACCCATTGTGGAATTTAAGCAAAATACTTATCAAAAAGGCTTGACAGCAATAATAACAGTTCCCCTTCCTTTGTGAACCAGTTTAAAGTTGTTTGTTTGGAAAGAATTACAATTACAATCTCTGCACATCTTTGTTTGACGGAATTCATATGCCATTTTTTGGTCAAAGCCATTTTAATTTCCTGGCCTTAAATATGCTTTTAAAGCATAGTTTTTAAATACATTGTTCTTCTGACTTTATTAGAAAATATTGGTTACATTCTCTATAGGTATAAGCATATTTTGAATATTTTTTAAAATCTGCTAGATTTTTTTGTGTGTAAACACTGAATAATCCACGTTGGGTCATTAATAACTGCATTTTTGGTAATTCTGTGCAGTAACTTAATCAACTTATTAATTCCCCTTCATATTCTTAACAACACGCACAAACTTCAAAATGTAGGACTTGACATTTCTTTCAATGTTGGTAAAAAAAAAAAAAAAATGAAAGAGATTCTGTCAACATTTACACATCTTCATGTTGTTATAAACCTGTAAATATTTCTCTCTTTTATCTTTTTCTGCTGAACAAATCAATGGCGACCAGAAGCTGTTTGGTTCCTCACATTCTTTAAAATATCTTCTTTTATGTTTAACAGTAGAAAGAAAATCATACAGGTTTGGAACAACTTTAGGGTGAGTAACAGAGTTTTCATTTTTGGGTGAACTGTCCCTTTAAGTCTTCTCGCTCCACAGTGTGTTTTCCAAATAGCTCCAAATTCAACGATTACTTCTGTACTCTTTTGCATGTAAACGCACAAGCTGAACTATTTACAGTCTTAATAAAAATGCTGAAAAAGGATTCCTAATGTATTGTTTAGGTGGTTTAATCTGATGAATATTCCCCGTGTAAGTCTGAGCAAGTGGAGTTCTGGAGAATATTCTAGATAAGCGTGACGTCTAGCATTTTTCTTTAGTAGACCATTGGCATTCCTTTTATTTGAATTGTGCATCGTCGACTTCCAAAACCATTTTGTTACAAAGTTACTGCCCACTAGTGAGTATTTGCTTGCCAAAGACAATTTCATTTGCATTTGGAGATTTTGTGGGTGTTAATTTTACACTCTGACATGAGATGACAATTTTGTCATATCTGAAGAATGTGCAAAAACAAGATGTCCACATGCACACCAGCACATCCTTACGTTGGTGGTTATGCTGTCCTACAAAGGCAAATGCAGTAACTAGGCCAACACTGAAAGTGAGGGGAAAAGTTTGAATTTTGATTTTATATTTGAATCTCCTCTTTGATGGCTGAGCCAAAACATGTCTGAGAGTCCTGGGGTTGGAGGAATATCTTGAACATCTTCTTTAGAAAGAAATAAGAAATTTCTTAAGATAAATGCCAAAAAGCTCCTAATACTGTTCCAAACTATTTGTGCTTTGTCTTTCTTGTGCTTGCTTGATACTTTTGGTGTCAGTGTGTCCTCTGTATTAGCACTCTTATGTGTGCAAAATGCAGCAGAACATTCAACTTTATTAATGTAATTATAATAAAAAGGTCATTATTTGAGTCAGTTTTCTTAAAAAGGGTTACTGAGTTTCAAACTGTAGCAAAACTCATGTATGAACATGACCGACTATTGTTTGCATTACTTGTGTACAACCCTAGTAATGGTAATATGTATGGAAGCCCATTTCCACCACTGAATAAAAATGTAAAAAAAAGGTTATTAAAGGACTTTTTATCTCACAATTCTGACTGTTTTTTTTTTCTCTTTAGAAATGCTTGTTACAGATTCGCAATTCTTATACATCAGTCTTTTTCCCCTCAGAACTGGACTTTTTAACTTGCAAATGTGAGTTTATGTCACAATTCTGTGAAATGAAGTCAGAATTGCGTGATATAAACTCACAATTGCGAGTTATTAAGTCAGAATTGTGATATATACACTTGCAATTCTGAGAACATATCAGTATTTGTTCTCTCAGAATTGGACTTTATAACTTGCGAGATATAATCTCACAATACTGACTTTTTTTTTCTCGCAATTGCGAGTTTATATCTCACAATTTTGACTGTAAAACTCACAATTGCAAGTTTTTATATCACAATTCTGAGGAAAAAAGTCAGAATTGTGAGATAAAGAGTTGCAATCACCTTGCAATCACAAAAAAAAAAAGTGACAGAAATGGGCTTCCACAGATACATGTATGGAGGCCAGATTTAATACATTTTTTTTATTATTTCTACAGATATCCATAATGGAACTATAGTGATGTGTTTTAATGAAACAGCCCAATAAATTAATAACTTTTTTTTTTTTTTTTTCCAGAACATTCTTATTTTTAGGATTGTTGGATATATAGAATATTCTTAACTAGAATTTTCTTAAATTTAAAGTTAAAAAATAAGATGGAAAAAAAAAAAAAAAGAAGAATTTTATTCTTAAAGGAGAAGTCCACTTCCAAAACAAAGATTCACATATAATGTTTTCACCCCCTTGTCATCCAAGATGTTCATGTCTTTCTTTGTTTAGTAGTAAAGAAATTATGTTTATTGAGAAAAACATTTCAGCATTTTTCTCCATATAATGGACTGGTATGGTCCCCCGATTTTGAACTTCCAAAATGCAGTTTAAATGTGGCCTCAAACAATCCCAAATCTGGTTGTAAATGATCCCAGCCGAGGAAGAAGGGTCTTATCTAGTAAAACGATTGGTTGTTTTCATAAACAAGGCTGAACTCTGTGTATTCTGGCTCAAGACAGTTAGGTTATGTCGAAAAACTCCAATCGTATTTTCTCCCTCAACTTCAAAAATAATTTCAAAATCCTACATCACTGCAGAAGTACCGACCCAGTCTTTGCAAAGTAAACATTCAAAGAAGATCAAACACCCTTAACAAAAAAGGTAAAACAGTGATATAGAACGATTTCATAGTTGAGGGAGAACATGAGATGGGAGTTTTTCGACATACCCTAACTGTCATTAACCAAAAAAAAAAAAACAGTCCAGGCAGAGTAAGACAAGATGAGCGTTTGACGTTAAAAGGTATATAAATTGTATTATTTTTATGAAAATAACCGATCGTTATGCTAGACAAGACCCTTCTTTCTCGGCTGGGATCATTTACAACCGCATTTGGGATCGTTTGAAACTGCATTTTGGAAGTTCAAAATCGGGGCACCATAGCAGTCCATTATATGGAGAAAAATGCTGAAATATTTTTTTTACGACTAAAGAAAGAAAGACATGAACATCTTGGATGACAAGGGGGTGAAGTACATTATATGTCAATCTTTGTTTTGGAAGTGGACTTCTCCTTTAAGAATGTTTTGTGAATCTGGTTTTTAGTGAATCTAGATTTTAGTTCTAAGTTATGACAAAAAGCATAGTTACTATATTTTGCCTTTGCACCGCAGTGTAGCATAATGGTTAAAGACTTAACCTGTTATAAAAGTTACAAGTTTAATTCCAAGTAGGGCTGACTCATCATCTGTACATTAACTGAGACCCCATTCCAGCTCCATTGTGTTCTCCAGCAAGGCACTTGACCCAAAGTAGCTCCAAAGGGAACGTCCCTACAATTAGTAGAGTTTAAGTTGCCCAAATGTAAAGCATCTGCTAAGTAGCAGCCATTGTCCTCTTCGCATAATCTTAAAAGCTCTGCTGCCAACTCAGAAAATGTTCTCACACTCTGAGTATAAATATTAAGCTATGTTCTGCTCTTGTAGCAATGGTGCTGAGCAAGCTGCAAGCTGGGTCCATCTGTTTGCATCTGCTGTATTTAGTACCCTTATGTGTGAACATCTGTGTAGAGGTCCTAGCATCTCCACCCTCATGTACGGGCTTGGAACAAAAGACTGTCTGCTCGCTGTAATCACGCTAGAGCTCTTCTGATGTTGTCCCGTGATACAGGGAAGCCACTTCAATTATGCATGAGGACGGCATCAAAAAGGGCTCAGGGAAAGTTTTGTCTTTTTTTGTTTTTAAGGGGAGGGGACATGTTGAGGCTTGCCACTTCCGAAGACTGTTTGAAGAGCTGTCTAAACATATGCACAGTCATTTCTAAGCAATCTCTCTGCAACTGGTTATTAGCTGTAATGAGCAGGATGAAGCATGGATGTTAAAGATCGGAAGTTAACAAAAAAAGGAAAACAGGCATTTATAGATTAAAAAAAAAATAATAATAAAATAATGGCATAAACAAAGGCTTCTGTGATTTCCGTGCTGCTTTGAAACCGAAGGCTGACACGGGTGATGCCTCGATATAAACAAATAAGGTGAAAAGACATTTTTCTAATTTGGTTGTCAAAATGACTGTGGTGGCACAGTACTTAAGATTAATCTGTCTTGTGGTCGCAGTTCAGCCTTAAAGCCTTTTACAAAAGCTGTGCAAACATTAGATAAAGCAAGCCTGGATACAAATGAAATCCTCTCCAAAGGTTTAGATATTGATGACCTCAAAAAATACAATTCAGTTCTTTGGAAGATGTACAAATGCGTAACAATCACATATGCCGTATGACATATAAATAGCAGCACCAAAGCAAGCAGTAGCGAACAGCAAAACAAAAAAAAAAAAAGTGACGTAACTTCTGCATGATATATAAAAAGGTAACCAAACCTGGATGTGACATTTGGGATGTGATAACTATGATTTACATAGTTTATATTAAAAAAAATTGTCTATTTTTTAAAGAAATTAATACTTTTATGCAGCTGGAATCGTGAAAAACAAACAAACAAACAAAACCCTGAATCCAATAATAATAATAATAATAATAATAATAATAAGAAGAAGAAGAAGAAGAAGAAGAAGAAGAAGAAGAAGAAGAAGAAGAAGAATAACAGTAATAATAATTTCTACAATGTAAAAAAAATCTTTCAAAAAGTTTTTTCAACTTGATATAATTTGCTACCCCACTGACTTAAAATGTTTAGTTTAGTCAACTTGAGATTTTAAGTTACTTAATGTTAATTTAAGCGACAACTGGAATATTTTAGTTGACTGAGCTAAAAAATTAAAATCAGAGGGGTAACAAATTATTTTAAGTTGAAACAACTGTTTGTACAGTGTACAAACATATTAAGCAGCACAATTGTTTTCAACATTGATAATAAGAAATGTTTCTTGAGCAGCAAATCAGCATATTAGAAGAGTTTCATGTGCTAAAAATTCAGCTTTGCCATCACAGAAATAAATTAAATCTCAATATATATTAAAACAGAAATAGTTATTTTAAATTTTGATCAAATGTAATAATATTACTGTTTTTGCTGCATTTTTATTAAATAAATACAGCTTTGAGAGACAAAAAAAATCATCTCGAAAACATAAAAAAGTCAAATATTTTGAACCAAAGTGTACATGAAATAAAACAAAAAGTCAATTAATGTTACTAAACTGTCTGCTGATGTTCTTTTAATATTTTCTTATAAAGCAATTTTTCCATTTATTATGCATATTCTTGAATGTTTATTTGTTGCTGTTAATGAGCTCTTATTAAATAAAACCTGTACTCAGTAATTAAGGTCACAAATTGGCAGACCCTTATTAAGTGCTGGGAATTACTTTGAGCATCACAGTTGTATTCTCTCAAGCAGTATAAATGTGTCAACACAAGATTGTTCATTTCAATTGGCTTGTGAATGAGAACTGTGCTTTATACATGAATGATTAAAGTGATTAAACTCCATGATCGTAGAGCTGGAGGCTTCTGCGAAATAAGCGTCACACACACAAAGCCTGGCAACCTTTAGCGCGTATTGGGTGGTAATAATGAAAAGCCCTGTAGCCAGGCTGCTGAGCTGATCTTTGATATGGCCTTTTTCCTCATTAAAGCCCCTGACAGCTGTCCAGTTCTTCTGTCGTGCCTCTTGCTAAGTCAGTATCAGCCCTACAAGACAAACACACACTGACAGATTCCGACCCACACAAACAGATCCCGGCTAATTAAGCTGCTTTGCTAACTCTCAATCCTCCCGACTCATCCCAGGATACTACATACAAAAAGATTAGCAGGGAAATCAAGCCTTTAATGGAGCCACGGCACAAGCTTGGACGTACTGTTCCAGGTGGAGAACAACAAGCTAGCAAAAAGTTAAAAGCTAAACTTAATGATATCCACTCCAAAATTCAATTCTTACATTTTTTACGCACCCTCATGTCTTTAAAAACAGTATGCTGCCATTTTTCAGTTGAGCACAAAAGGAGAAATTTAAAAATCTCAAAAACTGTTCAGAGTAACCATATCTGTTAAGCACTAAAAAGGTGAGGAAAATAAAATCCTTATTCACATTTAATCTTCCCCTCCAGTGAGCCGTTAACACCAAAATTGTTGCAACCGGATTGAGTCAGTGAGTTGAAATGCAGAAATGAATCGGAGAACAAATCCGATTCCGATTCTTTTCAACAAACCAGTTCACAAAAATGACTGAATGACTCAATGAATTATTCAGAAACCTGACTCGTTTGTTAGCATATAAAAGCATTATTCCAGGAAATTGGTGCCTTTTGCATATATATAATAATATAACAACATTACCATGTATGCACTCATCAATATTGCATCTAAAAAGTCAATTAAATATTATTTTAAATAATTTAAATAGCATTCATGTACTATTGATTCACTATTCACTAAGATTTTTCTTTTTCAGCAGAACTTTTAATTTGCAAAATGAAGGCAAAATGATATAAAAAAAAAAAAATCACATTTGCATATTGCTCTAAATATAGTCTCATTGTTTTTGGCATAAGTATGCATTTTTTCTATAAAATATAAATCATTTTATTAGTGTCCCCTGATTTCATGTCAGCCCTGTTACCCTCATGAAAAAATCATTGTAAAATAATGTACATTCGAGTGACATCATCATCTCTCTCACTCAGGATTCCAACACTTAAAACACAAACATGTTTCTCTCACTCCTCTATAATGTTCTATTTTTGATCATTTATGATGCTTGACTGAGTCAGGGCCTTCATGCAATGTCAATCCTGTTACCATTTTTTTTTTTTAATGTAAATGTATCAATTATTTCTTACATTTAATATAATCAATATCAAGTAAAATCCTTTCAAAGTGTACAGTATGTGCTTTTGTGAACTTGACTATTAGCTAGCAATTAGCAAATTTGTCTGAAATCGTCAAACCTGTTAGTCTTTTAGAGGCCTTTTTGACGTGGATAACAGAGATGACATTGATTAGGTTTGACCCTGTTTTTAAAAGATTGTCTGTGTAAAATTCAAACATTTTTAAGGACTCTCAGTATATTATTGAGCCTGTATCATTCGGTGGCATATGAGTTCTAATTAAACTATAGTATATAGTAACGCTTGTGTCGGTAACAGGGTTGACAAAAATACCAAAACATAGAGTTGAGTTAGAAAAAAAGTCATAAAATAATAAATAACATAGCCTGAGATGGCATACAATTTCTTGTCATTTTAAGGTGTCTTCATTTCATGGATATTTAAAAAATGTTGAATAAACTTTTTATTTTTCAATTTTTCCAAGTGGAAAAGGCACTGATTTTGTGGAGTGACCCAAAAGTTCAACTCATTGATTCAGTGATTCAGTCGCAGCAGTTACCAGCTCATTAAAGTAGAAGACTATCAGTGAAAAATCAATTTTAGCCTAATTCTTATCAAACAGATTCAATATCCGTCTTATTTTTAATGTAACAAGGGTGCGCCCATTTTTTTATCTTGAATGTTCAAGGCTTTCAGGGTCAGGCGCTTCCAGTTATTTTAGCTGTATTGCAGCTTGGTATTCATTATCATATTATTTGAATTAATTACTGTAATCATAAGCACACTGGTTTGTTGTGCAAATAACTTTATTGTTGACTGCACTTTGTTCTAGTTATTTCTTTCTTCTAGTTATTTAACTATGAATCAGAAGTCTTGGGACACTGTCAGGAAATAGCTTACTTCCATTTTTAAAAAATGTGGTGGATATAATATTTATTATATTATATTATATTACAGTGCCCCTATTATGCCATTTTTAAAGGGGTCATCGGATGCCCATTTTCCACAAGTTGATATGATTCTTTAGGATCTTAATAAAAAGTCTATAATATACTTTGATTAAAAATTCTCAATGGTTTTGTAAAACAACACCCTTTTTACCTTGTCAAAATGAGCTCTGCAAAAATCATCTTATTCTAAGGGGTTGTTCCTTTAAATGCAAATGAGCTCTGCTCGCCCCGCCCCTCTCTTCTCTCTGTGGAGTGACGATCTTGTTTACTTTAGCTGCGCTTAAGTTCATGAAAAAGTGAACTTAGCATCCGATGACCCCTTTAAGGTTTCTAATATTGTTTTGGGAGTTTCCAACAATAGGTTTATATTACACGCTTTTGTTTTCACAAAATATGCATTTAATGTCACCTTATTTTCCAACGGTTCTCAAATGATTCGTTCTGCTCTGCTCTGATTGGTCAGATGGCCCAATCTGTTGTAATCGGTCTGCTCTGTACAGCGCATGTCAGAAACGATACGCCCACTGCCATAGTTCTGTATTTTGAATGCTTGATAGAAAATATAAACATCTATTATTTATTATGCTTACAGGTTGTGCAGTGGAACCAGCTAGTCCAAATAAACTGAGCCATCTTTCAAGAGCCAGCGTTTTGTGATTCCCACATTGAACTCCGAGATTAGCGAAGCAGTCGTCAGTAAAATGATGTGTTTGAGGATGAGTCAAAAGTCAACAGAGGTGTGAATTATGCAAATGTGTTACCCCATGACATGTAGCGGTCATGGAAGTGGGATTCGAAATACTAACAGTCGATTCTTTATTTTGGGAGACAAAAACTTTATTTAAAGTGCACTTTTCAGCCTTACAACGACAACATGAAATGCAATATTGGAAACAGCATAATAGGGGCACTTTAATATATAAGATTTTAAATATTGTGCACAAGATATATGGATCACTTTTATTGTACGCATTTTATGATTTTGGAGCTCAACAGCTGTGGTCACAAATCTTAAAGGGGTCATCGGATGCCCATTTTCCACAAGTTGATATGATTCTTTAGGGTCTTAATGAAAAGTCTCTAATATACTTTGATTAAAAATTCTCAATGGTTTTGTAAAACAACACCCTTTTTACCTTGTCAAAATGAGCTCTGCAAAAATCAACTCATTCTGAGGGGTTGTTCCTTTAAATGCAAATGAGCTCTGCTCGCCCCGCCCCTCTCTACTCTCTGTGGAATGACGATCTTGTTTACTTTAGCCTCATTTAGCCGCTAAACTTCCTAACTAGCACGTTATTAAGAAAGGCGATCGCAAAGATTCATTAAAACCCCTTATACTCACTTCTGCTGTAAGTGAAGCTGGATCACGAATGATTCGCACGAACATAGATGGATATATGTAGCGTTAGATCGGGAGGCGCATTCCCTTCACAAACAAACTTAATCCACTTCATCTTCAGCGGCTCAGATGTCGGGAGTAAATGACGACCACTATGTTCATTATTACATCCAGCAACACAACACCTCAATCGCTCAATCGGAGATATTCTTGTCTAACTTACATCCCTGCTCAGGCATCGAAACAGTGGAGGTCGGACTTTGACAGCTGATCTGAGGTAAGACGCTCATGTCAATCAACTATTGTGGGGGCGGCCACACCAACAGGCATCTGAGAATGGCTCGATTTGAAAAAGGGGATATTATTTTTATAGATTAATTGAAAACCACTGCATGGATTTGTATCATTATAGGGTAGATGTGTACATACACTGCCAACACACATTAATGTTCAAACAACATGAAAAAGTGACCTTTGCCTCCAATGACCCCTTTAACTGTACTGAAAAAATGGGTTAAGATTCTCAATTTCTTTCTTCTACAAAAGAAAATGACCAAAATGGGTTTGAAACAACATGAGGATGAGTAAATAATGACGGAATTTGATCACTTTACTACTGACATCTTTGCAGCTGAACTGCCACTTAAAAACATTCACTTGCACTTAAATGAAAAGGCTTAAATGCTGAAAGGATTCAAATCTGCAGGTGCCAATTTTGCGAACACTGCTTAGTTTTTTCCATTTCAGTTATTAAAAAAAAAATCTCTTTTTTTCTGGCATTTTAATCTGTTTCCCCAACTGTGACGTTCCACCAATCGTGACAGACAGTTCAATCAGGGTTGACTGCAGGAACATCAGAATGACTTGTCTGACTCAGAATAATTTTCCAAAAGTAAAAGTGTCACGTTAAAAATAAAGTGTCAAGTTGTCTCTTCAAGCCGGAAAACTGTTTCTGACTGCTTAAGAGTTGTCAGGGTGATATTCTCAACACTTTATTTATTTGAATGCTTTAATGAATCATCTCTAAATTACTAAATTAGAATGAATAAAACCTTCAAAGCAGACATTCTGCTCTCTAGACAGACATTTGCTTTAGAGATGATACCATAACAAGTTTTGTCAAAATAGCTGAAAAAGTACTTAATGTGCTAATATCTAAATTAAGTAATTTATTATTAAAGCAGTTTATGATTGAATCAGTCTGATTACGTTACACTAATGATAAGGTTAAGTTTTCACTTGTTACAAATAAAAATAATATTAATAAAATCTAAACATCTATGCTCTGCTCTGGTATGTGTGTATGATTCAGAACAGCCCCACTAAAGCAAAACCTACAAACTACCACAGGCTTTTTATTAAGTTAACCACAAACTTGACCCCTGAGCAACCGTGTGGATGTTTTAATGAACTAATGAGACTACTAGACATGTCAGAATATAAGAATATTGCTGAATATATGCAGCATGTTCTATTCTAAGTATGGCTGAAAAGCCTTATAGGTACATTTCACCCAGAAATGAAAGTTCTGTCATTAATTACTGACCCTAATTGGGAATCAAACCTGTACGACTACCTTTCTTCTCTGGAACAAAAAGATAATATGTTAACTTCTTTTGTACGGATGAAAAACATTGAGACATTTTTCAAAATACTCTTTTTTTATGTTCCACAAACCAAAACATGTTTGGAATGTTTTAAATCTTGAAGTTTTATATAATTAAATTTTTGTAAATGATGCACTTTCATCAAAACAGTGTTTTTGTACTTGACCTTTTCTATTGTCATTGTACTTCATTTGTTTTCTGTGCAAATTACGTGAAACGACTTGTGTTTCTTGTCACAAAAGGTTAATGTTTGTTTAATGAACTGCTTAGTTCTTTCCCGAGCAATAATTGTAGAAATGTTTCATATATTTTATGCACTTAAGGTCCCTATACAGAAATTGACTTTAAGAAATAAATCCACACTGAAAAATACTTAGTGGAGCAAAAAAGAAAAAAAAGTGTAAGAGTAACCCTGTTCACCGAAAATATCACTTAGGGCAAAGATGCAGATGTTAGAGCCTCAAGGAAAATACAGTTCTGAGATTAACTGCTCATTGTGGTTCTTTGAATCAGCTAAAGCCTTATATTTTCTCTTAATTGGTAACATCTGGCAAAAATGAATTTTGTTAATAAAAACGAAATAGGCCTACATGCAAAAAAAAAGAGATGTACTGGATTCTCCACCATCACCACAGTTATATTTACCAATATAACTGTATAAGCAAATAACATCTACTTAGCAAATTTCAAAGATGTTGATGAAGTTACTAGTGTTCTCTTTTTAAGAATACAAAACAGCACTTAATTTAATTCACTGTTCTCTAATAGGCTGCCTAGTTAAGTATTGGATTAGTGAACTACATGAACCTAAACAGCTGTTGGGCAGTAATTTCTTTCAACTTGACCTATTTTATTATAATCCGCTTTTACTGTGTATTGCAGGGAAAAGAGTGGAAGTCGGAAAATTCAATCAAAAGCTCACTTAAAGCTTATATTTTCTTCTGAATAGGCAGTAATTGGAATCAATGCAGCAGCTATTTGGCTAAGTGAAGCATCACCGGACAACTCCCTTAATCATCCGAAACCAAAATAGAGATAGCAATTTGCAAAAGAAAGATGACCCAAAACAGAGTCAAAACAATCTCCCAGCTCCCAGTGGTCTATTTTCCTCCATCTGTAAACACAAATGCCTCAGCCCAGCTGTACACCACTGTTTGCTATAAATCATACACGAATCCCCTCGTGGTGATCCAGAGCTATTGCTCGGGCCAAGTGAGACCACACCCAAGTGAATCAGAGAAGCACTTCTCCATAGTCCAACCAATTATTCTTTGCCCTGGGTGAGGTCCGCTGGATGTGAACCAACAACAATCAACCAAAAAATAGGCTCATGCAACAGAGATCTTAAGTAACGCTGGCGCTTAATAATATTGCATCATCATGCACTGATAGCTGCAAGACCAAAACTATTCTAAATAAGTCTCTTCGTCTTCATTTCTGAGTAGAAATGTCTGAAGAGGCTTAAAAAGTTACATTTATCTAAAGGAAGGCTGAGTGAGGTATTAAGAGTTATATTGTGTTCTGTTTCACTTGTTTACAGCATAGACTCACTAAATATAAGCAAGCTTGCTTCTCTGTTACATTTATCCTGTTGTAAGAATGGTGTTAATAAATCGTGCACTGTGAGTGTGGTATTGCTTTTAAATACAGTTCAACAAACAAGTTAATAAAAACCAAAGATGTCTACAAGATCATCTTGTGTGTGGAGCTACTTTTAAATGCCACAGATTTAGAGGGTAGCACTTTATTTTACAGTCCTGTTCCTCATGTGCATGCTATGTACTTATTATAGTAATTACAATAACTAGGTAATAATCCTGAACCTACCCCTAAACCTAACCCTACCCCATGCAGTTACCTAATATTACCAGAACTTTCTAAGGTAGGTACACTGTAAGTGCATTTACTGTAAAATAAAGTGCAACCGATTACTAATTCAAAACATCTCGCTGGAATGAACAAAAATGAAAATTGATTGTGTCAATATCAAGAAGGCAATGTTGAGTAAATTACATTTTAGACACACTGTTACCATTTATTACATGTGTTTTGTTCCTAAACCATTCCAAGTTTTTGAATGAGTCAGTTGAGTGAATTATTCAGTGAAGAACGAATCAGCATTTTTGCAGGAATAAGTTAAATAAATGATTCAAATCATTAAAACAGTTGCTGTGTCCCAGTTAGCATACTATTCATCCTAACTGTGTCCCCCACATGGTAGTATGTTGAAATGAGGATCCCAAAGGTACCTGGATGGTCTACTATTTCCATTGAAAACTGGAAGTGCAGATCCATGAACTCTCTAATGGCTTGAAGGATTATTTGGTTTAGAACTACAAAAATATTGAAAAACAACGAACATAAGTGGAGAGGTTTAGATTAAGTGATTGATAATCAGTATGTTACCTGATAAAGAATAGGGTAGAATGGGGCTAAGGTGCCTTTTACATTATTTTCCTCTAAATGACTAAATAGTAGAAAAAAAAAACGTGGGGTAGCACTTTCCAAAACATCTGCTTTTCAACATACACGTGCAAAATCGTCTGATCCTTGATGCGATTATGGGCAGCGACGCGTCGATTCGATTCTGTGCTCCAATCGTATTTTCTCCCTCAACTTCAAAAATCATTTCAAAATCATCCTGCAGAAGTACCGACCCAGTCTTTGCAAAGTGAACATGCAAAGAAGATCAAACACCCTTAACAAAAAAGGTAAAACAGCGATATAGATTTTGAAGTTGAGGGAGAACAAGAGATGGGAGTTTTTGGAGTCCAGGCAGAGCAAGACAAGATGAGCGTTTGACATTAAAAATATATATAAATTGTATTATTTTTATGAAAATAACCAATCGTTATGCTATACAATACCCTTCTTCTTTGGCTGGGATTGTTTACAACCGCATTTGGGATAGTTTGAAGCCACATTTAAACTGCATTTTGGAAGTTCAAACTCAGGGTAAAAAGCACCCCTGCTGTTGGGGCTAAAAGGCACAATAATTAACATGATAATTAATAGAAGGCTTACTTTTCCATTTGTTGACATGACATTGTTACATTCAGATGGTAAATATCATATATTATGTTAAGTGTCCATCTTAGAGATAATCACCATGTTTAGAATGAAACCATCATATGTAAAAACATGCTATTAGTCGTACCATATAATAAAATATTATTTGTTATTACTACTGTAAATCTATATTAGGCCTACATTATTATGGGATCTCATTCAATGCTTTCAGAATATTCACATTTTAAAATGATTTTGTTTGTGTATTTTAAAATATATGTTTTACATGACCAAATTTTAATGACAGTATATTTATTAAACAAAAGCAAACGACATTATATATATATATATATATATATATATATACATACACACACACACACACATATATATATATACTGTATGGAAAAAAAAAAAACTTAGCTTTTTCTCATCTGGTCTGCACTTTATTGTTTGTTTTTAAAATAAAAATTTTATATTTTTCACAAATGTAGAAGTCCTGTCACATCAAAAGTGAAATGAGTAAAAGTGCAGCTCAGACAAAATTTTCTGCTGTGCTGCCTTTCTGGATTTCATCAAGATTAAGACGCAGGAGAAGAAAGTTCAACAGTCTTTCTTTAGCAATAAAACACAAATGTTGTTATGTTTATCTAGTCATTTTTGCTTGTAAGTAAGAGTTAATTGGATCATCAAATGTCAGCAGCAAAGACATTGGTTAATAAAAAGGGATTAAATACATAAAGGATATTTGTGTTATTTAATTATTCCAGGTTTGTGTCATATTCGGAGTTTGCATTTCACTGTTTTTATTGATTTTGTGGAATACTGAATCTGGTTTTGTGCAAGTGAGATCAGTAAATGCATGTTCAAATGTAGTCTAGAACTACAGTTGCCATCATGTATGTTTACACACGATGCCTCTGCATTTACTCCCGATTTCTCTCAACAATGGGGATAGGAGAGCAGTCAGTCAGTAAATGGGAAAACTTTTCAAAGAAGTAACTGGTCTTACTTCTTTGAAAAAGTAAGTCAGATATGTTTCTTGTAAATTAAAAAGTAATGCATTACTTTACTAGTAATCTGATTACATAACCAACATTAGTTGTAATTAATTACCCCAATACTGATAAGGACACGTTTGGCCCTTCAGCTCCATTTTAGTGATAATCTGTCTGTAACAGGTCTTTTCTTTTCTCCCATATGGTGATTCAAGTAATAAGTCAAGAAATAATAATGCAAAAATAAATAAATGCAAAAACTCCAGAGCAAATTCCATTTTTTTTCACCAGTCAAATGACTGCTTGTCAACTGCATGTCATTACAAGCAGTGAATTCAGCCAGAGATCGGATTCAGTCACAAGATGATAAGAGATGCCTGTGGAGATGCCTGTCTGAATGTGTATTTCTGCAGCACACTTTATTTTACAGACTGTATTAGAGGTTAAGTGAATGTATTTAATATTACACAATAAATTAGCTCAGTCAGATGGGATTGTTTTCTACAAAGTAATGGTGTTGAAATGGTGGACTTATTTATTATTATATTAACATACTGTGGCTGAATGGTTTGTGTTCATGGCTATTATTTGCTTCATTCAGATGAATGATGGAAAAACTAAATCTGTTCTGGAGGTCTTGCATTTATTTGAGCCACACAAAACAACTAGAAGTGTTTGTACGTTTGTATGCATGTATAAATGTGTGTATATATATTATCATTATTCTTCTATTATTTATTTATTTTTTGAGGAGAGGTTGCATGCACAGGCCTGACATGGGCATTTCAAGGTCGGTATTATATAAGCTCATATAGAATGTACATCTGTCCCAAAAGTGTGGGTGATGTATCACTCATTGGCATTGGATGGCATGGTGCAACATGTCACTAGAGGCTCATTATTAGCAGAGGTAATGTCAGTCGCACAACTCACACACTGTTCTCAAAACCAAACTAGTCCAAAATCAGACAGAAATTGCCCCCTATCACTTCCTCCAGTCCTGCAATTATGTAAGCCACAGTGGCAATGAGACACAATTCACCACCATGTACAAATACCAGAAATCAGTATCTCACATCACTGCTCAGAAAACTAGTTTAGACTAGCATTCATTTCCAGGCCAGTTCATGGGCCAATGCACGCAACAATTTGTTTGTCCTATCTATTCATTTATTATTAAAGAAGTACATAAAAAATCAGTTCATACACAGTAATCTGAATACACATCTACTATGACGCATGAGAATGTTTTTAAATTACATTTGATTTTTTAAGGTGTCCTCCTTTGAAAAATGTATGAAACAGTTTTGTAAAATGTCTCTTTGTTTCTTTCTTTCTTTCTTTCTTGTCCTCCATTGTAAAATGTATGAAATAGTTTAACAGTTATCTTTCTTTCTCTTTTTCTTTCTTTCTTTCTTTCTTTCTTTCTCTTTCTTTCTTTCTTTCTCTTTCTTTCTTCTATTTTCTTTCATTTATTCATTTTATCTATCTATCTATAATGTATCTTTCTTTCTTTCTTCTTTCTTTCTTTCTTGTGTCCTCCATTGAAAAATGTATGAAATGAAAGATAACTGTTATTAACCTTTCATACATTTTTTCATGGAGGGACATACACTGTTATTGCTTTCTCTTTTCTTTCTCTTTCTTTCTTTCCTTCTTTCTTTCTTTCTTTCTTTCTTTCTTTCTTTCTTTCTTTCTTTCTCTCTCTTTTTTTATTGCTTTCTCTTTCTTTCCTTCTTTCTTTCTTTTGTGCCCTCCATTGAAAAATGTATGAAATAGTTTTGTAAAATTTCTTTCTTTCTTTCTTTCTTTCTTTCTTTCTTTTTTTGATCAAGGCTGCATTAAAATAAAATAAAATTAAATATTATTATAATTTTTATAATAATATATTTCAACATTTATTTTTAATAGAATTTATTATATTTGATGGTAACATTAAGGTCACATGACTCTTTTAATATGCTGATTTGGTGCTCAAGAAACATTTTTTACGAATGTCATGTTAAAAAATATAATGAACTATACATCTTAATGGCCACTTTTTTTTTAATTAACTTTAAAAATTTGTTACTTAATATTAATTGTTTTGACATTTTAACTATATGAAAGACAAAGTTTTTTCATGAAAGACAAACTTTTTTCATCCTTTCAATATGCCATTACTTTTTACTTGATTACACCATGACAATTTAGAGTCATTCAATTTACACTTTTCTTCTTTTCGCCAGCTAAGTTTAGTGGGGAGACCAGCACGTCATCATCCTGTGCTTGCAATCAGCTTCAAAAACACAATGCATGCTTGTAACCAGCTCTTGTATTTTGTATCCGTTTTGTTGAGGACCTCCCGTGTGCATTTGAATGTGAATATATCATGTCTTGCCTCACACTTTGAGCGATCAGAGCGATCATCTGTATGCATACGAGTGTACGGCAGTTACCGAACATGCCCATCACCACCTCCACAAGAAGACGCTTCTTCCTTCTGTGTGATGTCACTGGCTCATGGTGACAGGCGGCTGCTCGTGTCATCCGTCAGAGCCTCTGACAGCCTCGTCACTGGCTTGTCATAGCTGTTGTTTGTCAGGTCAGTGAGGCCGCCAGCAAGTCCACAGCCTTCGGGACAGCATAATACACCAGGGAGTGCATCTCAAACTAGGGCCTGCCTGCCTTCTTTCGCTCGCTAAGGCCATCACATCCGCGGCTCACACACACTGAGGTATAATGAGACAGGGGAGACTGGGGGCTGGAAAGGGAGTTGAGAATTGTTAATCTCATCCTGCAAGGACATGACTTCTTGTTTGACAGAGACAGATGCGTGTCCATGGGCTAATGTGAGTGAATTACAAACCACATAACAGTTCAGTAGAAGACATTGTGCATATGAAGCTACATATGTTTGTAAGCAATCCGTTTGTCAGCTGTAAACCACATCAGATTAAGTGGTTTTGTGGGGAAGATGTGGATGTCAAATGTGAGAATGAGATAAAAATATACACAATATTGACACAATATCAAAATACATCTAAACAGCAATACTGATAACCTACAAGCACTGAGTATGTGGTGTAAGTTTAAGGGTTTTAGACATTTTATGGGTTTGAGGCCCTGTTTACACCTGGTATTAAGATGTGTTTTCATCGATTGGATCAAGTAGATGATGGAGACACATTCTAGTTCACGACTCTTTTGTCCAATTGCAACCATGGGTGGGTGTACGCATTTTTGTTCTAATATTGTGGAATAAGTGTGTGAATTTACTTATAAACACGAAAGGAGACAACAGAAAATTACAGAGAGCAGAAGATTTTGTTTCTGCTCTGACTGCTGCAAAACTATGCTGAACGCTGTGCGCTTTTTTACATTTTTCGCCTTTAAAGCAAACTTACAATTTCAGACAGCAAAGTTTAAATCCCATCTGATTTGGGCGCTTCAACAACACGTGCCGTAATATTTAAGAATTAGGTTAGCAGGCGGAGAAGGGATGGCTGTTCGAATGCATTGGATAACATGAACGTTTACAATATGAAAGCAATCCAGTCTCGACTGCATTTTTGGCTACCTGTGGAAGTGATTCAAAGTGGACTGTCTCAATACATTTCAATACATTTCAGATTCAAAATTAGCTAAAGTAAATTAATTTATTCCACTTAAATATTACTGTAAGTTCACTGTTCTTAAAAGGGACAGTTCATCCAACAATGAAAACTCCACTTCCAAAATAAAAATTCCCCGATTATTTGCTTTTTTCTCCATATAGTTGACTTTAATAGTGCTCAATGGATTAAAGGGTAAAAATGCAGTTTCACTGCAGCTTCAAAGGGCTCTACACAATCCCAGCTGAGGAAGAAAGGTCTTATCTAGTGAAATGACAAATGGTTATTTTCTTAAAAAAAATGTACAATTTATATACTTTTTAACCTCAAATGCTCATCTTGTCTATCTCTGTGATGCGCATGCTTACTTTGTGCACTCCAGTTCAATACAGTTAGGGTATGTCAATTCCCATCCTATTTTCTCCTCCAACTTCAAAATTGCAAACATGCTGTTTTAGCTTGTTTTTCGATCCCTCGTCTTTCAGCTCTTTAAACGCGAGTCATGTTTTTCATGGGATTTGTACCCAAGGATTCTGCATCCTAACTCCTATTCCATGCTGGCTGAGTTACAGAGCAAGCTTGTTACGTCTGGGGTTCTGGCTATTTGTGCTACCCTGTCGTGTACACCTACCCCAACCCTAAGCCTACCCTTACAGTATTAAAAAAACAGTGTTAGTAGGATAATCTGATAAGAGGCATTATTTGTCAGAACATCTGAAAGCAAAACATATGGAGCTATATTCATAACTGTGTACGAAAACGATTACAACTGCTTGCTGTTTTACCGCCTCTAGTGTTAATTTCTATTGGAAAATACAGTGATATGTACTTAGTGGTACGTAATTCAAACCATGCGGAAAAAGTTCCCAAAGTTCTGTTTTTGTCATGGTTGGCTATTACTATTGATTTAGCTTAGTCAACCTTCCACTTAAATTGAATCATGTTCGTATACAAAATCAAGCTTTGTTAAAGGAGAAGTCCACTTCCAGAATAAAAATGTACAGATAATTTACTCACCCTCTTGTCATCCAAGATGTTCATGTCTTTCTTCAGTCAATAAGAAATTATGTTTCTTGAGGAAAACATTCCCGAATTTTTCTCCATATAGTGGACTTCAATGGTGCCCCAAAGTTTGAACTTCCAAAATGTAGTTTAAATGCAGCTTCAAATGGCTCTAAACAATGCCAGCCAAAGGAAAAAGGGTCTTATCTAGCAAAATGATCGGTCATTTTCAAAACAAATTGACAATTTATATACTTTGTAACCTCAAACGCTCGTCTCGTCTAAACCTGCGTGAACTCTGTTTTTTTCCCGTCTCGTTTCTGTCCTACATTGCTGCAGAAGTACCAACCCAGTGTTAAAGTGAACATGCAAAGATCAAATGCCCTTTACAAAAAAAATGTAAAACAGCGATATAGGACGATTTTAATGTTGAAGAAGAAAACAAGATAGGACTTTTTCAACATACCCTAACTGTATTGAACCGGATTACACAGATTATGTATGCACATCACAGAGATGAGACAAGACGAGTGTTTGAGGTTAAAAAGTAAACAAATTGTCAATTTGTTTCAAAAATGACAGATCGTTTCCTCTTCTGGGATCATTTAGAGCCATTTGAAGCTGCATTTAAACTGCATTTTGGAAGTTCAAACTTGGGAGCACTGCTGAAGTCCACTATATTGAGAAAAATTTGGGGATGTTTTCCTCAAGAAAGAAAGGCATGAGCATCTTGGATGACAAGGGGGTGAGTAAATTCTCTGTAAATTTTTGTTCTGGAAGTGTACAAATTTAGATATAATTGATTACCTTTATTTTGAGTTCTGCCAACTTCTAAGGGTTTACAGTGTTGTATATAAAGGCACTGAACAAACTCAGACCTTTAAAGTGAATCACATTCATCATTGGAGGTTGTCTGACTGCAGTCAGCTTGAAATTCACATTGTAGTTTCAGTATGGCTCCAGGTTTCATTTCACATATATTTGGAATATTTTTGTTATATGTTATACATAGTAGTGCTGTATTTTCAATCAAATACATGCAGCCTTGGTGAGCATAAGAGACTGCTTTCAAAAATCCTACCAACACCAAATTTACATACAAACTTTCTATTCAGAAATCTGTCAGCAACTGGCCTCTCAATACAAAATCCACGGTGACATCCATTTCAATATGGGTTATATAAAAATAATAGATGTGTCGCATAACAAGAAGGTCACGGTAAAATGATGTCACCTCATTTCATCTGCACTGCTTTTTTTTTCAACCAGTAGGAGTCTAATTTAGCTCTTTTGGGACTTTGGGGCAAAGCAGTGGGATGGGCTTCCAAAAAACCCAGTCAAAAATTAGCAGGAAATACATCCACTCTCTCTCTTCCTCCAACGAACAAGAGCTAAACTCATTATCTGGATAGAAGGGCATGTGTTCTACTAATCGCTGACATCAAATCTCCGCTCATGTCCAACATGTCTGATCAGCTTGATTTGAGGAAGAGAGGTACATCGCCCAGCAAGATTATTCAGACAGATCTAGCACAGGACGATTTAGTTGTGAAACTAAATCCCTAGTACATGACAGCGTATCTACTGCAAAATACCTTTTAACGTGTCAGTTCAAGAGTTCTGTTTAACGCCGCAAAGTGCGATTCAGGCAGGAACGTCTACAGAGGTTCAGGTCGTGATTTTTCCCATCTCAGATTGATCTCATCATCATGTGGCACAGCACACTCATGTCAAACATATCTCAAAACAAAACTAGGAATTTGTAATCTGGTATTCACAAACGTTGACTGTGAGGCTTGTGATGCAGTGAAGGGTACCATATTAAAGCACCTTTCTATCCGTCTTATGCCAATGTGAGACCCTGACTCGGATTGATATGAAAGTGGTATCCCTCATCTTCTTGGCTCGTAAGTGACAATAATGTGGGAGAGCCGGGCCTGATACATGACTAATATCTTCACGAAGCCAAGGATGTCATGTTAATGGCTGAGGAGGGGGAGGCAGAGGAGGATCTGATGTGACGCTGACACCGTCTCAAAGTGTCCTTTGAGTGGCAGCTAGGTAATGAAGTCTTTGTGATGAATCTGATGGGAGAGGAGCAGTGATAAAGCACAGGCTTAATATAGCACAGCTCAGCTTGAGCCCAGTGCTTACAAGAGTATTGTGCCACTAAGAGTTAAGAGAAACAAGAACACTGCACCGTTAACCAAATAAAATGCTTTTAGGATTTTTTCAAGTAAGTAGATCACGCTGACAGACGGATTCATGCAGTGTTTGTGATAAAGGCAGTGTTCTTACAGATATCTAGAGAATCACTGACTTTGGAGTGAATATTAGCAGAATTAGGGCAAATGCATTAGTATTGTCAGTTAACTTACAAAAGAGGACTACTGTTGTTGTTGTTGTTTTTGTGGATATGATAACACTGTATTCCTCAAAGAGTAGAACATGACAAATAAAGCATGGATTAGTCATTGCATCTACATTGTAAAAAGAAAAAAAAAAATTGAAGACTTTATGTATAACTACTAGTGCTGTCAAATGATTAATTACATCCAAAATAAAGTTTTTTGTTTACATAATATATGTATATGTACTGTGCATATTTATGTACAGTGTATATATGTGAATTAAATAAATTCAATGCACACAGACTGAAGTAGTTTAAGTCTTTGGCTCTTTTAATTGTGATGATTTTGGCTAACATTTAACAAAACCCCACCAATTCACTACCTCAGCAAATTAGAATATGGTGTCAGCTAATCAGCTAATCAATTCCAAACACCTGCAAAGGTTTCCTGAGCCTTCAAAACGGTCTCTCAGTTTGGTTCACTAGGTTACACAATCATGGGGAAGACTGCTGATCTGACAGTTGTCCAGAAGACAATCATTGACACCCTTCACAATGAGGGTAAGCCACAAACATTCATCGCCAAAGAAGCTGGCTGTTCACAGAGTGCTGTATCCAAGCATGTTAACAGAAAGTTGAGTGGAAGGAAAAAGTGTGGAAAAAAAAGATGCACAACCAACAGAGAGAACCACAGCCTAGAGAGGCTTGTCAAGCAAAATCGATTCAAGAATTTGGGTGAACTTCACAAGGAATGGACTGAGGCTGGGGTCAAGGCATCAAGAGCCACCACACACAGACGTGTCAAGGAATTTGGCTACAGTTGTCATATTCCTCTGGAAACCATGGTCCTACAGTCTGGAGGAGGGGTGGAGAAGCTCATAGCCCAAGTTGCTTGAAGTCTAGTGTTAAGTTTCCACAGTCTGTGATGATTTGGGGTGCAATGTCATCTGCTGGTGTTTGTCCACTGTGTTTTTTGAAAGTCACTGCACCCGTTTACCAAGAAATTTTAGAGCACTTCATGCTTCATGCTTCCTTCTCTTGACCAGCTTTTTAAATATGCTGATTTCATTTTCCAGCAGGATTTGGCACCTGCCCACACTGCCAAAAGCACCAAAAGTTGGTTAAATGACCATGGTGTTGGTGTGCTTGACTGGCCAGCAAACTCACCAGACCTGAACCCCATAGAGAATCTATTAGGTGCTGTCAAGAGGAAAATGAGAAACAAGAGACCAAAAAATGCAGATGAGCTGAAGGCCACTGTCAAAGAAACCTGGGCTTCCATACCACCTCAGCAGTGCCACAGACTGATCACCTCCATGCCATGCCGAATTGAGGCAGTAATTAAAGCAAAAGGAGCCCTACCAAGTATTAAGTACATATACAGTAAATGAACATACTTTCCAGAAGGCCAACAATTCACTAAACATGTTTTTTTATTGGTCTTATGAAGTATTCTAATTTGTTGAGATGAATTGGTGGGTTTTTGTTAAATGTGAGCCAAAATCATCACAATTAAAAGAACCAAAGACTTAAACTACTTCAGTCTGTGTGCAATGACATTCATATAATTTATATTATATATAAATATATTTAATATAAAAACAGTATATACACATATATATTAAAAAACCCGTTTATTTTGGACGTGATTAATCGCGATTAATCGCTTGACAGCACTAGAGTATTACAAATTTGAAACACAATTCTGCTGCTTCTTTATTATTTGCCATACCATAACATAAATGGGCTACCATTTATCCTGACAATGGTAGGTAGGTAGGTAGGTAGATAGATGTTCTTTTGTCTATTCATTTATTGAAAAAATAATACATACAATGACTTGAATACACCATTTATATGATGAGTTTAAAATTCTTTTCTTTTCTTTTCTGTTTCTTTTTTTTAAAATACTGTTTTGGAGGACATAAAGTAAAAAAAAAAATGTTATTTAAAAATGCTTTTAATTTAATAATATTATAATATAATATTTGAGAAACTTTTGTCTGCCATATCTAAGTTATGTGGTCCAACCAACGTGAAGACAACTTTTTTTTTTATGACAAGAAAAGGTTAGATCAAGTTGTAAAAGTTTGTGATGTGACTCATCAAAAATGTAACGATATGTGTGAATTCATAATTCATGATATTCGTAAAAATGGCTAACACCTTGTAAAGGATATAAAAAAAACACACTTTTGAATAAAAAAAGAAAGAAAAAAAACTCCATGACATTTTTGGAGTCATTAAATTTGAACTTTTCTTGAAAATGGTAGGAAAGTGTTTCAAAACCACATGAAACCAACATGAATGCAAAATTACATTTCTAAGTGTTCCTGATGTGTTGTTTTACACCAGAAAGATTTTTCCAAAGTTTTTTCTTTTTTTTTTTACAATTTCTTACATTGCATTCCAAGTTATACATTTAATCATCATTCTTCATTGAATCATAGGCCAATCATAGGCCAAACTGAACCCCTGACCTTGGCATTGCTAATGCTAAGCGTTCCTGTAGCTCAGGTAGTAAAGCGTGACGCTTTACTACCTGAGCTACAGGAACGCTTTTTATGATATCTGTCGATTCAGTGTTTCCACTTGATGGCTTAATTATCTTCTAAAGCCCTGCAGGTATAATAAACCTTTCCTGTGCATTTCACACACTAGAGAAACATGGAGCTGCATTGACAAGAAAATGTAATAAATGAAAGCATATATACAAAAAAGAAGCGCAAACATAAGTAAAATATTTCAAAATAAGGATGAAAAGTAAAACCCTGCAATCTCTACAACCTACCATAAACAAAATGGCTCTCAAATAAGGGGTTTGCAAGTGAACCCCCTACCTGGTTGAAAAGGAGAACCCAGTCAGCATTTCATTGACCAAATGCATTGCAATCACCTGTGGGACAGAAGAGATTTCGCATTCCTGTTAACCCAGTGGTATCTTGCACTGGATGTTCAGGCTGAAAGTCTGGCCTGTGTCTCTCAGCGGGTAACTCATGAAAACAACGAATGCAGCCTGAGAGATCATTTTCTGGTAGGGTAGAGAGAGGGAGCATTTGTTCTTGCTCCACGTGCGACTCACATATAAGCAGGACATCAGTAAAGCAAACACGTGTCAACCTTGGCTGCAAAGACTCCCTGCTTCATTCTTCTGGCCTCAGTGGAAGGGCCACTGCTAGCGCTGTGAGGTGCACTACACCCCTCTGTGCCCTTTGGCTTCTACTTTTTTCTTTTTTGCGCTTTCTTTCTCATACTTTCTGACCCATATAGTTCTTTTCCCCCACTCTCTGCAGTTGTATCTCTGTGAGATTGATAGCACCAGCATGGTCTGGTCTGAACTGGGGTGAGATATGGCATGACTTCCACAGGCAGAAGATAAAGGTTCCTCCTGTACCATTACACAACCTGGCAGCCCTACTGAAAATCAACAAGATATTATCTGTCCTCCAAGATTTATATGAATCTTAATATCTTTTGCTACCGAAAATAAGCTATATTCTTCAGGAGATTCATTTTCTAGCAGAAACAGAGAGTGCAATATTATTTATTGGTGCAGATGGTATTATTTACTTAACTTTGAGGGCTGCCTTCCACAGGTTATTAAATGTTTCAATGTAGCTTCTTGCAGTGCTGGGAAGTAACTAACTAAAAGTATTGAAGCTGCTAATAAAAGCATCAAAATACAGGCAACTTTTTTTGAAAAGTAACGGTGTGGTGGCTGCTCTTAATGCCACATTGTATCGCAGAAGTAGCTTTACTGCACTGGAGTTAAAGTGTCTTTAACTACTACATACTTATGTTAAAAAAAAATAATTTTCATGTAAAATTTACGTATAGTGTTCAAGTTGTTTAGGTCTAGGGTCAACATTGCAATTATAGATGTTAAAATCCAGGTATTTTATAAAAAGTACAATGTAAAACATGTATGTACATAATAAGAGCATTTTATTACATTATTCATTTATAAGTTAGTCCATAGCAGTAAAAGATGCTTAATATAAAGGCCCTCTCTATATTCTATATTCTCTTCTATATGATCCTCTCACATCTAGCATAGCATAGTCTGATTCATTCTAGTGAATCAGTTTGTCCTAGATGATCCTCTAACATCTAGCATTGCAAAGACTGATTCATTCTAGAGAGCTGGTTCTTCCTAAATTATCCTGTCACATCTGGCTTCGCAAAGTCGGATTTTTTCTAGTGAACTGGTTTGTCTTAAATGATCCTCTCACATCTAGCATTGCATAGTCTGATTCATTCTAATGAGTCTGTTTGTCCAAAATGATCCTCTAGCATCTCGAAGCAGAAAGTCTGATTCATTCTAGTGAATAGGTTTGTCCTAAATGATCCTCTCACATCTAGCATCGTAAAGACAAATTCAATCTAATAAGTCGATTTGTCCTAAATGATACTCTCGCATCTATCATCACAAGGTCTGATTCATTCTAGTGGATCGGGTCATCCTAAATGATCCTCTCACATTTAGCATCGCAAAGACTCATTCATTCTAGTGAATCAGTTCGTACTGAATGATCCTCTCACATCTAGCATAGCATAGTCTGATTCATTCTAGTGAATCAGTTTATCCTAGATGATCCTCTAATATCTAGCACTGCAAAGACTAATTCATTCTAATGAGTCGGTTCGTCCTAAAGGGTCCTCTCACATCTCGAAGCAGAAAGTCTGATTCATTCTAGCGAATTGGTTTGTCCTAAATGATCCTCACATCTTGAAGCAGAAAGTCTGATTCATTCTAGTGAATTGGTTTGTCCTAAATGATTCTCTCACATCTCGAAGCAGAAAGTCTGATTCATTCTAGTGAATTGGTTTGTCCTAAATGATCCTCTCACATCTAGCATCGCAAAGACGAATTCAATCTAATAAGTCGATTTGTCCTAAATGATCCTCTCACATCTAGCATCGCAAAGATTCATTCATTCTAGTGAATCAGTTCGTTCTGAATGACCCTCTCACATATAGCATCTCACATATGAATCGGCCCCTTCCAATTGATCCTTTCTGATCTAGCATCACAAAGACTGATTCATTCTAATGAATCAGTTCTTTGTAAATGACTCTTTTATATCTAGCCTCACAAAGTCTGGTTCTAGTGAATCGGTCCCTTTTGAATGACCCTTTCACATCAAGCATCCCAAAGTCTGATTCATTCTAGTGAATTGGTTTGTCCTAAATTAACCTCTCACCTCTATCGTCGCAAAGTCTGATTGATTCTAATGAATCAGTTTGTTCTATATGGAACAGTCACATCCATCATCGCAAAGTCTGATTCATTCTAGTGAATCAGTTCGTCCTAAATGATCCTCATCTAGCATCACAAAGTCTGATTAATTCTAATGAAACAGTTTGCCCTAAAAGGCTCTCTCACATCCAGCATAGCTAAGTCTGATTCATTCTAGGGAATCTTTTTTGTTCTAAATGATTGGCCCTGTCACAAATGGCACCCTAAACCCTCATGGTGAATAGTGAATAATTATTTCTAATGAATCTCAATAATAATAATAATAATAATAATTCTTTCTGTTTGTCCTGATTCTCCAGCTATCATAGTTAGTATTTTCTTTCTTTCTTTCTTGGACAGCTGTACTTTTAAACAATATTCCATAAAACTACATTATTTGCATTTTAGGGACTCAAGTAAGGTTGTTTGAAAGGAAAAAAGAAAGACGGAACTGTTCAACGAAGGAGAGCTCTTTACTTTCCGTCAGAGCTGTGATCATGCATGCCTTTTTGATGTCTCTGTTAATTGGCAGCCTATTAGAAGTGCTAATAGTGCAGCAGGAAGCCACAGCTTGAGACATAAATGTGATCGGGGCCAATCATTAGTCACGCCTCAATCAACCTGTGCCTGACACCTGCTGCCACCTATAGCAAATCAATCAGGGCTCCATAATCTTATTACCCATAGCTGTCACACCATCTAACAAATCACCTAAAGTCTGCAGGCTACGGACACAAACGCAAACACAAAATCGTGGTTTATTACGCAAATTAAGCATGTGGAGAGTAAGATATCTTGACACCTCGTGGTTCAGTATAAACAAAGCTCATTGTGATTATGATCACAGGACTTCAAAACTGTGCTGCTCAGAGGAAAATACAGAAATTATATTGTTTATCATGTGAAATAATGTTTTACATGCGTCTAAATGAAAACCTAAAGTATTACTTGCTCAACAAACACAAAAAGAAAAAAATGATGTCAGTAAAACATCTGCATGGGTGGCGACGTGGAGTCTTAAACTATTATTGATAGCAGATATTTCATGAAGTACTTTCCTGACAGACACAAGATGGCAAAGCAGAAGCCATTGATTGAGGAAACGTTCTACATTAACCTTCCGGAGACAAAATACACAGCAAAGAAAGCATCTGTTAAAGTGCCTCTGAAGGTTGAGCCTGAAGGGTGCTTGACAACAGGACTAAATCAGGAAAAAAAAAAAAAAAAACAAAAACATAAAAGGACCATTTTTGAGGCAGAGTGACTATTTGCACCTAGGTGTAAATAGTTGCTCTGATCAAAAATAGAGTAAAGAACAGTAATATTGTGAAATATGATTGTGATTTAAATATCTCTTCTCTTTCAAAATGTAATTTATTCATGTGATAGCAAAGCTGAATTTTCAGCAGCCTTCAGTTACTTCAGCCTTGAGTGTCACATGATCCTTCAAAAATCCATTTTAATCAGCTAATTTTTTTGGTGCTCGAGAAACATTTATTTTTATATTAACACTGAAAACAGATGTAGTTTTTTTTTTTTTTTTAGAATTCTTAGATCAGCAGGAAGAACAGCATTTTGAACATTTGAAATCATTTGTACATTTCTGAAGGTCTTTACTGTCACTTTTGATTAATTTAATGCATCCTTAATCAATAGAAGCATTAATTTCTTTAAAAACAAAAACAGTATAGTGTACACATATAAAGCCCAGTCTAGTGTGTTGAAGCAAAGTGTCAGTGTTGATCACAACATAACCAAAGTGGTCATGAATACTTTATTTCATAAACTGACAGGGGGCATCCTTGGAAGGGAAGAGTGGAGAATTCATTTAACACACTCCCATACTCCCACACACATACACACAATTTCATAGAGAGCTCCACTGAATTCTATAATATTAAGCAACTGCACAGGAGAAAGAATCAGATGGAGGGCCTCTTTAATCAAGTTATTTTGGGGGCCATTGAAGTTCTGCTGGCCCTTTTATGGCACATTAGAGTCTAAACTGCAGCTGTCTAACCCCCTCCCTCACTCCAAGCATATGAGGGTAATGAAATTAGACAGCGTGCTGCATGGTTCGGCATTGTCCTGTGTCTGCCTGGGCTCTTCCCTCACCGCTCTCCAGAGACGAGTTACCAGGATATTGCTAATCTCTCACAAAAGACGGATTAAGTGAGGAGACAATCGGGAACAGAATGTCAGGCCACAGCACCTGCTGGCCGACATGACAATCACAACATTACCCCCATCACCCATTGATTTCAGAGCGGCGGACAGGGGCACCAAACGCACATAAAAACATGTGCAGACATTAGGCGTTCTGAAGAATAGAGTGATGTGAGGCAGACGGACTAGCTTTATTGATTTGTTGTTGTTTTGTTGTGCAGATTTGCTTACCGCTTGCTTTTACAACACCAGAGAATAAAAAAAAAGATCTAAGTCACGCTGTTATTTAAGTTTTCCCTGTGCCAAACTGACATATTTCTTCTTTTCTTAAAAAATAATAAGATAAATAAGAGCAGAGTGTCCCAAAAAGATGTTTGATGCTGAACATTAATGGTGGGCAAAAGGAATTATCTTTGAGGCCCACATACATTTTATGTTCCTCTTCAAAGCGACATCAGAATGTTTCTATTTTTTATCTCTTGAACAAATAATCTCAGAGTCCAGCTCAAAGAGCCAAGGCCTACTTTTGTGATGCCGTCGCCCCTTAGACTTCACAAAGAAACTGGACCTCTTTAAATGAAGGCTTCAAGTTGTGATTGTCACCCAGGGTTTCTTTCCATTACACATTGATCAGTTCTTTAACAGACCTAAAAAGACAAGAACCAAAGCCTCTCTTATGATGACAAAGCTTTCTTATCTCAGTTCCTCAGGACGCTAACAAGCTAACAGATGGCAGCTGGTGGCTAAATTATCGCTCTTTCTTGGAAAAGTGCTGGAGTGGATTTTCTTTCAGCTCAGAGAATAATATCCACTGTGATGCTGGGTGAAAATAAAACGTACAGCGCTCATGTTCTTAATCTGCTGCTTGTTAATGGTGTTGCACTTCTAAGGTATATAATGATGAGGTATACATCAGGGTTACGTACTCGGTCCTCATTATCTACCTAGGTGGGCGAAAATGATGAATGGTTGGGGATAATTTTTATTTTTTTTTGCACAGCAGAACATGATTTTATATGATCATTTTAACAGTTAAATACATTTTCTAAATATATTTTCTTTTTTCTAAACAAATAAATAAATAAATGCAGATCTTATCTCATGTTTTATTCAGCAGCCTTGGCGGAATCCTGGGAAGGCTCCATTCGATGGTCCCTCAAGCGCGTCCAATTTCAGACGAGCTGACTACTGCAGCACTGAGGGGACCTGGGGAGATGTTTGGTTGGCCAGCGATTTTGGAAATCCAGTAAGCTCAGGGGTACAGGGATCAGATCTCAGTGAATTTATAATAGGGGTTTGTGGGGGGATTCAAATGGGGTTATTGAGTTACTGGAAACATAGAACAGGTCATAACTGCTGAATGACAACGACCTTGAAACGAGGGGTCGGGAGAAAGGTGATCTTTTATGCTGAGTGTGATATTCACTTTTTTGAGGGTTCAGTATTAAAAGGACTTATTTGAAGTTTAGAGCCGTGCTGTTTTTTTTTTTTTCTCTCCAAGCAAACCTAGATGAGTTCAGTGCTTACAGAGCAGTAAGATGATCCAGCTTAGCCAGTTGTTTAATAGAGTGAAGTTGTAGAGAGTTTGGATATGCTTTAGCTCTTCTGCAACAAAGCACTTAAGAAACTATTGGTGACTCCTTGGAAGTAACAGATGTATGTAGGATAATTTCTGCATGTTTAAACAGCCTCTGTCAGTACATTTAAAATGTGTACTTAAAGATTTTTTTTCAGTGCTTAAAGGGATAGTTCACCCAAAAATGAAAATTCTGTCATTCATTTCTCACCCTCACGTTGTTCCAAACCCGTAAGACCTTTGTTTATTTTCGGAACACAAATTAAGATTTTTTTGATGAAATCCGAGAGCTTTCTGACTCTGCACAGACAGCAAACTACCTACCACGTTCAAGGCCCAGAAAGGTAGTAAAGATATTCTTAAAATATTCCATGTAGGGGTGTGCGATATTGACAAAAAAATAATATCTCAATATTTTCTGGGATTTTAGCGATAACGATAATTAGACAATATTTTGCTGAGTGTGTTATTTGTGCTGGTATCTTAAGGACTCCTAAATTTTTTATATTCTTCATATTCTATGTGGTGGTCAGTTCACACTGATAGAACACTGATCTTTTTTAATAAGTTTAAATTGATTTTTACCTTTTATGGGCATTTTAACCCAAGCAAATAAAATCTGTATCAACAAAATTCGTCTTTGCAATACAAAGGAAACACAGAAACTGAATCTAAAGTGGCATTTAGATGTATTTACACACTGTTTAATGCAGATCATGAATGCATTTTACCTGCAGTTACAAATGCATATATGTTTTGATATTTTAAAAATAAAACGTTGAATACTGATATTTGAAAGTATTTAAATAATAAAAAGATACTTTAAATGTGGAATTAAAACAGCCAGTAGGTGGCAGCAAGTCACAGTTAATAAGTGAATCATTGCGACTGAACCGAATCATTTAAACGGTTGAATCATTCAGGAACGAAACATTGTCATGTTGTCCAGAGATGCAAATCAGTGCTGTGGCTGTGTTTGGAATAATTTTTGTTGGCGAAATAGAGCAAAAACAGTTGTCTACAATGCAAGTCTCTTAATTCTTGTCTACTGAACAGTTGTAAAAAACAAACAAACAAAAAAAACAAAAAAACTAACTTATTCAACAATTTCTTCTCTTCCGTGCCACGACTCATTGCAAACAAGGCGCAGCACATCCGGGTTCTATGCCAGAATGCCGGGTTCTGCTTCAGCAGCATCATACACATACATCATGGTACTCTCCTGAACGTGCGTTGAAAACTGACACAGAAGAGAAGAAATTATTGAATTACGATGTCTTTACTACCTTTCTGGGCCTTGAACGTGGTAGTTACATTCCTGTCTATGGAGGGTCAGAAAGCTCTTGGATTTCATCAAAAATATCTTAATTTCTGTTACGAATATATAAACGAAGGTCTCACGGGTTTGGAACGACATGAGGGTGAGTAATTGATGACAGAATTTTTATTTTTGGGTGGACTAAACCTTTAAAGCTGTGGCACAGAATGGTCTGTTGGCTAGTTTTGGGCCATTGTTGAGTGGCCTAGTTTTTGTGGTGTGTTCCACACCATTGCCACTAGCTGGACCACCATCTGTGTCTTTCGTGTGTTTGAGCCTGTTGAATTGGTGGCAGAACCCGTTAATGAGAGAGAACTCTCTGATTAGCTAGTACACAAGAAGAAACCTAGAAAAAGACAAAAGCAAACAAACCACGAAGTCAAGAGGGCAAGCACAGTAGACTCTTTTCAATTATCATCTTCATCTCATCTGAGAAATCCAATATACAAACATTTTCATGACAACATGACTGTTCGTAAAGAAGAAAGTAAAGCACTGCTTTATTTATAGTCTGTAAGCTGAAAAATGCTGCCAACACTTTGAATGGCCAAGAACCACTCAAGAGTCCATATGACTGACAGGTACAGCAAAGCAACCACGTTTTGCTTTATGCCGTGTCATGTTTAAGGGTGTGGAAATGTCCCCACAATAACAGACTGGTGTGTAAACCATCTGGACATATTTTTAAAAAGTCTATGCTGCGAACTTTACATATTTGTGACTCTGGACCACAAAACCAGTAGAACGAGTATATTTGTAGCAATAGCCAACAATACACTGTATATGGGTCAAAATTATCAATTTTTATTTTATACCAAAAAGCATTTAGGATATTAAGTAAAGATCATGTTCCATGAAGATATTTTGCTGATTTTCTACCATAAAAAAATAATTTTTAATTTAGTAATATGCATTGCTAAGAATTTCATTTGGACAACTTTAAAGGTGATTTTCTCAATATTTAGACCCCCCCCCACCCTTTCCTAATAACGTACTAGTTAGCAAGTTTAGTGGCTAAACATAGCTAAATGTGGCTAAAGCAAACAGGCTCGTCACTCCACAGAGAGAAGAGAGGGGCGGGGCGAGCGGAGCTCATTCACATTTAAAGGAACAATCCATCAGAATGGGTTGATTTTTGCAGAGCTCATTTTGACAAGGTAAAAAGGGTGTTGTTTTACACTATCATTGAGAATTTTTAACCAAAGTATATTATAGACTTTTCATTAAGACCCTAAAGAATCATATCAACTTGTGGAAAATGGGCATCCGATGACCCCTTTAAACAATCCAATGACAGCTTTGAGACTTCTAAAGTATTTTCAATTTTGTGTGCCATATGCATCAGCTGTTCAGTCAACGGCCTGTGACCGTGACATCTGAGGCTGAGACTAGCCTATATCTGAAGTCCTCTTTCAATTTTTATATTTGAATGTCAAATACAGACTACTGCCACCTGCTGGTATGGAGAGTTCTTTCCCCATACATAGATGTAGACTGTATATAATAGCTGCCATTGGCTGCATTCTTTGCTGTGTGCTCAGGCTCTACATTTTGGCCCAGACAGAGCCAAAACCACAGTCTGCACTAGTTCTTTGATGTCGGTTTGGTGTGTCATGGCATTTAGAAGTACACAACCAGATGACCTCAAAGCTAACGCACATGAACTAAACTGATTTGCTGTTATGTGATTGAACCTTTCGGCATTGCATGACCACAATCTATGTGAGACTCCTCTGCTGAGAGGATAGTGCTGTTTAATCTTCAGCTGAAAGGCTGAGCTTTATGAGTGTATCCTTTTTAAAAGTCCTTGCCTAATGTCCCTCAGGTGGAAAAAAAAATAAAAAACCCACAAAGCACTGCACAGTGTTCGCCACTGTTGATTGGAACAGAGAAGGTCAACTTCCCTGACAATAATTTAATGAACAATTACTTTCTGTACCTCATAAATTAATTACCCCAAACCCAGGGTGACAAAAACATAAGCGGCCACCGAGGTGCCTCAGGCTCTTTGTTCTCATTCCCAGCATGCATACAGCCAATAAAGCAGGATGCTGTGAAGAACGCTGACAAATCTAACAGACATTTATCCTGACACTGACTTCCATAACAATCCGCAGGTACTTTGCTTGAAAGGGGCCGAGAATGTGCAATCTCAAAGGGCTCCACAAGGGGATAATTGGATTGCAAAGTCTGTGGCCTAATTAAATTAAAGCATAAAAACAAGCTGTTGCCCCTCTCATGTGTGGGAATGCATGTGTAATATGGACATGTCGCAGTTAGCTGGTGATGATGCCACCATCATTTGTTTTCAGCGTTCACTTAGAAACTCTGTGATGGAGTGAGACAAGAGTTGAAGAGGGACAGTGAAGGTCAAGTGGAAGGAGACTTTGTTCTGCCAGAGGAAAGGAGCCTTTTTTCTCTCGTTTTTTTCATCCGTCTCTCTTATCTATTGTCGCAACTGCTTAAGTGCTGCCAACTGAAGTGTGATATTAGTATCATCTGCCTCTTCAATTGGAAACGCAATTTTACTTCAACATGTCCCTTCTGGGGGAGGGACGTTCTTGATGAAGACCGTGCATCAGCGACCGTGCACCTGACTCCGAGCTCTCGGGGAGTGGTGAACAACTGGCAGTAGATAAATCTCACGCTGTCGTCTTATGCCCGCCAGTTTTGTAACTGGGATGTTGTTCTTTCCACGTATAACAGGGTCAAGTTAAATGGCTAGGGATTAACGTATGCTAAACATATTGTGGTATATTGAAACAAGACAGTAAAGCATTTGCTTATCTCTGAAAGGCAGGCTCATATTCCGAGCTGGTTCTTGTGGCTTGTTGTTGGTACAGAATATGACCAGCACGGGGACATGCGATACCTACAGCGTTAAATGCTGTGTCACCCATAAATGCACCAACAAGCACAGTCAGAAAAATATGAGAAGCACTACAGCAAGCCTGCTGTCAATCACAGTCTCTATGACACGACCTAGTACAAAACAGCTTTGCTGAGGGAATGAAAAGGCAAAAAATCTGTCATTATTTACTCACAGTCATGTCGTTTGAAATCAGTTTTATGTTGATTTTTCTATTGAGTACAAAAGCATCTTAACATTTTTCATACAACCAAAGTATATGCCATCTGCACCTCTCATCCATTTCTGGTATTATTTTTTGATACGAGAGTAGCACAAATTCTTCTAAATTTCTAATTTTGACTAACATTCACCTGAATATCTCAGTCCAGATGATTTGGTTTAGGAAGTTTCATAAGAAATGCTTGAGTTCATTTTAACATCTCTTACTTTTGATTGCAGACTGTCACATTTGAGAAACATTTTTGGAAAACTACAAAAACATACATATAATTCACTGTAGTTTCCAGCTGAAATGAACACTAATGGAAGTAAAACAATTTTTATTATTTTTCACTCAAGTTATGATTACAAGGCCAGATTATCAATTAATAAAGACTTAGAGTCGCACAGTTTCTTGCAGAATACTGTTATTATGGCTTTTCTGATGTGGTAAACTTGCTCGAAAGCTCACCTGGTACAGTATTACAAAGCTTAAAAACCTGTAGAAAAAAAAACTAAAATGGTAATGGTATTTTACATTATGTCTAAATGTAACAATACAATATGACACCCATCTGTGTTTTTACTCTCAACAATGCAATTTTGACCAGGTGCAACTTATTTGCTGGAAAATACGGTAAGCAAATTAAGGTCTTCATGTGATTTCCATTTCTAGGATAATGGACTGAGTTATTAAAGGAATATCTGTGATTTTGCAAGCCTAAGGGAAGCCCTTTCTGCAGAAGATAAAAAAGAAACCAATGGATTTGGCTCTGAATTCCCATATACATGACATAAAAGCGCGAGAAATGGGATTAAACAGCTGAGTCATACTGGTGGCTGTTCAACTTGCTGGATGGAAAGAAAGTATTAGTAAAGGAGGGCAGGCAAGCAGAGGGATGAGTGAGCCTCTAATTGCAGCAGCCCCAGTGGATTGAGTTTCGGACTGGAGCGGTGCTGGCTATCAATTCTGCTATAGAAATCAATGATGGACTAAAGCTCAGAGAGACTGGGCCTGCTATAATAGAGCTTTTCCCAGTCCTGGAGCAACAGAGCTATGAGAGACATTCATGTAATACTGCTCACTCAAGAGACCACAGAAGAAGAAAAAGAATCTGAAGAAAGATATTTGAAATCCTAACAAAGAGCAACAGAACTCAGCTTGTAGAAGTGAATTTAACAAACAATTGTGCCACTTTTTAGCATACAACTCTGCAACTTGCAATGTTGGAAAGTCTTAGTAAATTACACCAAATTGTAGTAAACTCCTAAATGGCAATCCAAAATCCAAATCCAATCCAAGATGAGATAGAATGCATAGAGTCTAGGTTCTGTAACACTGCATATGCTGGTCCTTGATTAGAATTTAATTAGAACAAAACTAAGTAGCAAATGTCACACAAGCCGGTCAGTCAATACAACCCCATTAACTCAGCATGCAGAGGATTACCATGCTGCACTTGTTCCGCCACCTACATCAGTCAATTGAGTCCTCTTAAATCTGCTAGAGACCAATGTAAAGAAAAAGCACTGCAATCACTGTGGAAACACCCACAACTAGCATTTATTTACACTTCCAGGCTTCCCATGTTGTGGGTTGTGTACTGCTGGAGGAATATTATGCTTATCAAGCGGTTAACAGCTTCATTCAAACCACTGCCAATGAAAGTCTACACTAAGTCAGCTGAAACAGAATGGAGACAAACAAGAGTTAGTAAATATTTGAAGCTGGAATGAGGTAATTGTGATATGGAAATGCACAGTTGTTCATTTGGCAGATGCTTTGATTGAGTTTTTCATACATTTTTAATGACCTTGTTCTCGCAAACCCCATGCTTTACCGGTCGATCTACAGGAAGTTACACCCCAGTAAGCACCCCTTAGCTTACAGTGACCCCTTGAAATCTGATATTTGTGCAGTTCACTGTTACTAATAAAGCAATCAGGAAACATGCCAAACTATGTTCTATTCAGGATTTTTGACTTTTAATCAGTTCCTTCGAACACCCATTTCTGGTCTATTTAATTTCCTCCCTAAAATTCGTTGGCATGCAACCAATAAGCAAATGCAGATTTGCCACTTCTGCTTTTATATACTATATAAAATTAATAGTGTCTGATTACTATTGTAATGAGGCAACAATGACATTCATGAGGCAACTATTCATTTGGCAGACATTTTACATACAATGGGCCTCATTTGTGTAACTTGCTTAAATGTATAAGTAAATTCACAGTAATTTGCCCATAAAACAGACCTTCCCGAAAACTCTCCCCTGGATTCACAAACGCTTCCCTTTCTGGAGCTTTACAGATGGGGTAGCTGTGACTGTTGTATGCAAAGGAGTAGCACAAATTCTTCTAAATTTCTAAGTTTGTGTAAAATGAATCAGGATATCTTAAATTATTTGTTTTTGGAAGTATTTCATAAGAAATGCTTGACATCTCTGAGACATCTCTGACTTTTGATTGCAGACATTTGAGAAACATTTTTGGAAAACTACAAAATTCACTGCAGTTTCCAGCTGAAATGAACACTAATGGAAGTAAAACAACATTTATGCCTTTCAAATTATGATTACAGGGCCAGATTATCAATTAATAAAGACTTATATCCACACTGTTCATACAGTTATTATGGCTCCTTTTTAGTTAAAGGAGAAGTCCACTTCCAAAACAAAGATTCACATATAATGTACTCACCCCCTTGTCATCCAAGATGTTCATGTCTTTCTTTCTTCAGTCGTGAAGAAATTGTTTTTTTGAGGAAAACATTTCTGCATTTTTCTCCATATAATGGACTGGTATGGTGCCCCGGTGACCCTTTTCGAGGAAGAAGGGTCTTATCTAGCAAAACGATTGGTTATTTTCATTAAGAAAATACAATTTAAATACTTTTTAATCTCAAACGCTCCTCTTGCCTTTCTCTCCATGAACTCTGTGTATTCTGACTCAAAACAGTTAGGGTATGTCGAAAAACTCCAATCGTATTTTCCCCCTTAACTTCAAAAATCATTTTAAAATCATCCTACATCACTGCAGAAGTACCGACCCAGTCTATGCAACGTGAACATGCAAAGAAGATCAAACACCCTTAACAAAAAAGGCAAAACAGCGATTTAGGACGATTTTGAAGTTGAGGGATAACATGAGATGGGAGTTTTTCGACATACATAACTGTCATGAACCGGAAAAAAACAGAGGTTGGGAAGAGCGAGACAAGGTGAGCGTTTGACATAAAAATAATACAATTTATATACTTTTCAATGAAAATAACCGATCGTTTTGCTAGATAAGACCATTCTTTCTCGGCTGGGATCATTTACAACCGCATTTGGGATCGTTTGAAGCTGCATTTAAACTGCATTTTGAAAGTTCAAACTCGGGGCACCATAGCTGTCCATTATATTGAGAAAAATCCTAAAATGTTTCCTCAAAAAAATATTTCTTTAAGACTGAAGAAAGAAAGACATGAACACCTTGGATGACAAGGGGGTGAGTACATTATCTGTAAACTGTTGTTCTGGAAGTGGACTTCTCCTTTAATCATGCTTTTGTGTATTCTCTCAATATCGGACCCATGATATTTACTAGTCAAACCCCAGTTAGCATTACAATGTTCCCCTTAGCTTTCAGTCACTCGTTAAAATCCAATATTTGTTCAGTTTACTGTTACTAATAAACCAATACAGGAACATTCTGAATCAAAACCGATTTAGGTTTTTTGACTTGATAGATCATGATTAAATGTAGCCTCTGTATAATCAATTCCTTCAATTACCGAACACACATTCTCATTTATCTCATGTTTCTCTAAAACTGGTTGACATGTAACCAATGAGCGTATGCAGATCTGCCACTTCTGCTTTTATTGAATATGGATAATAAATAAGAGGCACAGAACGAATGATGTTTTGATGAACCTGAAGTGACTTCCGTGCTGTTTCTCCCATGTCTGGGCTCTAATTTTGCATGGCATAACTTTTGCATTTAAAACTGTGTCTGTGCTCAGCTAACAATTTGAATAGCATGAAGTGATTGGCAAACATAAAAACGCTGTTATACAGAGCAGGACGGGTAAATAATTTACTTGCAGCAGTGCAATTTGGCGAACAAGTTTTATTTATTTTTTTCCTTCGTATAAACAAATCATTTTCAATCTTCCTGTGATCTTTGATGGAGGACAGCCCATTTTTGTGTCTCTTTTATTATTTTTTTTAAACCTGTGCGAAGGATGCAAAGCTTATCCAATTAACTAGTCATATGACAGGCAGCTGCCATGTTGATAAATGCCAATCCCAGTGCACAAGTCTGTGCAAATTAAATAGACAGCCCTCCCTTGACAAATAACAGCTTTCTGAATTTACACTCGCCTTATAGTTGTCATTCTGAGGTTATAGGCCTCGGGTCATGATATACGACTCAATCTCCGGACGGCCTGACTTCGTGACAGTGAACTGTCTGGCAGAGAGGAAATTCATTTGTTTTGCTAATTCAGTTTCACTGCGAGGCTTTTTCCACCCAAGCTGTCGTTTGGAGTCCATCATGGATGAAGCGTAAGTAGCATCTGGGCCAGTGTCCCCTTCATAAAGAAGTTACATCAATGCAATTGACGGATGGCGCATCTTAATGGCACAACTGTGTTTTAGGGCAAATTGTGCTTGCTTTCTCTATGATTCTTGATGCTAAAAGGTCATGAGAAATTTCCTTCCTCCTGGGAAACAAACAAAACGGATGTTAAAAATGTTATGTTTGTCTATGGTGTAATTAGAGTGAAGAAAGACTTGGAGGCTGGCAGTGTAAGTATATTATTCAAAAGGCGGTGAACAGACTTCTTTTATCATCACTTTGCAGACTTCAAATAAGACTCAACATATAAATACTATTGGCCGTGAGTTTTCCGGTTCAATATTCTGCCTTTATAGCACACCACACCTCCAACACGATTTAACTTCATCTTCCTCACATAAATCAAAAGCGTGGTTACATAGAATCCTCAGCACAGTCTGCTTGAAGAACAACAGAAAAAATGTCAGAAAAAATGTCAAAGCTTATCTTTGCCAACCCACAGCTGCTTTTTACATGAGTTATGACACATAATATCAAGTGTGCATGTACTGGATGTATAACACATGTAACACATGGCCTTAACTGTATGTGTGTGAGTCCCACATATTCTTTGGTTTTTCAGCATTTTTGTGTATTTGAACCATTTCCAACAATGACTATGATTTTGAGATCCATCTTTTCACACTGAGGACAACTGATGGACTCATATGCAGCTATTATAGAAGGCTCAAACGCTCACTGATGCTCCAAAAGAAACCACAATGCATTTAGAGGGGGGTAAAAACTTTTGAATAGAAAGAAGATACGTACATTTTTGTACATTTTGTACATTTTTGTACATTTTGCCTAAATACCGTGTTTTTTTCCATTTAGTACTGCCCTTTAGAAGCTACAGAAGATAATGTATAAATAAAAAAATCTCTAGAGAAATAATTATCTCTCCTTCACACACTCACACATGGTTTATGAAGACTATCCATAGATTAAATGATTTTTATACTGTACAAAGTGTATTTTCTATGCCCTTTCCTTAACCCTACCCTTCACAGAAAACTATTGGCTGTTATGAATTTCAAAAAACACTGTTAAGTATGTTTTTTAAGCCATTTGGTTTACAAGGACACAGGAAATGTCCTCATAAACCATGTTTATGCTGTAATACCCATGTCATTATACACATTTGTCCTCATAAACCATGTATTCAAGCACACTCAAGCACATATTGGTGATTTCTTAATTTATTACCATAAGATTCTCATCTGTGTGACAAATAATATGACATAAATCAATTTTGCACTTCAAGCCATACTTCAAAATCCTTCTTTGGCAACACTGATGTATTTCTTTGTAAGACTGGTAGGGTTGAATTGAAATATGATGCCCACGTCACAGTCATAATGGACTATGGTTGTCCCCTCAGTCTTAGTGTCAAAGCATGATAAATGCCCAGTATTATCAACTGAGGGAAAAGCAAGGTCTCTCTATACCACCAACAGCTCCTCAGCAGAACAGCAGGACTGGGGTCAACACAGAATGGAAAAACACCTTGTTCTGTCTCACTGTGAACTTACTGCAAATCTTTCTTTTGTTCTATTTATAATATAACCATGATATTAGCACAAACAAGCCAGATGTCTACGATTCCGTGCATTATATGATATATGACTGTAATAATTATTTCTTTGTGAGAGCTTTTTAACAGCTGACAGTTGGAGTAAACAAAATGATGAAGGATCTAAAGAGGAAAATATGTAAATTATAATATCCTATAAGCAAGTCTCATGCTGATTAATCTCTCATTTTCATGACATTATTCTCTAGGATGTCTCCAGGCATTATTTAATGCAAAATGAATTCTTGCTAATGCAAAACAAGGTATGTGTTCATTTTGTAGGTGCATTTCAAAACAACCACTGTCACCTTCAAAAGCTTTCAAGGAAATAAGAAGCAAATGTATAACAGCGCCATGTTGAAGAGAGCCAACATTGGCATACGGCCTGTTTTTTGGCTTAGTACCTAAAGACAATATTGTAATAAAAATGAATGAGGGCCAGAATCTTATCCTAACCAGGCCTAATATCCTGTTGCTGTCATTCAGAAGATTTAATGCAATAGACAAGCTAATAGAAATGTCCTTTTCTTTAGATAGGAGACTGGGTTTATGTCGATAAATGAAACGGATCTGGACTGAGGGTTGGATTTGACTAGGGGAAGTCAGAGACAGATGCACTATGCATACTAATCAGGATAATCACCTTGCACAATCTCATGCTGAAATTCCCTTTTTCCAGGTAAGATTATCCAATGGGTGATTATGAACTTGCCCGCTCTATGATACCCTGATTGTGTAAAAGCACAAAAACTCCCATCTGTATGGAGCTTCATTATGACTGCGTGACTCACGACAGATGTACGGGTCAAATGCTCCGGCCACATACTGCAATTCTGTCATAACAGATATAATCATTTCAGCTTTTTAAAAATCACTGTATTTGCATATGACGTCTATCCTGTACATTTATTAACAGTAAATAACCGGTAATCTAGGAAATGGTAACATGGATAACATACTCCTACAATCCTTCAGGTCCCACAAATTCTGTGGTTTTTCAGCATTTTTGTGTATTTGAACCCTTTCCAACAATGACTGTATGATTTTGAGATCCATCTTTTCACACTGAGGACAACTGAGGGACTCATATGCAACTATTACAGAAGGTTCAAACACTCACTGATGCTCCAGAAGGAAAAACAATGCATTAAGAGCCGGGGGGTGAAAACTTTTTGATTTTGAAGATCAGGGTAAATTTCACTTATTTTGTCTTCTGGGAAACATGTAAGTATCTTCTGTAGCTTCTGAAGGGCAGTACTAAATGAAAAAAACAAACATAATATATAGGCAAAATAAGAAAAATGTACACATCTTTCTGTTCAAAAGTTTTCACCCCCCAGCTCTTAATGCATTGCATTTCCTACTGAAGCGTCAGTGAGCGTTTGAACCTTCTGTAATAGTTGCATATGAGTCCCTCAGTTGTCCTCAATGTGAAAAGATGGATCTCAAAATCATACAGTCATTGTTGGAAAGAGTTCAAATACACAAAAATGCTGAACAACCACAGAATTTGTCGAACAGTTTAACTGTTCAGGACAAACAAGGGACTCTATAATTAAGAGGGACAACTACAATTAAACAAACAAACAAAAAACAGCCAACAACACAGTATTAAGAATCAAGTGTATGTAAACTTTTGAACAGGGTCATTTTTATAAATTATACTATTATTTTCTCTTGTGGACTGTATGTAAATGTCTTTTATGTGAAATATCGGTAACACTTTACAATACGGGTGCACAAATACGCATTAATTCAAGCTTAACTAATGCAGAGATAATCATGAGTTAATATATAACTAATGAAGAACTAAACCATTTATTAATGATTACTACATCAGCAACTAATGAACATTCTATATGATTCATTGATTAAGTAATCAATAAATTGTTATTAGGTAAATGTGTCATAATGTATTAATTCCCTAATAACTTATTGGTGTAAATTAATGTGTTAATTACCACAATGGGTTGAATCCACACATTTCACCTTCCAGTCTTCTGCTTTAATTAATCATTAGCTAATGATTTGCAAAGATATCATTACGTTATAACTTCACTTGTTGAGGCACAGAACTATTACCTAATTGTTAAGTTATATGTCATTGTGGTTATGGATTCAGAATTAGTTAGTTAGTGTGTCTCAACAAGTAAAGTCATAACATAATGATATCTTTGCAAATCATTAGCTAATGATTAATTAAAGCAGACAACTGGAAGTTGAAATACATGGCTTCAGCCCATGAAAATACATGGCTCCAACTCATTGAGGCACATGACTAACTAACCAATTCTATATCCATAACCACAATGACGTATTACTTAACAATTAGTTAATAGTTCTGTGCCTCAACAAGTAGTCACAACATAATGATACATTTGCAGATCATTAGCTAATGAGTATTTAAAGCAGACAACTGGAAGTTGAAGTACATAGCTTTGACCACTGGGGCAATTAACATGAATTTACATCATTAGTAAATAAAATAAGTTATAAGAGAATTAATACATTATGACACATTTAACTAATAACAATTTATTGATTACTTAATCTATGAATCATATAGAATGTTCATTAGTTGCTGATGTAGTAATCGTTAATAAATGGTTTAGTTCTTCATGAATTATACATTAACTCGTGATTATCTGTGCATTAATTAAGCATGAATTAATGCATATTTGTGTACATGTATTGTAAAGTGTTACTGAAATATCTTATTCAGGTCAGTACTAAATAAAAAAATAACATGCATTTTGTATGATCCCTCTTATTTTGATAAAATAACATGCTGATTTTGGTGCTCAATAAACAATTTTAGATATTACATTGTATTGTATTGTATTCTATTCTATTCTATTCTTCCATAACAATCGATAAAGGCATATGGAGCTCATTTCATCCAGTCCTTTCTAAATCCTTTAACATTTGCTATTTTTTTTCACAAAAATAACAGCAGAAGAACCAGTTTGATGACATAAGAGAGTATAAAAGAATGTGATTAAAAAAACACCCACATGCTCATTACCTATCTATTGATCATGGTCACCCACATGACTAAAATAATCATAACCATATTTGAGTAGCCTTTTGTCTTTACATAACATGTCTAAATGAATACAGCTTCTAAGAGATTTTTTTTTCCCACCTAAGACTGTTACATTAGTCAGACCATGCAATTTTATATTCTTTAGAAGAGCTTGTTATCAGAGTAAAAAAATAAATAAAATAAATGCAACCTCACAGGCATTTTAGCACTCTGAGTTAATGCATGGAAAAAGTAAAATGCCAAGCATTTTGGATATCACACATTTCTATATCGCAGTCTGGATTACATAAACATAAACACTGAGAAAAAACAAGTTATAAAAAGTTACATTATCTAATGCCAGGCTATGCTTTCCCTAAAACAAAACCACCCACCAGCAAACAGTAAATGTTTCTCAAGGTGACATCTATACATCACACACTCTTGATAAAAGTTATTCATTCAGATATCAGTTAAATTGAAAAACCGAATAGCAGTTACATTACACAGAAAATAACCTGTTTAACCTAAACATCTTAACCATGTAAATAATTATATTCTGAACTAAACATTGTCATCTCTACTTACAGATTTTCAAGGGCTACACCTGAAAGACACTATTTAATTGAGTTAATAATGTTTCTCATCAGGTTTATGCATCTAATTATGCATTACTTCAATAGTGAATAGTCATTTGCTTATGAAAATTATTATATATGCAATCATTTTGATAATGCGTTTATAATATGTTTATTTTTTTAACTTCTCATACAGTATAAATAGGTGTTTCTACATGAACATGTGTGTGTTTTTTAGGAACATTATGTCACAAAGCTATCCAATGTGAATTTTGCCATATTTCATGTTCTCTGCAACAATCCTTTGTGTCAAACACCCATTGGCTCATCACCTGCAAACGTGTCACAAAGCAGCTTGAAGGCACTTACATTTTCAAACTGACTTTTGAACATTCCTGTTCAGATGGCAATAAAGGTTTGTGATAACATTTGTAAATGTAAAACAATTATTGTCTGAACAGGACTAGTTTCTGAATAATCTCAGTGTTTTTTCTTACATAAAGCAGGGCTAAAAACGTACCTGAAAAATGAGTTTTTCTAAAAACCACATACATGCACCTGGGCAAATCCCCACCTGCTCCCTCTGCTCTGTACTGCATGAATAAGCATGTGCTGGAACCTAACCAAGAGCACATGCACCGTTTCAGATCGCAATACCGTCCTCCAGAGACGTCTGGATGGCCCATTTCTACCTCAAAGTTAGCCAAGGGGAGTGCACTAGCAGCTGGTAATTACCGTGCATATGGCTCACCCCCTTAATTAGCACCAGCACTCCAAGTTTCTAATGAGTTTCGATTTTATTTCATTCTGTTTAAGAGACAACTAAAAGGAAAAAAAAAAAAAAAGTGGCATACAATAGGCCTGGCGTGTGTGTGGCTGCTTTCACATATATCATAAGTGATGTTGTGACAAATAAAATCCTGATTTGGCAGGCTGATGCAAGGCACAAGCAACTTTTCTCTTATATCAATGATATAATTTTATCACTTGGTTCCTGTACTGCAGTACTGCAGACTGAATGAAAACATTTTTGAAGTAGGAATGTTTCACTGAATGTACAGTGTTTAATCTGATTTGTGATCAAGCTAATTAATGACAAATTACAGATTTGACATTATTTGAAACAGCAGTTTCTCTCGCTTAATTTGATATATAACCACTATGCAAATTTTTGCAAAATAAATAAATAAATAGAACTCAATCAATCAATCAATCAATCAATCAGTCACACTGGCTGTTATGGAAGCCCATTTCCACCACCGAATAAAAAAAAAAATTGCAACTTTTTATCCCACGATTCTGACTTTTTTTTCTCAGAATTACGTGACACAAATTTGGAATTCTGACTTTTTTTTTCTCAGAATTGTTAGATATAAACTCACAATTGCCAGAAATAAAGTCAGAATTGCAAGATAAAAACTCGCAATTTTGACTTTTTTTCCCCGCAATTGTGAGTTTATATCTCCAAATTCAGATTTTTTATTTATTTATTCATTTTTTTTTTTATCAAAATTATGTGATACAAACTCGGAACTCTGTCATTTTTTCTCAGAATTGTGAGATATAAACACAGTTGCGAGAAATAAAGTCAGAACTACAAGATAAAAACTCACAATTTTGACTTTTTTCTTGCAAATTTTCTTGCAAATGAGTTTTTATCTTGCAATTCTGAGATTTTTTTTTTTTTTACACAATTGTGAATTTATGTGTCCATATTCTGACTTTTTTTTTCAGAATTACATGATACAAACTCAGAATTCTGTCTTTTTTTACTCAGAATTGTGAGATTGCGAGAAATTAAGTCAGAATTGCAAGATAAAAACTCACAATTTTGACTTTTTTCTTGCAAATGTGATTTTATATGTGGCAATCCTGACCTTTTTTCTCAAAATTGCATGATATAAACACAATTGCGAGAAATACAGTAAAAACTGGAACTTTCTGTCTTGCAAATGTGAGTTTGTATCTCACAATTCTGACTTTTTAATCGCAATTATGTGTTTATATCTCACAGTTTTTTTCTCAAAATTGTGAGATATAAACTCGCAATTGTGAGTTATAAAGTCTGATGGGGGAAAGTCTGAGGGGGAAAAGTTTGTACTGAGTTTGTACTGCATCACTCAATTCTGAGGAAAAAAGTTAGATTTGCGAGATGTAAACTCGCAATTGCAAGAAAAAAAGTCAGAATTGTGAGATTACCTTTTTTTTTTTTATTCAGTGGTGGATATAGGCTTCCATAGTCTGTAATGTTTTTAGAATTGTTAGTCTTTATTTTAATTTACTTCTATATTAAATATTTAGATTTTCTACTTTTGTGGTTGTTTTTATTAGCTGTTTGGACATTCTGACGGCACCTGTTTGCTGCAGAGAATCTATTAATGAGCAAGTAATGTAATTCAAAATGTCTTCAAATCTGTTCTGGCTGGAGGGCGAGTACACTTGAACAAATGTAAAATTTTTGGGTACACTATTCCTTTAAAAAATGAATAAAGGGCTTTTCCCACTGTAAATAACTATGGAAGAAAATACAAAAATAATGCTATTAATAATGTTATTTTTATTGGCTGACTGAGTGATTTTTTCTGTTTATATATATACATTTTTATATAAATTTTAATAATTTACATTTTTTTAAATATATATTTTAAAAACAGATACAACCATATAACGTTGTTGCCTGTATATGGAAAGCTATTCACAAACCTACAGAGAACAATATTTGCATTAATAAACTTCTTATTCAGTTACCCAGACAATAATTACATTTTTAATAAACTCACAAACCCTAGTTTTTGTGTATTATAAAGCATTTCCCCTCAGGATAATCCCACTAACACTCAACAGACACCATCTCTTAGCAATTATATAGCAATTCTCAAATCTCTTTTCAGCATAAGACAGATATTATGCATAGGCTGCATGTGAGAGGAAAAGAAAATACAGAAAAAAGAATTATCACTCTCCTTTGGGAAAGGAAAAAGTAAATAGAACCATTAATACCAGATAGAAAATAGTTATCTGTTTATTTGTTTTACATTTTGCAACATTACTTGAACCACTGGGTATGATTTCTCTTATAAAAGTTTCTAAGTATTTGTGTTACATATTCAATGTGCTATTTACACATCTAATTTAATACATTTCTATACATTTAAGATGGCTATTATTAAAATGTATTATTTTCTGATTATGGCTTAATACTTTTTTATACATTTTACAAGATGTCAGAAGTCAAGCTAACGATAAGTCAGTGAAACGAAAGAAAAGAAAGAATATTTTCATCCAGTGTGAATGCCTTAAATTGTTACAGTAAAGATGTTACAAAAATATACACATTTCAAATGTTCTTTTGAAGTTTATATTCATCAAATAATCCTGGAGAAAAAAAAATATACACTACCATTCAAAAGTTTGGGGTCAGTACATTTTTATTGTTTCTTTTAAGAAATTAATACTTTTATTCACCAAGGATGTATTAAGTTAATAATTAAAAGTTTATTAAAAGTTAATAATAAATAATTTACATTGTTATAAAATATTTATATTTTGAATAAACACTGTACTTTTTAAACTTGTTATTCATGAAAGAATCCTGAAAAAAAAAAAATCACAGGTTCCAAAAAATATTTGGCAGCACAACTGTTGATAATTATCCAACACTGATCATTCTAATAATAAATCCGCATATTAGAATATTTCTGAAGGATCATGTGACACTTAAGACTGGAGTAACAGCTGATAAAAATTCAGCTTTTCATCACAGGAATAAATTCTATTTTAAAGTATGTTAAAATAAAAAACATTATTTTATATTGTAAAAACATTTTGCAATATTACTGTTACTTTTTCTATATTTTTAATCAAATAAATGCAGCCTTGATGAGCATAAGAGACTTCTTTAAAGACTATTACAAGTCTTACTGACCCCAAACTTTTGAACGGTAGTGTATATCATGCATCATGGATTCCACAAAAATATTAAGCTAAATCAGCTTTTTAAAATATATAGTAGATTACTCTCACTCCATATAACCATGGTTTCATGGTTTGATCTCTATCATCCATATTCATTAATACTAAACGTTTTCCCTTTTCTGTAACATGAAATGCATATTAATCATAAGACAGCTGCTATGTGCACTGTTATGAATTACAGGAAGCATGTTTCTATTTATACAGTAACAGTAACAGTAAAGTGCTCATGGATTCTGTTTGTCTGGACAACAAAGCAAATTGACTGATCAATAAAATGAAGGCCTCTATGAAGTGATGTCATTAGAAAAAAATGTATCCAACAGGACGTCCCCTAAGCCTTTAGCATGTGTCCAGTTTCAACTGGTTTTGCTCTTACTGAAGCATTAGAGCAGTAATCTGAAACTAAAGCTAATGCACAGGCCCAGAGTGCTTTGTTTTGTGTTTACACACTGTGTCAGCTGTGACAAGGACCTGCAATAGTTTGTTTGTGATTGACTATAACCTGTAGTTGTAAAAATCACATCATCATACACTTCTATAAACCTGTGGCTAACAGGTTTATGATATATCCAACAGACAGAACAGTAAAACAGACACCTATTAAGCAACACTCTAGTCTGTGCAGGCTTGTGTATGTATTTGTGTGTTGGTCATTTTTTTTCTCCATATTTCCAACTCAAATTGTCAATTGTCCGTTAGCCAAATGCTAACTTCACAATCTTCAGATGGTCTTTTTTGTGTGTGTGTGATATATGTGTGATATGCAAATCTACAATATAATAAAAGTGAAATATAATGACAGGACTTGTCATATTTTATTGATCCTAATGCAAATTGCTTAAGCAGCCTACTGTTGCTATAGTAACCTCCTCAGGTGAACGTGACTTCTGTTTGTGAGAGCTGAGTTGGTATCAGAAGAATATGTGTTACTTGATTCTAACCTATAACAAAACCCTACTAAACCTTTTGCCCCAAAGTTAGAAAGATAGACAATCAAAAAAAAAAAAAAAAAGTAGTGCACATTTTACATTTAGGATAAAATTGATAAGCAACTAATACCACATGTACACGGAGAAAAAAAATAAATAAATAAAAAAAAATTAAAATTCACAGTGTCCTGTGGTGTCCTGGTTTCTGTTAAAGGAGAACTCCACTTCCAGAACAACAATTTACAAATAATTTACTCACCACCTTGTCATCCAAGATGTTCATGTCTTTCTTTCTTCAGTCGTAAAGAAATTATGTTTTTTGAGGGAAACATTTCAGCATTTTTCTCCATATAATGGACTGATGCGGTGCCCCGAATTTAAACTTCCAAAATGCAGTTTAAATGCAGCTTCAAACAATCCCAAATGTGGTTGTAAACGATCCCAGCCCAGGAAGAAGGGTCTTATCTAGCATAACGATCATTATTTTCATAAAAATAATACAATTTGTATACTTTTTAATGCCAAATGCTCGTCTTGTCTTATTCTGCCTGGACGAGGATGATTTTGAAATGATTTTTGAAGTTGAGGGAGAAAATACGATTGGAGTTTTTCGACATAACCTAACTGTCTTGAGCCAGAATACAGAGTTCAAGGACTGCAAGACAAGACGAGCGTTTGAGAATAAAAAGTATTTAAATTGTATTTTTTTAATGTAAATAACCGATCGTTTCGCTAGATAAGACCCTTCTTCCTCGGCTTTGATTGTTTACAACCGCATTTGGGATCATTTGAAGCTGCATTTAAACTGCCTTCAAAATCGGGGCACCATAGCAGTCTATTATAAGGGCAAAAATGCTGAAATGTTTTCCTCAAAAAACAAAATTTCTTTACGACTGAAGAAAGAAAGACATGAACATCGTGGATGACAAGGGGGTGAGTAAATTATCTGTACATTGTTGTTCTGGAAGTGGACTTCTCCTTTAAGCCAAAAGGTTTATTTAGTAATATGTAAACTTTTGTTTATTTTTTTAAATACCTTATTATTGATAATATTTATCATTAATGCGTTAAAATGATCAAAGTGACAGTGAAGATATTAATAATGTTACACAATATTTCTATGCCAAATGTTAAAAAAAAACATTCTAATTAACTTACTTCTTATCAAAGGATCCTTAAAAAATGATCATGGTTTCTACAAATATATTAAGCAGTAGAACTTTTTTAACATTGATAATAATAAGAATGATTTCTGGAGGACCATGTGTCACTAAAGACTGGATTAATGACGCTGCCATCACAAGAATAGTGTGATGGCACTATTCTTAAAAATAGACAAAACAAATATAAAAATAGACAAAACATTTTATCATAAAATAGTCATAATATTTCATAATATTTCACAATAATAATGTTTTTGTTGTATTTTTATTCAGTAATATTATTTGAAAATGAATAATTCAGTGACTACCAATAATTTGGTATAACTTTATAATACCTTTCATTAATACATCATTAGCAAACATTCTATAATGCTTAACAGGTCATTAGTTCATATATATTCAAATGAGATAATGTGCTAATTAATGTTCACTAATAAACTTCATAGCAATGCATAATGATTAGCAGATAATTATTTCATGTAAATTAAAATGCTTACAAATGTCAGTGTCACTGTTTGAAAAATGTGTTTATTTTCTCTTGTTGTTGTCTGATTCAAGGAATATTCTGTTTAATGCTACAGGGTAGTATACTAATATAAGTGTTGTGACAATAAAACATGTTTTACACCCAAATTACAATGCGTGTTATGTCTTTAACAAGCACTTAGTTAAACTTAGAAGCTATTGGGTAATATGTGTACTGAAGTTCAATGACATTTGCTAGCAATAAACTTGTAGTCATCGTATAATGTCTGTTAAAATTCGATGTAGATTTTTAAAAAGTGCATGAGTGTATAAATTGAAAGTTTAATGACATTTGCAAACATTAACTAATGAGCCGTTATTATATGTTTGTTAATGATTTATTAATTAAGCTTTAAATCGTAAACCATCTGTCAAAAGATTTTGAAGATTTTTAAAAAAATGTATGATCATACGGACTAAAAGTTTAATGACATTTGTAAGCATTTCAATTTACATTAAATAATCTGTTTTGATCTGAGATAATGTTTCATAAGTACATTAGTTGCATTAACAAGCATATTATCTCATATTTCTAGCTTTGTGGATATATATATATATATATATAGATAGATAGATAGATAGATAGATATACTAATGGATATACTAATAATCTGTTAAGCATTATAGAATGTTTGTTAATGATTTATTTAATTTAAGTTATTATAAAGTGTTACCAATCATTTTTATTTCAAGTCTGTATTAAACAATATTAAATATGCTCTGAGTTTGTCATGTCACAGAAAAATGGCTGCTGAATATCTGATGCATACGGCATACTTAGCTGGAAACACTTCAGGAGTTTTGAAGTCGTCATTGGATTGGTTGAATATACAAGATTTCCGGGAGATGTATGTGTCGTGTTCTTTAACATTCTGCCTGGAAACAAAAATGCTGTGGCGCCAAACCCCCTCACAAAAGAATAAAGCCGTCGTGTCACAACGGTGACGACGAGCGCTTATGATTAACTAAACGCTGGATTTTCAAAGTTTCAAAAAGTTTCAAAACTTTGCGGAATAGAATCTTTGAAATATGTCCTAGGGTTTTACACACTGGTCTGTTATTGTGGTGACAATTTTACGCCCCTAAACATGACGTGGCACAAAACGTGATTAGTTGCTTTGCCTGTCAGTCATATGCCCTCTTGGACAGGCCTTGGCCATTCAGAGCAGCCAAGGCTCCTAGACCTTCTGCCCTTCTGAAAGTCTGGCAACGCGAGACTATAAACCACCCAGCCAAACTTGATGGTTCAAAATGATGGAAAAATAAGCAATAATCTCTGCTCTCAAATGCTGGGGGCGTGTCTGCACTGAAACCACACCCACTTACAGGAAAGCTGCTGCCTCTCTCAACTGTCAAATACAAATACATTTAAATAAGGAGGCTGAGCCATTTTGTAAATTATCGCAACCAGGTAATATGCATTTACGTGATGAAGGCATAGCCAGCTAGCAGACTGTAGGCTGTAGTAACTAACGGTAATGACAGTAACTTGCGATTGAGCTAGACCTAGATACCAATGGCTCCAGTCTGCCATCAAGACATGATTTCAGGCCCACCCAAAAAAAATCCTCAACACAAAAATGGGGAAAAACTGTTAACAGTGTAACTCCACAATTCAACAATACGTTTCTACCATTTATAATGTGTTTAGAAGAACTTTAAGTGTAACAAGAATTGTTGGCTTTTTTTTTTTTTTGCTGAAGGTCAAATAGTCTAAAGTATGCCAGAACATGGTGGAAATTCAGTGTGAGAACCCTTTTCTTTGCACATAAGAATGCTTGTATGCAATTATTACTGAATGAGGACCAGAGTCTGATCATTATAACATCAAAACCGCAGTCCTGTGGTCACACACACACACTGAAAGTAAAAACACTCTCACAGACACACAAGAGCTCACAGAGCTTTTTTTGTTCAAATGAGACTGAACTCCATATCTGACTTATGAAAAGAACTATTTTTGATATCTAAAATGGACTGCGCTCCCTAATAGATGTGAGGCTTTGATGACCTTTAAGCTCATTCTGAGAACAGGTGGATAAAATGATGTCCATTACAAAACCAGCACTTTTAATCTCTAATTCTCAGGGATGTTTTGAGCCTTTCTCTAAAATGACCGTCCATTTTCATTTCCATTTCACACCTTCAAACTTCAACTTAGACCTTCCAGTGCCCTCATATATTTGGTGCCGGTTTTCTCCTTTCACACTGTAGAAATAATGAAAAAACTAGATGATCTGACAATACCTAATGGCAGCCCTGTGGCCCAGACATACGGTTGATGCGTGACTTTTGACCCTTTTTCACAGCTTCAAAAACTTTATTAATCAAGACTGTCCATTAAATGCATTTTGTGTTATTAAATTCAGTGCAGGAAAAACAACATGTTTTAATGCCATCACTGATTGTTAGTTTACCCATTTCCTGTACATGAGTGATAACTGCAGAGCTTGAAGGTTAACTATATATAATTTCTCTGAAATACCATTATTGTGATGCTTCCATGTTAAAAAGCTGAGAAAGACTTACCTGCATTGTTGGATCAGGAAAAGTCATAGAAAAAGAGAGAGAAAGAAAAAAAAAACAGTTAGAATAACTTACACAACTGATAAAAATAAAGCCATATTTCTGTTGTCCCCGTTGGGGTGTTTTCTGAGGAACACACATTTGTTTGCCTTGAATCGGTGCGCTGACAGACACTGTGAAAGACACCTTGAAAATCAAACCATAATGCTGGCGTTAAAATTACCCATAACCACACATACACAGCCATTCCTCAAATTTACCTCCTTTCTTATCTTCGCCCCAAACTCACAATAGGCTCGTCAAATGAAAGTTCAACACTGGAATATGTAAGCGCATAAAGCAAACACTACATGGAGATAAAAAACGAGGACGCCCTGAAAACAGAAGGGGTGCTGTATTGATAAAGCTGAGCTGTCAACATTGTTAAAGGTTAACATCGCTTCTTCCAGTCAGCGAGTGTAATGGAGTGCTTTCATCACAGGTAGAGTGATTCACGGCTCTGTAGAAGGGGAAAGACTCCATGCTGAGAGTGACAAATGCTGAATCCATGTACTGCTTAAACTCAACACCTGATGCAAACCTAACACAGCTAGACGAGAACTATGAAATGCTATATTCATTATGCACATTCATTCAGTAATGACTTTAATAAATATAGTTCAAAAGGCCGCAACCTCTTGTGAAGATGCATAACAATTTAAGTGAAAATTTTAAGACTTAAAGGGATAGTTACTTCTGCTACTGGGTTCAAGGCACAGAAAGGTAGTAAGAACCAGTGTTATGTTATCAGTGTTAGTAACAGTGGCATGTTACTTTAAAAAAGTAATTAGTTATAGTTACTTCTCACAAATAGTAACTGAGTTAGTAACTGAGTTACATAAGCATAAAAGTAACAAAATTAGCAGGAAAAGTAATTATTGTGTGTCTTTTTTTTTTAATCCAAATATGTCAAATAACTTAACTGAATAAAACATTGCACACTAATCTCCACTATTTTAATGTTGCTTTGGGACAATGTGAGAGACACCTTCTAGGGCAGGGGCTAAATATCACTTTATTTGGGTCATTTCAACCCACAGACATGAAAAACATCCCACAGATAGGAATAAGGTATTGTTTGAAATTACAAATGGTCTACTTTTTATTTGTGTATATTCATAAGAACAAAACAATGTACTTTTGTAAAATAAAGAAAATAAACAGGGTGCGCTCTCTGCCGCCTTGGTCTCTGTCACCGCTCTTCGCAGACACGTAAAAAAAGCAACCCGAATCTCACCGAATACCTACTTTATGGACATGAGAATATATGCATAGAAAGCTTGAAATGTCTACTTTTAAAAGAAGTAAGTCACGTCGAAAAAACAAATACTCTCTGATAAAGTAATCTGTATATGAACTAACGACCTGTATGCAAGCTCCAGTTTTTTCCGTCTAAACTCATTTTCTCTAATATAATCGTCCACAAGCGGCTCCGCTTTTCAAATGTTAAACATCCATGTGAGATGCACGGACATGTAAGTTAGGTAACTTTCGTAAACAAACGTGAACATTCATCAAGTTCATCTTGCCTACTTTTCGTTTCTGGATGAAGACGTGCTGAGAGGAATAAGACAGAATTTACCTCAGAGGAAAAATGCAATGCGATGCAATGCGCAGCTCTGCAGGTCCTATGGCTGAGAGAGAGCCTACTCGGATGATAACCACTTCAGTGAGCTCAATTATAGTAACGCCGCATTTTATTGTCAGTAATGGTAATGGCATTGTAACAGGGAAACGTTAATTCGTTTGATTACTTGTTACTGAAAAAAGTAATGCTGCTAGTAACGCTGTTTATTTATAACGCTGTTATTCCTATCACTGGTAAGAACATCATTAAAATAGTCCATGTGACATCAGTGGTTCAACCGTAATGTTATGAAGCTAAGAGAATACTTTTTGTGCACGAAGAATGCTAAAATAACAACTTTATTCAACAACTTCTTCTCTTCTGTGTTAGTCTTTGCCTTGCGCTCACAAGAGTACCATGATGCATGCATGTCAGAAAGCTCTCAGATTTCATCAAAAATATCTTAATTTGTGTTCCAAAGATGAACAAAGGTCTTGCGGATTTGGAACCACGTGGGGTGAGTAATTAATGACACTTAATGTCTCTTTAAATCTTAGTACACCTTGATTTGAAAGCAGCACTTAAGCTGAAAGGCCTTCACAAGAAAAACTTGATAGTCTGTTATACAACATGTTTTCAATATTTCAAAGAGCATCTTTTGCTTCAATGGAAGTAAGATCATCTGACATTTCGCATGACATCTGAGGATTTCACATGGTCAATGTCACAAATTTGTTTACATGTGATTTGTGACCTAGAAATAGTGAAGAATCTTCAATATTTCTACAACATTTCACAGCCTCAAACTTTTGGTCCCCACTGTGAATACATTACCATTCAAAATTTTGAGGTTAATACGTTTTTTGAAAGAAATTAATACTTGTATTAATCAAGGACTCATTAAGCTGAGCACAAAAGGCAGTAGAATCATTTATAATATTACATATAATGTTCAATATTAGAAAGATTTATGAAGGATCACATGAAGACTGGACTACTGAAAATAAATTACACTTTAGAATATATTAAACTGAAAAATGTTCTTTTAATATGTAATGTGTCACATCATTATAGCATTTATGGTTTGTTAATAAAATAAATCCAGTCGGATGAGCATAGACTTTTTTCAAAAGCAGTCAGATTTCTTACCAACCCAAACTTTTAAATGTTAAGGTACATAAAAAAGTATACTACTACTACTAATAATAATATAATGTAAATTAAGTTTAAAAAAATCTAAATAAAATGTCATTGCATTTAAGCATAGTATAAATATTTGAATAAATAAAACAAAATAAAATATAGAGAACAGTAGGCTTTTTTTCTTCAAATAATGTGTAGAGAACATGTGCAGCAGTGGGTTGTAATGGGTTAATGCAGGGTTGCCAACTCTCACACATTTAGCGTGAATCACACGCTTTCAGGCTCTGTCTCATGCTCTCACTCTGCCGTGTAAATCTCACCCCAATCTGGCAACCCTGTTTGTAAGTTTTAATACTAAATTGAAACGATAAATACCGTTTTGGCGTACTGTGGCGTAAATCGTAAAATGTAGCGCTTCTGTTAATGCCAGTGCCATTGAAAAACAGAGCTGCAAAAGGCTTTGATCTTGCCGGCGTCGCCGCCACGCAGTCACGTGATTCACAAAGCTCTCAAAACAAACCAGCATTGACAATATATTTGAATGTGTTTAAGTAGAATAGAGACGACAGCTTCACTATACAGGTATTTGCAGCAATTTTGGGTAAACAGCATATTATGCATTGATTTTCACGTCAATGACATTTACAGTATAATTTCATTCTGGACAGTGATGGAGAGGCAACCCTTATGAAAATTAAATATGGTTTTAAAAACCATGGTTACTATAGTTAAACCATGGTAACCACAAATGAACCATAGTCTTGCTACACTAACCATAGTTTAACCATGGTATTTGTAGAAAAACTATGGTTATACAAATGGTAATCAATGCACCAAAAAACATGGTTACTACACTTTTTCTATAATAAAACCATGGCTAATTTTTGTAAGGGTTAATATGGTTTTCTTGTATTTAACCCTCAGGTATGGCTTACTTATAATGTGACCATACAACTTAACTTTTTTCAGTTAAATAAATGTTCTATATTTTAGTTCAATAATATTCATTTAATATTTTAAGGAGATCATTTAGTACTAAATACTATATATATATATATATATATATATATATATACATACATATACACACACACACACATATATTACTAAATATACATGTATCTAGAATATTGCAGGTCATATGTGCTTACTCATTTTTAAGTTTTCATTTGAATAAATATTTAGAAATGATTAAACCGATTAAATCTGAAATTTAAAAAGTTAATAACTTGCATCCTTTTTCAATGATGCTTGTATAAGTACACACAATGAATGCAAGCAAATACTGAATTTAAACCAAGTTTAAAATGGTGCTAAAAAAAGGCACTCAGCTGCATTTTTAACCCCTTATATGTACAGTATATACATATAAATAGACATGGAATCGAGATCGAGTTGGCAACCCCGGTTAATGGGTTGTTAATTTGTGTGTGTGTGTCTGAACACATTACCCATGAGGCTAATCATGTGTATCACCAGCATCAAAGGTATTAGAGTCTAGAGTATGGGTGGGCAAAGACAAACTACAGAAACTGTTCTCTTAGATATTTCCAGTGCAAAGCAAATGGAGCACACACCATTTTGTACCTTTGCCGTAGAGCTTTAACAAATAATGACATTGCCTCGAGGGAGAAGCCAGCATGTAGTGATTTACATTGAGTTACTGTGCTCTGCCAACCGGGGATGTGAACACATTTATGAGAATGCGACGCCTGCAAAGTGAACATTTTTATTCTATTTTTGTTGTCACACATCTATTCTCTGTGTTCGCAATAAAGTAATGAGACATAACGGTTCAGGCCTAGCTTAGCCCATTTGCACAATAAAAAAAAAGGAAATCGTTATTTCGCACGATACCTCTCTGCAGAACTAAGGATGTTTGCTAACACCTCTAGCAGTGTTAATCTCATCAACAAAAATGTAAGTGTTAACGAAGACAAGACAGAAAGATGGCATGATGATAAAGGATTTTATTTAAAACCTGTTATTAGCAAAATATAAGACAAAATAGTGCTGAATGATACTTAAATGTAATAATACGAATTGCACAGAAAATGAACACATGTAAATTTAATTGTGTGCTGATCTGAATGTGTAACCAAAGTCTCTTTTCATTAGTTCATAAGGGCCACAACTGATTCTTATGCATCTTATGCTCATTAAAGTTCCATTTATTTGATCAAAAACACAGAAAAAAAAAACAAAACTGTAATATTATGAAATATTATTGCAATTTAAAATAACAATTTTCTATTTTAATATACTTTACAATATAATTTATTTCTGTGATGCAAATCTGATTTTTCATCAGCCATTACTTGGTCACATGATTCTGCAGAAATATGCTGATTTATTATCAATGTTGAAAACAGTTGTGCTGCCTTTTTTTAAGTTTTGATACTTTTTTCTTATTTCTTTAATGAACAAAAAAGTAGAAATCATTTTTAACAGTGTACGGTTTTACTATCACTTTTTATCAATTTAACACATCCTTGCTGAATAAAAGCATTAATTTATTTTTCAAACAAACAAGAAAGAACAAATCATTGACCCCAAACTTTCAACAGTATATTGTTACAAATTATTTTTATTTTAAATAAATGCTGTTGTTTTTAATGTTTTATTCATCAAAGAATCCTGAAAAAAAGTATCCCAGTTTCCAAAAAAAATATTAAGCAGCACAAGTAAAGACTGGAGTAATGATGCTGAAAAATCAGCTTTGCATCAAAGGAATAAATTATATTTTAAGGTATATTACTTAAATACAAAACCACTATTTTAAATTGCAATAATATTTCACAAAATTGCTGTTTTTTTTCTGTATTTTTAATCAAATAAATACAGCATTGATGGGCAAAACATCTATATTATCGAAACATTATCACTAATATGTCAAAAAAAAATTGCTACGTATTTTTGTATTTCCAATTCATTTACTATGGTGGTAATTTTTGACTGCCAAGATCAAAAGTGTGTATTTTAAAGACCATTTAGCATTTTATATCCCACAATTTGTGTGTGTGTGTGTGTGTGTGTGTGTGTGTGCATGCATATGTGTTTATATAGCAAGTGCCACAAAAGTCAACAAGTTTCATACCATTTTGATATTTATTTTATTTTATTTGGTATAAATTGGCCAAAGACCACCAGAGGGTTAAGACAAATCAGTTTACACTTTACAATATAATTTATTTCTGTGATGCAAATCTGATTTTTCATCAGCCATTACTTGGTCACATGATTCTGCAGAAATAATTTTTAATATGCTGATTTATTATCAATGTTGGAAACAGTTGTGCTGCCTTTTTTTAAGTTTTGATACTTTTTTCTTATTTCTTTAATGAACAAAAAAGTAGAAATCATTTTTAACAGTGTACGCCTTTACTATCACTTTTTATCAATTTAACACATCCTTAACACAACAAGTTTCATACCATTTTGATATTTATTTTATTTTATTTGGTATAAATTGGCCAAAGACCACCAGAGGGTTAAGACAAATCAGTTTAGACTTTACAATATAATTTATTTCTGTGATGCAAATCTGATTTTTCATCAGCCATTACTTGGTCACATGATAATAACAGACATTATGAATGTGACATGGTCACATTCATAATAACAGAGGTTTTTTTGTTTTGTTTTAATTCATTTAATTCATGGTTTAACTCTTATCTACTCAATGGAAAAGACTGAAATTTAAATAAAAGTTTGTCAAAATGAAATTTTAATAACATTTCATTTCAAATCAGGAATAAAATCTGACAACAATGTCATCATAGCTTGTGCTTTTTGAGTTAAAATCATGTTAAAATGCTAATACTAAAGCATGTTCTAGAGCAGTGGTTCCCAACCACGTTCCTGGAGGCCCCCCAGCACTGCACATTTTGCATCTCTCCTTTGTCTGACACACCCATTTCAGGTCTTGGAGTCTCTACTAATGAGCCGATTATCTGAATCAGGTGTGTTTGATTAAGGAGACATGGAAAACATGCAGTGTTGGGGGGGCCTCCAGGAACGTGGTTGGGAACCACTGTTCTAGAGTAAACGAACAGGCGACTGGCTCTTGCAAGGCAGGACTACAGCCACCACATTCGTGCAAAAGGCTGAAATACATGACACAACTTTAGGGCACATTTTTGGATGGGCATAAACTATGGCTTTTTATATTTGTCTTTAGCTACACTACAATGGTGATTTTGAGGTGGTTTTAGATCACATATTGCCGTGTATGACGTGCCTGACAATGTAGTGTGTGACAAAAGCAAACTAATAAAGGCCTTGGAGGTGGAAGATGCTTCTCGAAACTTAAACATACTGACTCATATCTAATACCGAAGGGAAGGTGGGAACACAAACAAAAAAGCAATTCAATTATACAGTGCTCAGTAGTGAGGTGAATAGAATAAGAAACTCCCTTTCAAAGGCCTCTGAGCATCACCCACACACAATCAAAATGCTGCTTACCCAGACTCCCTTTCTATTACAAGAACAACATCGACCGGTCGCCCACATAGGACAAGTGTCATGACAATAGTCATCAAGACCTATCACATTTACATTTGTGCATTTGTAGTCATGTATAATCTCTCGTGTCAAGTGGTTCCCCTCGATGCTGCATGATATGTACCCGCCATGTGTGTGTTTTTAATTACATCTCACTCAGGATTTGACCGAACAATAAGAACAATTATTTTTCTTGGCTTCTTCCCTTGAATCATGGTGCAGCCGTTTGCAGAATAAGCAGGATTCTGCTCAAATTGCACTGCTGGGCTTTTTTGAGGGTGTTTGTTAAGGCATGTTGGGGAGAGCTCAGGATTGGTAAAGTTCACACCACAAATCCTTTTAGGAGTCCAGATGTTACCCTTGTTTAGTATTCTGCATATATTGTCTTTGGACATTCACAAGCTGCATATTAATTACATGAATGACTTAATGCTCACCAGAACAGTTTAGAATGGTGGAAACTACATTAAACACTCCAAGGCCAATTGCCAAGATAAAATTCATAAAAATATATGAATTTCAAATTGCAATTTTGCTCTAACCAAATGGATCACCTACATTTCAAACTCTAAAAGAGGGGAAAACCTCTCTGCAATAAAACTATATACATTTGGGGTCAAAAGATTATATATGAATTAGATATTTTACATAAAAGACGTGACACAGTCCATAAGAGAAAACAACAGTTGAATTTTTAAAAATGACCCTGTTCAAAAGTATATATACGCTTGATTTTTAATACTGTGTTGTTATCTGAATGATCCACAGCTGTGTTTTTTTGTTTAGTGATAGTTGTTCATGAGTCCTTTGTTTGTCCTGAACAGTTAAACTGCTGCTGTCCTTCAGGTCCCACAAATCCTTTGGTTTTTCTGCATTTTTGTGCATTTGAACTCTTTCCAACAATGACTGTATGATTTTGAGATTCATCTTTTCACACTGAGGACAACTGAGGGACTCATATGCAACTATTACAGAAGGTTTAAACGCTCACTGATGCTTCAGAAGGAAACACAATGCATTAAGAGCCGGGGGTGTAACCTTTTTGAATTTGAAGATCAGGGTAAACTTATTTTGTCTTTTGGGAAATATAAGTATCTTCTGTAGCTTCTGAAAGGTGGTACTAAATAATAATAATAATAATAATAAAGATATTTAGGTAAAATAAGAAAAATCTACACATCTTCATTCTGTTCAAAAGATTTCACCCCCCAGCTCTTAAAAGAGAACTCCACTTCCAAAACAAAGATTCACATATAATTTACTTACCCCCTTGTCATCCAAGATGTTCATGTCTTTCTTTCTTCAGTCATAAAGAAATTATGTTTTTTGTGGAAAATATTTCTGCATTTTTGTCCATATAATGGACTGATATGGTTCCCCCGATTTTGAACTTCCAAAACACAGTTTAAATGCAGCTTCAAACGATCCCAAATGTGGTTGTAAACGATTCCAGCCCAAGAAGAAGGGTCTTATCTAGCAAAACAATCAGTTATTTACATTAACAAAATACAAATTAAATACTTTTCTTATCTCAAACACTCATCTTGTCTTGCTCTCCCTGAACTCTGTGTATTCTAGCTCAAGACAGTTAGGGTATGTCGAGAAACTCCAATCGTATTTTCTCCCTCAACTTCAAAGATCATTTCAAAATCATCCTACATCGCTGCAGAAGTACCGACCCACTCTTTGCAACGTGAACATGCAAAGAAGATCAATTTTGAAGTTGAGGGAGAACATGAGATGAAAGTTTTTCGACATACCCTAACTGTCATGAACCGGAAAAAAAACAGTCCAGGCAGCGTAAGACAAGATGAGCGTTTGGCATTAAAAAGTATATAAATTGTATTATTTTTATTAAAATAACTGATTGTTACGTTAGATAAGACCTTTCTTGCGGTTTACAACCGCATTTGGGATCATTTGAAGCAGCATTTAAACTGCATTTTGGAAGTTCAAAATCGGGGCACCATATCAGTCCATTATATGGAGAAAGATGCAGAAATGTTTTCCTCAAAAAACAATTTCTTTACGACTGAAGAAAGAAAGACATGAACATCATGGATGACAAGGGGGTGAGTAAATTATATGTGAATCTTATTTAATGCATTGATGATTTAATGAGATTCTTATTTGTGAATCTCCTTTAATGCATTGTGTTTCCTTTTGAAGCATCAGTGAGCATTTGAACCTTCTGTAATAGTTGGATATGAGTCCCTCAGTTGTCCTCAGTGTGAACAAAAACATACAGTCATTGTTGGAAAAGGTTCAAATACACAAAAATGCTGAAAACCCAAAGAATTTGTGGGGATTTTTCTGAAGAACAGCAGGCAGTTTAACTGTTCAGGACAAACAAGGGACTCTATCACTACAACTATCACGACAACTATCACTAAACAACAACAACAACAACAACAACAACAACAACAACAACAACAACAACAACAACAACAAATCACAGCTGTGGATCATTTAGGTAACAGCACAGTATTAAGAATCATGCGTATGTAAACTTTTGAATAGGGTAATTTTTAAAAATTCAACTGTTTTTCTTGAGGACTAAACGTCTTTTATGTGAAATATCTTATTCAGGTCAGTACTAAATAAAAAATAACACGCATTTTGTATGATCTCTCTTATTTTGGTAAAATAATTAGACTTTTCACCTTAACTGTAGATTTATACAACATCTCTCTAGGGTCCTCAAATCTGACTGGCTGAGAGAAGTGCAATATTCTAGTGATATCGGAGCTCCAACTATTTCACCGTTTGTATCACTCGGTTTGCGGTATTTCTTACAGCGAGTGTCATGGCGAATGACCAAATCCAATGCTATTTTATAAATAATATTGCTTTTTGTCATGGAATGTAGTTTTAAGAGTTTTTTAAGGCAATAATGTACTTGTTTAGACGTCAAATATGCAGTTTGTTCATAAAGATAATGTCTATTTGAAAATTAGCTTCAATGTTTTCACAGATGTGAGCTCCAGGGCGTCTCTTAAAACTCTTAAAGTTCCGATTTCTCTAGAGTATCGCACTCCTCTCAGCCAATCAGAATCGAGGACCAGAAAGAACAGTTTTTTTTTTTTAAACTTTACCACATTTATTCTTAAATTCAAAACTTCTCAAGTCACTGTTGTGTCTTGTTTTAAGGATATTTAGATATTTTACTGGACAAAGAGACTAAAATCATGAGAAAGAAAATGCATAAAACCTTTATAACCGACTTCTCTTTCACTGAGGTTTGTATAAAGACATTAGCATCACAAATAGCAGACTACGCAACATCTTTTCTTTCATATATTTTTGTCTCACACTTCATCCAATTACACATTGCCAAATGTTTCTAAATTGTCCATTTGATGAGCATATCTTTGTATTTTTCTCATGCTTTGCAATTTACATCTGTCATAGAAATTTGACTTGCAATCGGGACATGTCAGTTCTGTTAGAAATGAATGACACCTCAATGGGATTGAAACTAACAATTAAGTCCAACAGTTTTGACCCAAAGGCTTGAGGCTGTCCACACTCTCGTTTTTATATGCTTTTCACAGTAACACACTTTCTGACATGTTTTAATTTATTTGGGCCACAGGCGTCTTATTCCTTTTATTTTTTACGTTACACGTCAATTTACAAGACTGAGATATGCTAAAGTATTCAAAATTTTTGACGTAGTGTTTTTGGCATGTAGTAGAAAATATTAATTCATTTTATTCTAGTGGCATTTATTATTTATATTTAGTATTTACATTTTGAATGTTGGTTATATGGTAAATAAATAAATAAGGGAAAAATCAAATAAAAACAAACAAATGAACAAGGCCTTGTTTGTATGTTCAAATAAAATTTTAATCAAGGAACCTGTAGCAGCTTTTTATTCTTATCCATTCCATTCTCCCTTTACTTTTATGTTCCCTTTCTTCTCTTTTAATATGACTGAATAGTTCAGTTCTAAAAGAAAACATCACGCTGAGACTAAGCTTGATCCATTCTATAAAGATTAAACCCATCTCCGAATAAAATCATAATTGCATAAACGGTGTCTCTTGGCATGTCGCTAGAGTTGCATACGGCATGGCTAGGTAACCAACTGCGTTCAAAATATTCAACACATGATAAGGCGATCATGTTAATCCTTTTAAAGAGATCTAAGTAGCTAAGCCTGCTAAAGCTGAAATCACCAAGAGAAAGATAATAAGAAAATCTAAATAATAAAATCGTAGGGGAAGAAAAGCTTAACGGTACAGAACATTAAGAAACTAGATATACTGAGCTATTTTCTTAGACGGAATCAAATGGCTTAGAGGTTTCCGAGTTTTCCATTTCAACTTTCTGCTTTATGTCTTTGCTTCAAGGCTTAACGAAACTAGTCCAAAACGCCACCAAACCAACCTTGGCTGTACTTGTCACTTGAAAAGTCATTTTTACCCTCTGAGGCATCTTATAAAGACACTATACAGGTACACTTTAGCAGACAATCTCGTTCCCTGGCCTTGTGGGTAAAGGTCTCCATGAGAGAGTGGATATATCAGGCTCACCTCTCTGAGGTGTCAGCTGAAAGGCAGGACTATGACTCAGGCCTCGTTATATTTTATGTGTACAGGGTATGTGACTTTTTCTCATCAGCTTACTGTCAGCAAGCTTAAGAAGGGGCCTAATTTATCTGACATAGATCAAACGTTCTTAATGCATCTGACAGCCATTTTGATGAGGTCTCTGCAATGTGAGACCAATAGGCTCGTGTACAACAGGGATGTTTAATTGACCCGCTCGCTCCATGTTTTATTCTGAGCTAATAGAGCAGTACTTATCACCGGCGTGATTTTTGAGGAAGACAAAGTTACAAGATCAGGCTTGGAGGTCAACTAAGGGACTGTGGGATGTTAACTGCCTTACACCTGTTCAATTAACACATGACACGTGGTAGAAAAAAAAGCCTTTTTCTGGCTCTGCGAGCGAGGGAAATATATTTCAACTTAATATGCCTTACTGAATGACAATATAGTTAAGGAGTTAAGGAAGAGACTACAGTTTGTAAAAATGAAATCTCACATCATTTACTCGCACTCATGTCTTTTAAAACCTCTTTCTTTTTCTTTTTTCACAGAACACAAAAAGAGAAATTGTAAGAATGACACTCCTGCCGTTTTCAACATTGGCTCAATGGAAAAACGAGCCTCTATCTACATTTTTACACAGTGACTGCACTATTTCCGGCTGAAATGAACAGTAATACAATATATATTACACTGCCCTCCAAAAGTTTGGAAACACCCCTGGCAAAGTGTGGTTTTGGATGATATGAGCATAAATCCTTATAATTTTTGGTGCAAATACATTAAAGTAACTTGACATTATCATTGAAGACCAGCAATAATAATTTTCATTTTGATTACATTATAATGGCAATATATAGTAACATTTGAAGTGGATCAAAACCTTTCATCAAAGTTGTCTTAAAACCAAAAACAATACCCATTCTTGTCTTAGGACAATTTTGATGAACTTTTTGATCCACTTCAAATGTTGACTACTGTATACATGTCAAAGTCAGTGCCTTTGCCAGCTGTGATGGCTGGTTACTGGTTTAAACCTGGCCCAGGTTTTTAAAAGATTTTTGGGTCAGCACACCTTAATAGCTTCAACAACTGATTGCCAATTAAGTTTAGAATACAATGAATTTAGGCCCAGATTACAAAGAGCTGTAATAGCTGCTAATAGTGAATATTTTGATGAATCGAAAATGTAAGTTTTTTTTTCTATGTATAAACTGTTTATGTAATAAAATATGTTTTTTGGTAGTTTGTGTCATCCATTATCAGTGCAAAATTATCACAAATTAAAAAGGATTCATGCCAATATTGCCCAAAACCCCACTATTCTAGGGCATTTCCAAACTTTTGAAGGGCAGTGTATATAAAATAAAATATGTACTTTTTTCAAACAAATTATCATTACAGGGCAGATTTTCAATTTATAGAGACTCATTTCACATAGTTCCTTACATAATACTATGTTGTGAAACACTTTTACTACAGTGCATGATATGTAAATGAATACATTTTGACCTGGCATTGCGGTTGACCCTTTGCAAACAGCTTGACTGACAGGCGATCTGACCAATCATAACGCTGAATCCGTTATTATGTCTGACCAACAAATCAGACAGGAGACACTTTGGTGGACTTAATGGAGAACTCCACTTCCAGAACAACAATTTACAAATGATTTACTCACCCCCTTTCATCCAAGATGTTCATGTCTTTCTGTCTTCAGTCGTAAAGAAATTACGTTTTTTGAGGAAAACATTTCAGCATTTTGCTTCATATAATGGCCTTCAATTGTGCGTCTGATTTTGAACTTCCAAAAGTTTAAATGCAGCTTCAAAAAGCTCTAAACGATCCCAGCCAAGGAAGAAGGGTCTTATCTAGTGAAAGGATCTGTAATTTTTTGAAAAATAAAAATTTGTATTCTTTTTAAACACAAAAGCTCGTGTAGCACAGGCTCTGGGATGCGCGTTCTTGAATGATTTGTTCATTTTGAACGGATCTTTAATGTGACTTGGGAAGAATGAGTCGTCTTGGGGAGTGATTTGTTCAGTCGCGTATGCGCAACATCCTATTAGGTTCTGTACTGGAATTAGTTCACCTGTTTCAAGTCATTCGTTCATCTTATGGGGCTGTCACGTGATGAACGAACGACTCAAACCCGAAAACTTGTCAGGTGAGGTGAGCTAATCATAGAGCTAATCAAGACCCAGGTAAACAGTGAATTAATCTTTTCTCTTTCTTATAGCATTATAGTTTTGTCTCGTTTGTAGTGTGATCAATGTTTGTGTAAGCAGTGGATGTGTTAGGGAAGTAACATGTAACATTTTAATTATATTTTGCTAAAATGAACGAAATGACTCGAAAAAAAGATTTGTTCATTTTGCTGAACAAGATTCAAAGTTCATCGTCTGTGTACTCCGGCTCAAAAAGGTAGAGAATGGCAAAAAACTCCATGTTATTTTCTCCTACAACTTCAGAATCGTCTGACATCGTTGTAGCTTTTTGTTTGTAAACAGCGTTTGACTTACTTGCAGTTTGTTAGTCTTTGCACGTTCGCTTTGTAAACACTGGGTCTGTAGTTCTGCGTGACCTTTCAACGTGATTCAATAGTAAGTAGTGTTATAAACGCGCATCCCAGAGCCTGTGCTACACAAGCTTTTGTGCTTAAAAAGCATATAAATTTTTATTTTTCAAAAAAAGAAATGACAGATAGTTTTGCTAGATAAGACCCTTCTTTCTCGGCTGGGATCATTTAGAGCCTTTTGAAGCTGCATTTAAACTGCATTTTGGAAGTTCAAAATCAGGTGCACAATTGAAGTCCATTATATGAAGAAAAATGCTGAAAAGTTTTCCTCAAAAACCATAATTTCTTTACGACTGAAGACAGAAAGACATGAACATCTTGGATGACAAGGGGGTGAGTAAATTATTAGTAAATTGTTGTTCTGGAAGTGGAGTTCTCCTTTAACTTTGAAAATTTGTGTCTATTGACATATTTCCACAGTTGAAATAAAATGCTTTCTGATGTCCATTCATGTTTTTTTCATGCTTCAAGTAAAGACGTTCACGTGTTGATTAATCTATTAAGGCAATACAGTGATCTGTCACAACACATTAAATAGCCACAAAACAGTATTTATTAGGGCTGCAACGATTAATCGAACGATGTCGTGAGGCGAGTTTAGTCAGTGAAGCCGGTACTTTGATTAGTAGTAAAGCTCCATCACGTGCCTTCAGCTGGAGCGGCAAGTAATACACAGAGCCGTAAAGCACTGACAAGCTACGCCAAATCGCGCGCAAAATCGAATTCGATTTTGAGCGCGATTTTGGCGTAGCTTGTCAGTGCTTTACGGCTCTGTGTATTACTTGCTCTGTGTACTGAACGCACGTGATGGAGCTTTACTACTAATCAAAGTACCGGCTTCATTGACTAAACGCGCCTCACGACATCGTTCGATTAATCGTTGCAGCCCTAGTATTTATTGTTGGATTTTTTTGATAAATTACAACATTTTAAAGCTGAGACCTTGTTTTATACCAGAAGTGACCTGCTCTGTCTTGTCTGTCGGTGAGTTGTCAGTTTCCTCTTTGTTCCGCTATGTATTTTTCACTGCATGTGAATGTGATGTGTAGTGTGAGAGCAGCATTGTAAACTAAAATGGCATCAGATGTTTGCTTTCATTAACATTATCAGTTAGATTTAGGATAGGGTTTATAGGTGCTACTTAATTAAAAAAAAACAAAAAAAAAAACACATTAGCTTTTTAATGCCACTCAACGAACATATAATTTCAGAATTGCATGATATATAAAACAAGTAATGTAATAAAATGTTGCCAGATTCACCATGATCTGTTTTAGATAAAACTGAACATGCTATTAATGCAACTCACTGGACATTCCACTTTGAATCACTTTGAATTCACTTTGAACATTATGACATAATGCCACTGTTGCAGAAGATGTTGTGGCAATATTATGCTTTTCCGATAAGCCGGAGTTTTTCGTTTCTATACAAAGAAAGCAAACAGTGACAAGGGACTTCCCAGCTCCAAAATGTTAAGAAAAACATCATATAAAAGCAATGTGCAATCCGAAGTTCTGTCATGAAACTCTAGATGGTGCAGTCCGAAAGGTGCAACTCAATCTGGCATAATGGCATCATCACATGGTGCAGCTGATTGGTTCTTTTTGAATCAGCAGCCAATGAGCTTGCTGCTCAATATTCAAATACTTGGCTAGGGCTTGTTGTAACAGTTGCGGCACGCTCCACCTCCCCAGCTCCACCTGTATAGATCTGGGGGTTATTTCATGTATGTTATGTGTGCAGCAGCAATATTTCTTACATGCTTAAAGCAGCATGTTGTGGATGTATTGGCAGCAGCAAGTCCCAGGAGTCGGTAGCAGATCTATTCCGCCAAGACCAAACGCATTAACATTGTCATGTACATTACTATGCTAAACCCTCTGGGAGTTGTCATGATAGAACAACATTTGTGTTATTTTGTGAGAGAATCAGACTGAAATTTATTAGGTACTGATAATCTTTCCCTTGACTAAAGCTCTGAAACCTCATTTGTGTGTCTGCATATTCAAATCTATATCTGATCTTGTAATCAATGATGTACAGTATGATGTCAAATCAGATCACAGCAGGGTCTTCTGAAAATGAAAAGATTTGAGAGCCATGATAATACAGAAGAAAGAAACCCAAACGGGTTTGGAACAAGATGAGGGTGAGTAAATGATGAAAAGAATGTTCATTTCTGAGTGAATTATCCCTTTAAGAATACCAGACACTTATCACAGAGAATGAAGATTTTATCTTGTTATATTATTCATCCGTAATTTAATAGATGCCATTTTAATATTTTCTCTAATATGAATGTGAAAAAAAAAAAAAAGATAACACAAAATGTTCCTTCCTTTGTGAAGAATAGCCTACATTTTATAAGGGTTAGTTCATCCAGAAATGAAAAATCTGTTATGTACTCCTTTGCAAATGTAGTTTCAGAGTTTCTGATCGATTAAGACACCACCATCAGGTGAACACAAAGTATTCATGCAGATTTGGAGTGTGCGTGATGATCTTTAACCTCCAAAGTCCAAGAGCCCATCACACTGCTAAAGACCTCAGCGCACATACAAGTCTTCATGCAACAGTAAGCAGTCCTTGAGTGATTAATGTACTGGGGCCGTCCATGTGGGCGGAGATGTGGGTGTAGACTGACAGGTCAAGGAAAGGCCTTGAGGAGATTTCACACTTGAGGATTCCTTCTTCCTCCCAGTCAAATAAAGATTGAACATGCTCATGTATCTGCTTTTTATGTTTAATCTACTCTACCCAGAACAACGTAACCTCTGAAGCTCTTAAAAGACGGACACTTGGCTATATAACATGGAACCAGCACATTCACAATCATCTTATTAGTCCTGTCACACTGATGTAACCGAAACAGACAGAGTGAAAAAATTCAGATTCTTTGTCTTGTAATTTCAACTTGTGAGATAAAGATCAGGACCAAGGTGAAGTCAATGTGGAGGGACTGAACCAGAGGAGGTACCGCCTGGCCTGAATTCACAATAGCTAGAAATTTATGACCCCCTCAGCAAACACAGTGCAGGAAGAGGTGGATATTTCCCTATGACCTCCATTTAAGTTAATGAGCTTCACTCTCTGTGTATGGTCTGCTCGCCCTCCTCTTTGACACCATTTTACTATTTTTATACTCTAGGCAAATTAAATCGCTCGTCAATTAATAAGTATGAAAGCTCTGCTTAATAAACCAAGAGCACACAATTGTATAGCCCACTTTACAATAGTCATAACCAGTCACAATACAATAAAGTTAAGTGACAACTAAATGTGGCATATTAACAAAACACATAACCTATTTAAAAACATCAATTGCTGTATAACCAATTAAACTTTAATTACTAAAATCTTCAAACCCCATCTCAAGCCCTACACTTCCTTTACTTTCCTTTTACACGTACATCTATGTATTTAGTAGACATACATCCAGAATGACTTAAAAGTACATGCTAGCTTTGCTAACACCAGTTAAGCTACAAGTCTAGCAATTTGCTGTGTTCTTGGTTGCTTGTAGGCATTCCCACTGTTATTGTCAAATCACATGAGCTTTATTGTCTTCACTTCCACTGGTAGTCACTGCAACTTCACTGCTTATTTGCATTTAGTTAAACTATGTTTAAATCCGCCGCCCGCATTTCCAATGGTTGCTGTCGCTCATGTCACCTCAAACGGCCAACTCGTTAAAAATGATTGACTTCAGATCACTTTATTAATCTAAACCACTGTGGCATGGCATTTATAGCTTAGGTAACTGGCTCAAAAAAGTTCTGTAGTCCTATGAGCAAATGCAGATGGGTCAAATGGGAGACAGAATGTGTAAAAATGCTTGTGGTATTAGAAGTATTGGAAGTAAAATTTTGGTTTGTTCTACAATTTGCATGAATATGCAACTTGAGGGAATTTGTTAAGAAAAATAACTTCTAAATTAAAGGGGTCATCGGATGCTAAGTTCACTTTTTCATGTTGTTTGAACATTAATGTGTGTTGGCAGTGTATGTACAAATCTACCCTATAATGATAAAAATCCATGCAGTGGTTTTTAATTAATCTGTAAAAATAATATCCCCTTTTTCAAATCGAGCCGTTCTCAGATGCCTGTCGGTGTGCCGTCACACCGACAGAGGCCGCTCCCACGATAGTTGATTGACATGAGCTCTTACCTTAGACCAGCTGTCACAGTCCAGTAACTTTCCTTGTTTCGATGCCGAAGCAGGGATGTAAGTTAGACAAGCATATCTCCTATTGAGCGATTGAGGTGTTGTGTTGCTGGATGTAATAATGAACATAGTGGTCGTCACTTACTCCTGACATCTGAGCCGCTGAAGATGCAGTAGATTACGTTTGTTTGTGAAGGGAATGCGCCTCCCGATCTACATATAATCGTCTATGTCCGCGCGAATCATTCATGATCCAGCTTCACTTACAGCAGAAGTGAGTATAAGCGGTTTTTTATTAATCTTTGCAATTGGCTTTCCTTATAACGTGGTAGTTAGGAAGTTTAGCGGCTAAATGAGGCTAAAGTAAACAAGATCGTCATTCCACAGAGAGAAGAGAGGGGCGGGGTGAGCAGAGCTCATTTGCATTTAAAGGAACAACCCCTTAGAATGAGATGATTTTTTGCAGAGCTGATTTTGGCAAGGTTAAAAGGGTGTTGTTTTACAAAACCATTGAGAATTTTTAATCAAAGTATATTAGAGACTTTTCATTAAGACCCTAAAGAATCATATCAACTTGTGGAAAATGGGCATCCGATGACCCCTTTAAGCACAGACAAGTTTAAAAGTACTAATTTACCTAAAATTGAAAATTTGCTGCAAATTTATCCCTCAGGCCATCCAAGATGTAGATGAGTTTGTTTCTTCATTGGAAAAGATTTGGAGAAATTTAGCATTATGGCACTTGCTTACCAATAGATCCTTTGCAGTGAATGGGTGCCGTCAGAATGAGAGACTAAACAGCTGATAAAAACAAAGTAATTCACAAGTAATTAACATCTTGTATGAAGGTTTGTAATAAATGTTTCCAAACGGTGTTTGATCTGTGCATATTTCTCTCCTGATTCAAACAAGATACATCATGGACAGAGGGCTCTAATTTTTGCAGGAAGGAACAGTTTGAAGTTTGCATGTCTGATATTTCATGTTTGCATCATGGTTCATTGTTTTTAAATAACATTTATAGTTAATAGTCTACTGGTGTTATGCCTTAAGTCATTTTGAATTTGAATTACCTTGACTTTTTTTAAAGCATTTTCCTAGTATTATTTCTGAACATATAATATGTATAAGACAAGTCTGTACAAGATGTAGTTGTAGTTCATGCATCATTTCTGCAAAGATAGCCTTTACTTCACTAACACTTCATGTTGACAACTTCATTTGTGGTGCACTTGGAATAGAATAGAATAGAATAGAATAGAATAGAATAGAATAAAAAAAAGAATCATGTAGTTACATTTTCAAGTTGACTATTTACTAAAAAAAAAAAAAAAATGCCATATCGCCCAGCCCTACTGATGAAGAAACAAACTCGTCATTTTCATTTTTGCAAATATTCTTTTCAGCTTACAATTTTAACATTAAAAACATCACCTTCAAACTTAAAACTGGTTCTGATTGACTGTGATTCTGTCACATTGTGGCACCATTTTGCTTTCAGTGTAGACAGAAAGAAAAATTACATGTCGCATTGCACCTGGTTAGGACACGCTGTAGATTTAAAAGACTGGAAAGGGGAGGTTATAGTGCACTAGCCTGGGAAAATAAGTGATGTGACAGAAAGGACATAATGGACTTCTAAATAGGACTCATTCTCTCTCTTTGTGCCTTTTTCTCCTGCTCTATCTCTTCTCAGTCAGCCCACACTGCTCAGCGATAGCAGAGTAGGAGAACCATCTCCTAAAGCTGTAATGGATTAAATAACTGACAGAGGAAGCGCCATCAGTCCTCTCAAGCAATCATGACCAATGTCGAATCCTGTGCGAGTCATTTGATTCTCTTCTTCATCACTCTTTCCTTTCTCTTCCTCATCTCAAGTGGAGGACCACTGGCTAATAACGCAGCTGCGCGGCAGAAGTCATCAGCTGTGAGAGGTGAAAATTCAATTTGTGGATCTCCCACATTTCAATAGCACGGAAACATTCACAAGCGCTTATTTGTTAAATCAGCCAGAATCCCATGCAACGACACTGCATTACTATTCAAGCAATGATCATCGAGAGGGGACAGTGAGTAATGGTACAAAGAGAGCTGGCAGCAGCTGTACTAGTCACACAGCGGCAGTTTCGGCTCACTGTGTCCCTAAAACCCCCGGAAGCTAACTGGCCTCTGTGCAGTGCCAATGGCTGGCATTGAGTTTAGGAGTTCAGCTCTGTTCCAAAAGCTAGTGGGCATCGTACAGTAATCTTACTTTTGATGTGAAACTTGTTACAAAAAGATAGATCATTATATTACCTTCAAAGGTTTAACTTGGGATCATTGGAAAAACTTGCCTGTGGCAAAATTTCTGCAAAATATTACGTTGTTATATGCATGTTTCGTGACATTTTCAAAGTAAATTGTCCAGGAAGTGGCGCTAAAAGTGTTCCATTTTATCCAATGTATCAAGTAGGGATGTGCCCGGCTCCGAATACCGTGTTCAGAAAGAAAATGGCCTGTGCTACAGAACTCCTAAAAGGAATAAATACGAGACGGGAGGATAAGTATATTTCAATGTTTTCAATGCTATGGAGAAAATGAAAGGTATTTTAATTTCCACAAGCTGAGTGCACACTATTTGTGCAGCTTGTTCGGTTGCTGCTCATGTAGGCAGCAAATGGTCAATAGGTTTTGAACAGAGCCTGTTACACAGTTGTCCAAGGCAAGAGGTGTAAACACAGCCACACACAAACCTTTGACTTTTTCCACTGATGATTATCTTGTTGTAGAAAAATTATACAATAAACTCTGACCTTGGATATTTGCTTCATGCATATGCAGTAGGGGAAAGTCAGTAAGATCTCTGACCTTGTATTTATGACTAAGTAAGAGATAATGTACAGTCAGCCGGTCATTATTGCAAAATAAACCCAGATGGGGTGATCAGGACCACGACATGCAGCTATGGGGTCTTGAATCACCCTGTAGGAGTTTATTTTGCAGTAATGACTGGCTGATTGTACATTATTGCATGTATTAGATGCCAACCAAATAAACAAATAAATAGACATTAAATATGTATTTGAGTTGAAATTGTATTATGTGACAAGAAATAGACTGCAGAGTAGCATACACTAGCATAGTACAACCCAGGCACATTGGAAAAAAGTGCCTGCAATATTCCGTTGCTTTTTGGAAGCTTTGCGACACTTTCAAAATGAACCCAGGCTCATGAAAATATGTGCCTAAATATACATCTATATACTGCACATTTCACGTCAGTTTCAAAGTGAAATGTCTAGAGAGTGGGGCTAAAACACAAGTTCAATACGTGACCTTGGTACAAGTACATATTGCTGCGTTTTTATTACACTGCTTGAGGTACGTATTGTGGCTGTACAGAATTCAAATATCCGGGGAGTGTCGCTAAAAGTTATAATATCTTAATCTTGTTGGAAATGTCCTTTACACCAAACCCAACCCTAAACCTACCCGATAGTGTTAACAAATGCGATATAAAGTGATATAAAAATGCATTTGTTGATGCAAATTTGAGCTGTTTTGTTGCACTGTAGTTTCACGGGGCTTGTACTGGAGCTCTTTTTATTAATTTTGAGGAATACTGAAATTGTTTTTGTGTAGGTGAGATGAGTAAATGCATGTTCATATTTAGTCTACAACTACAGTAACATCATGTTCGCACAGAGCACACAATGCCTCTGCACTTACTCCTGATTTCTCTCAACTTGGCAACACGAGAGCTGTATAGATACAATTACATGTATAGATAGGAAATCTGTTGCCTCATACAACGGACAACTGCACATTTTAGTACAACATAAGAATTCTGCAAATTGACAAATCAAAATCATGTACATTAGAGATCAGTGTAACATGTATTAGCTTGACCTATCAGCATACTGATACACACACAATCACAAGTACATGCTGCATGGACTTGGGGGCAGTCGTGGCCTAATGGTTAGCGAGTTGGGCTTGTAACCCAAAAGGCACCGGTTTGATTCCCGCACCGGCAGGAACTGAAGGTGGGGATTGTGAATGAACAGCGCTCTTTCCACCTTCAATACCATGACTGAGGTGCCCTTGGGCAAAGCACCAAAGCTCCCCGGGCACTGGAGCAATAGCTGCCCACTGCTCCAGGTGTGTGTTCACAGTGTGTGTGTGTTTGTTCACTTCTCACTGCTGTGTGCATGCACTTGTGATGGGTAAAATGCAGAGCACCAATTTCGAGTATGGGTCACCATACTTGGCAATACGTCACAACTTTTTCAGCTACGTAAAACACCTACGCAGCTCTAGATGTAAAGAGACAAAAGGGTATGTCTGCATGTGGTAATTTTCAATTAGCTATCCAACAAGACAATGACCCATGCACAAAGCCAGGAACCAACTGCAGGCATTTACTATAATTTCCGCGCTCATCCGTGATTAGAAATGTTAACATTACAATTATGCTGATGCCATTTTGGGCACAGTTGGTTTCAATTACATGCATGACTTCTGGTAACTTGCAAGCAGAGAAAACAGAAGTCATGCAAACAATCAACTATCAAAAAATAAACAAACAAACCCCCCTATACAAATCCCAAAATGCACCTGATGCACCTCCCCACTGAGCTAGAGAGCCGGTGTCTGCCAGCACCGGTTTGGGCACCGGCGCGTACACAAAGACAAAAAGTCGAGCAGCCGACTCCACCCCTCTTTGTCAGCTGTCGACCCCATTAGTAGTTTGGTGTCTGTGTAAATTATGCAGGAGCTTAAATTCATTTTTAAATTTTAATTGTGGGCTGTCTGGAGACATGCATTAAGGGAATCCTCCTAAGTGATTCTCAGCGTCCTAGGCTACATTTAACTGCTCATTACGGAGGTTCGGAAAGTGGATGTGAGAGAGGGAGAGATGGATGGGAGGGGCCGCTGCTTCCTCCCTTGAGAGCCCTTGCGTGGAGCTCTCTGACAACCGCTGGCCCCTTGGCGGATGGCGTATGGAGACCCACTTTAGCCTCCACGTCTGCAGCTCTGGAGGTATCTTGGTGAACAGTAAGAGCATCAAACATCAGCAATTAACCCACATTTAGCTACCATGAAATCATCCAGTGTTAAAGTGACATTTGTCAACTAGTTGGGTTTCATGAGAATGTTTTCTAAAAACATGAAAAGAAGCACCGATGCTAATTTATGTCTGTAATGCTGAATTAAATGTAATCCTAAAGGCTACATGAGAGGACAAACTGTACTACTATCAATCATTAGAAAAATGAATACACTAGCATGTCCTCTCTCTGACCTTTGAAATGTAATAGCTGATTTGTTCATTTTCCAATGATGTTAAAATATATTCTGTGAATTTTAAAGATTATCTCAAGAGATATTTCATATATACACACATATATTATATACACACACACAGTAAAGGTCAAAATGTTAATTATTTTGCCAAAATAGGAGGTATCATTCAAAATGCATGTTGTTTTTTTATTTAGTACTGAACTGAATAAGACATTCCACATGACAGTTGTTAATGAGTCCCTCTTTTTTTCAGAAAAATCTTTAAGGTCCCACAAATTTTTTGGTTTTTCAGCATTTTTGTGTATTTGAACCCTTTCCAACAATGACTGTATGATTTTGAGATCCCTCTTTTTATACTGAGGACAACTGAGGGACTATTGACTATGCAACTATTACAGAAGATTGAAACGTTCACTGATGCTTCAGAAGGAAAAAAAAAAAAAAAAAAAACGATGCATTAACAGGTGGGGGTGAAAACTTTTGAACAGAATGAAGTGTGTACATTTTTCTTATTTTGCCTAAATATCGTATTTATTTCATTTAGTACTGCCCTTCATAAGCTACAGAAGACATGTACATGTTACCCAGAAGACAAAATAAATTAAATATATCCTTTGATATAAAAAAAAAAGTCATAATGCAAACTGTAATAGGCTTTGCTTTCTTTAAGCAAAATAGAATGTACCGCTGTGAACCTTAATTCCATACAGCAAAGACTGTTCTTGATACAAAGTGCTGTAAACATGCAGCAGTGTGAAGAAGCTTAGCCAGCATGTCTGTTATTACTCAAAAATATTAATGAACATCAATTATACACTAAAAAGCTATTAAAGCCATTCATCCATAAGGACACACAATGTTGTTTCTAAAGAAAAATACTCATTTAATTTTCTTTAAGCAAAATCTTTCTTTTGATTATGTGTTTTTACTAATTTATTTAGAGGTCAAATATGACTGGGCCAATGTTTTGAAGTAATTTGAAATCACACAGATATTGCTAACACAAGGCCGCCTTTTAAAACCAATACGGGAAGGATAATTATCAGTTGTTTCCAACGCCTGCCAAACGAATAGCTTTGCGCTCGCTTTGCCCTTTTCCACCAGTGTTGACCAGCGTCCCTTTTGTCAGCCATAACACTTTAATCAGCTTTGGCTGTATGTGTGTTTACATTCAACACAGTGATTTCTGCCAAGACCGTCATTACGCATTATCTTATCATTTCATAAATATACATGTAAATGACCTCTAATCTACTGATGTGTAAACAGAGCACACCAATAACTAGGACTAAGATGTCCAAGGAATTATGCAAATTCAAGGGGCCGAACCAGGGGGCTTGTTTGCCCTCAAAGCAGCCCACATTAAACAGCTCATCTGGCAGAATTAGGCGTTCCAAGCCAAAGTAGGTTTAATCCTTCATTAGTTTAGCTATGCATGAATAGGTACGCAATCGCGGGTGCCAGCAGCACTGACTGTACCGCCGATACTGAGTGACACTGAAAACTTTATTGGTTGATTTACATTTGGACGATAACGTCTGTTATTACACAAGAAATTGTTCATATCATCAAACGTGGCTCGCCACAACGGCAGAGCTAATTTCCACAACCCAAGGTCAAGATTAAATATTGTTGGGCATAAAGATGAATGAAAGCTTGGCCATTCTTCTTATAATAAAGGGCCATGTCAGAGCAAATTCAACTCTTTCATTTGAAAGGAGACATTCTCAGATGAGCTAATCGTAAAAGTAATGAGAAAAGTAAAAGTCTGTAAAGGTCTAAGGGTCACTGGAGTCATTAGAAAGAGCTAGAGCTTTATACTGCAGGCTACTGAGTACACAAGCAGCTGAAAATAAGTTCAAAAAGCAGTTCAAAATAAGTTCTACAGCTAGATAAAAAGCATGGAAGTTGTTCTCAAATGTTTTTTACATCAGGACCCAGCAATGATGACCTGGAAGTGTTTTTTTAGTTTGTTTTTTGTTTATAAGGCATATAATATTATATATGATAACAATTATCTTGATTGATTTCTGAAGGATCGTGTACTTGACACTGAAGTTTTGTGATTACTATCACAGGAATAAATCACATAAAAAAATTCAGAAAAAGAAAAAGAGTCTATTTTTTATATTTTTACATTAATCATTAATGTAATCATTATTCTATTTATTAAAGCCAAGCATGAATCTTGTCAAGTTAGTGTTTTTAAGCATTTTACATTTATTCCAAAATTATAACTCAAGGCATTCACAATTTAAACAATATATTTTATTTGTGAACTTATGTTCAGCTATTAACTATTTTTAATAGTTAACTTTTAACTATTTTTGGATTTTTTGGATCATCAGTTATCAAAGCTCGGTAAATATTGTTCACAGACATTGAGATTTACTTTAAATTTCACCAAGCTGATTACTCACTAAAAACTCCCACAGATCATGTTTGCATGACATTTTAAGTTGTATTTTGATGTAGGGTAATTCCATCCAAAGGTTTTTACTATACTGATAGCACAAATGTCAACTGTTGGTGGTTCAAATACCCATGCGAGGTCTCTTTTAAAGCATTTTTTTTAGCGCATGATTTTCCATAGTCTGGTACAGTAGATGCTATTTTCATGCTTGTCACATCCATAACAGTACAGTACATACTCCTCATAAATACACACATCATAATTAAAATAAAGTAACAATTATACGTTCTGTAAAGAGCCATCGCTTCATCGACCAAGTATTAGGTCTCAAAAACGGTGTGTTTTTTTGTCACATCCATAACACATGATTATTTCCCTTTTTTTAACATAGAAAACTTGTGCATAGACTGATATTCTTCTGATGTTTAGACTCTGTCAACAAGAGCTTATTAAAATATAAATGGATAGTTCCGTATATTGGTAAAACATACATTCGCTAAGCATTTATATGTCACATCCATAATGCAAAATGTCAAATCAAGGGTTCCCATGGGTAATTGATACCCTTGAAATTTTGTGAATCTGAAAAAAATTGAAAGGCCCTGAAAAGGTTTTGAAAATAAACATACATAGATACAGGTCCTTGAACGTGCTTGCTCTCACTTGAAATGTGTTCCCACGTTAAGTCCTTGATTTTGAAGGTATTGGACCTGGAAAGTCCTTGAAAGGACCATGAATTTGAAGTTAACCAAGGTGTGGGAACCCTGCACATCCACAACACTGGATTTGCCAGTTTCAAATCGCAGAAATCCTACAAAGCATGTAGTCTCTCAAAAACTGTGTGCCTTTTTGTCACATCCATAACACGATTATTTTCCTTTTTTAACATAGAAAATTTGTGCATAGACTGATATTTTTCTGATGTTTAGGCTCTATTAACAAGAGATTATTAAAATATAAACGGATGGTTTGGTATATTGGTAAAACATGCATTCTCTAAGCATTTATATGTCACATCCATAACGCAAAATGTCACATCCAGGGTTCCCATGGGTCCTTGATACCCTTGAAAGTTTGTGAATCTAAAAAAAAATGTAAAAGCCCTAAAAAGTTTTTGAAAACAAACATACATAGATACAGGTCCTTGAAAGTACATTCTCTCACTTGAAATGTGTCCCCACACTAAGTTCTTGATTTTGAAGGTATTGGATCTGGAAAGTAATTTAAGGTTAACCAACGTGTTTATATCTAAGTATGTAAGTTGATTACTTACTTTTTAAGTTAGTATTCCCATTAACGTCATTATATTGTTGATTTACGAATGCGGAGCGTGCACGAACACAAGAGGCGGGATTTATCGCACGAACCAATCACAGCCGAACATAACCAGTCATATCCAATCATATAACGTGTGTGTGTTTAGACATCTTTCAAAAATATTTTACATATTTTAAATATTTCAATTTTGAACGGTAGTATGTATTCAAGTGTTAGAGGGGCAGTTCATCTAAAAAGGAACATTAATTTATACATTTATTCACCTTTGAATAATGGCATGACTTTATGGAAAATCTTGAGGTGGACACTTAAAGATTAATCGTACTGCTTGCCATTTTCAATGCTTTTTTCCCTTCTACACTTTTATTCATGGCTTTTAAAGGATGAAAGGACATTAAGTAGGTAGACTGGGATGCATTTCCCAAAAGCTAAAGGCGAGGTCCACTGAACTCCATTGGTAACGATAGAACTTGCAAGCATAGCTGCTTTTGGGAAATGCACTACTCTCCATGTTGATAGATGAATTTGCAGTAAAATACTAAAGAGTTTAATTGGACACACTGCCATTAGCATCACCATCAAAAGATATGGGTATTTTATTCTCCTTTTAAAAGCCTATTAATTCTGCTATTCTAACAATAATATGATTACTTGCATTTTATTATTTGCATGAGAAATGTACTGGCGTTTTAGAAAGACCAAAAATACTGACCTGAAGAGCTCATAATGTAACATTAAAAACATTATTCCTCTCCATTATCATTAAAACAAATAAAATAAATAAAAACACTACGCAGTCAACTCTATATAGTGAAAATGTTTCTTAATAAGAATAGGTGCTGCAAAGAACTTGTATTTACAAAAGTGTAGTGGCAAAAATGTATGTTAAAACTCAACGAACATCAATTACACACAATGAAAAGCTATTAAAGCCATCCATCCATAAGGACAGACAATGCTGTTTGACAGACAAGACCTTTCCATAGAAAAATCGTCCTTTTTGTTTTTGTTTTAAAAACACTAATCTGGCTGCAGAAAGAAAGAGAGAACAAAACAGTCATTCTAATGGAGTAAGAAACAAAATGTGGCAAATGTGGCCAACAGACTGAGGAGAGGTCAGACAGAGATGTCCAACTAAATGCAGAATACATGTTATAGAGACAGCACAAAGAAAGCAAACAAGGAAACACAAGAGGATGCTGAAAGAAAATCTCTATAATCACCAGCTGAACAGATGCTTCTTGACGTGTGCAGTAATAAAGAAAACAAAACGGCAGCTCTGTCCTGTACATTTACAAATATTCGGAGTTGCTGTAAAATAGGAACATTAAGGTAATATGCAGTATGCTGAGCATCGACTATTAGGGTCTTCCAGCAGGAGAACAGGAGCACAGCACAGCAGGCTGTTATGGCTGCGAATCAATTTCCTCTTTTCTGATTAACACAGGTGTTTAGAGCACATAACAGGTGGCAGCGTTTATAAACATAAGAGACAATCAAGCCTGGGAGGATAAAACCAAATGGCTGTTCATGCTCCACAACATTGACTACATGAAATGTGCATAGATCGCAAGCACACTTGAGCCAGTCTGGCTCTTTCAGGACCCAATTTGTGCGTTCCTGTTGAGGAAACGTTTCCGTTGGGGGAAAGTCGATAGAATAATCAAGCTCTGAGTAATGTTTTTTTCTTAGAAGGGATCACTTGGGGAAGTTGTCTCATCAAGCGACTACTACTATTTTCACCGCCTTGGCAATTTATATCTGTTGTTGATAGTTATTTAGTGCAGGCTGCAGTTTGCTGCGAATTTAGACGACTGGATACAATGAATACAAATAGCCGATGATATAACTAACCCAGGCTCGTTGGAAAAAATGTGCCTGTGGTGATATTTCTGTAAAATGATATTGTTCCTGCACGTTCCATGACACTTCACAAGTAAAATGTCCACAGTGAGAGGCGTGATTTGTGTTTCACGTACTACGGAACCTCTAAAGGGAATAAATACGAGATAGGAAGGGAAAAATGCATTTCAATGCTTTCTCTTGCAAGTGTATCATTAGGTAATTATACTGTACATAAACTGCTGGCATCAGGGAGCCGCTATTAATATGCAGGGCACTGAAATCTCTTTTGAATGCACGCTCACTTTTTACTTTCACTTTCGAGATTCGTGATCATACGTACTCTGTGTATACTATGGAGTGGCATTACTTACCACACATTTTACAAGATTAGATGTTTGTCAGTGGTGCTCAGAATTCACCAAGCTCATGTCAGAGTGTTGAAAACATGATGAAAATCATTCCCAGAGTTGTACGATCCAACAAAAATCTTTAACAGAGATATAAATAATAATAAAAAAAAAAATGTGTAAAATGTCATAGTTAACTGTGTCTGACATGAAAACTACCCTAGTCATTCTCCCATAAAATGATAAATAGCAAATAAGACATACTATGTTCATTATGTTTAGTTTATTTTGTTTTTAGTTAAATCAAATGTGACCATGTTGTTTGTAACAACGTTTGCTTCAAGACCGCACACATCGCTTTGACTGCACAAAACACTTTGACTACAAGAGGAAGTGCCAGCTTAGCAGCGATTCCACCACTGTCTGGGACCATTTGAGAGCAGCTGTCTATCAGCATGTACCAGATTGAGTACAAAGAGCAAATACCCATGACTGTCACCCATCAGACCCGCACCGCACCAGGCACATGAATATTATTCCACCTGCTGCGTGCAGGACTCTGCTGCATGGTAGTCATTCCCAAGCACTCCACATCTCAAGAGTATCACTGTATCAGGTGAGCTACCAAGCAAGTTTGCTATTTCGTGTAAGCCATATATATGGAGCTGGTTATGTGATGCAAGTTTCAAAATATATTAGTTAACAAATCTCGCACGATGGTGAAAGTGTTTTAAGGTCATAACATAGTATCATGCAAGGCACCGTGTGAAAATAAGACTTTATTAATCAATAATCTGTACTGTAATCATAATTAACGTGAAAAGGAATAAAAGAGGTGCTTTACAGCGACTAGTATTCATTTTAGCTGGAAAGTGTGATGAATTGTATAGTTACGTTTTTAAAGTTTTGCCAGAATGGAGGAACTGTAGAGGGACATTTTTTCCAAAGATGTTGGATACAACAAGGATATTATAAAACCTGTTTCTGCTACTTATTAAAAAAAAAAAAAAGATAATCACGACTTTTTGAATGAAGTCAGAATTGCATGATATAAACTGCGAGAAACAAACTTGGAAATGTGACATATAAACTCGCAATTCTGACAGCATATCAGTTTTTCTCAGAATTCCATGATATAAACTTGCAAATGAAGGAAAAAAGTCATAATTGTGAGATAAAAACTTTTTCCTCACAAATGTGAGGTTGTATCTCGCAATTCTGACTTTTATGTTACAATTTTGAGTTTATATCTCACAGTTCTGACGTTTTTTCTCAGAATTGCAAGATATAAAGTCCAGTTCTAAGGAGTTGTGAGATATAAACTCACAATTGCAAGGGAAAAAAAAGCCAGAATTGCAAGATAAATTCTGACTTTTTTTTCTCACAAATGTGAGTTTGTATCTTTTTTTCTCAGAATTGCGAGATATAAAGGGGGAAAATTCTGATGTAAACTCGCAATTGCGAGAAAAAGCTGAATTGAGTTTTTAATCTCACAATTCTGACTTTATAACTCGCAACTGTGAGTTTATCATGAAATTCTGACTTTACAATTCGCAATTGCGAGTTTATATCTCATAATTCTGAGAAAAAAGTCTTAATTGTGAGTTTGTATTTGCAATTCTGATGTAAACTCACAATTGCGAGAAAGTCAGAATTGTTATATTAAAAACTTGGAATTGCAAGAAAAATCAGAATCGTGAATTTTTTCTCTCACAATTCCGACTTTATAACTCACAACTGTGAGTTTATCTTGCAATTCTGACTTTATAACTCACAACTGCGAGTTTATATCTCATAATTCTGAGGAAAAAAGTCTTAATTGTGAGTTTGTATTACACATTTTTGATGTAAACTCACAATTGCAAGAAAGTCTTAATTGCAAGATAAAAGCGTGGAATTGCAAGAACAAGCAATATAGTTGCTAGGTTGTGTCATTGCAAGGTTGTTTCTAGGGGGGTTCTGGGTGGTTGCTTACTGGCTCAAGTCAAAACAACCAACCTTCAAATCTCTGTGCTCTGTGTCTATGGGACTTTTTTTTTTTTGCTTGTTTTGTTGTCTGATTTTTACTTGGGTGTTAAAGAGTTTACTTTTTATACACTAAAACACAAAACTTAAGGGAAACAAGAAAACAGAGAAGTAGAAAAACACCAGTCAGACATTGCTGTCGCCACCTTCCATGGCTAGTGTTTTTGGCCATGTAAACTCATTGTAATTGGTGCTGTATATATATAGCACCTGTTCGGTTGACATTCTTGAAACAGATGAAAAAAAAATAACAGCAGACGTTTGTGTATACTGACAGTGAAGTGACTGAGGAGATTAAGGGTCGACATGTGTGGGAGTGTGCGGGTGAGAGGAAGCTCTTCTTCTGCTGGCTGGGGCCACTTCAGGTACTGCTAATGAACTCTGCCAACCACACTCAGCAGCAGTAACTCAAGGGCTTTTAGTTTCCAAGGTGAAAGCGTAGGCATGCAAGTCTGCCATCACATGCGAAGACCTTCCAACTTTCTCAAGTGTTTCATTATGACATCGAGCCATGACCGAGTTTGCGGATGGTTTTCAATACAGTATCCGTAGTTCGAACTGAGGGCTTTGTGATTACATTCACTCTAAACAGTGCTAAATAGCACTAAATATGGTTTAGTGCCATAAAAAAACACTTTACAGGGCAGGTCATATGTGACCCTGGTCCACAAAACCAGTCACTAGGGTCCATTTTCTAAAATTGAGATTTATACATCATCTAAAAGCTGAATAAATAAGCTTCCCATGTATGGTTTGTTAGGACAATATTTGGTCGAGATACAACTATTTGAAAATCTGGAATCTGAGGGTGCAAAAAAATCTAAATATTGAGAAAATTGACTTTAAAGTTGTCCAAATAAAGTTCTTAGCAATGCATATTACTAATCAAAAATTAAGTTTGATATATTTACAGTAGGAAATTTACAAAATATCTTCATGGAACATGATCTTTACTTAACATCCTAATAATGTTTGGCGATCATTTTGACCCATACAATGTATTTTTGGCTACTGCTACAAATATACCTGTGCTACTTATGACTGGTTTTGTGATCCAAGGTCACATATGGGCTTGAAAAAAATACCTAGTTTGTAATGTAGCTATCCTTCAATGTAAACAGTCTGCAAAGATGTTAATCAAAAAAGTGCATTATACATACAGATATTGTCGCTCAAAAGAAAGAGTCGACTCAGAAAGGCATTCAAATATTGTTACTGCAGTAAGATGCAGTTATTACATGCAGTTTGTCATTATGAATTACCCATCAACATAATACAACAAGGCATATGGGGAATTTCAGGAAACATTACATGATTAATGATCAGAAAGAAATATGACAGATGAAACAGTTGACATTTTTATCTGAAAATCTGAAAACAATATGGTGGACTTTTTGTGGTGTTATATGGAAGAAAAAAGTAACAACTATATAATTAAAGATAATAATTTAAAGAAATATATCTAATCTGTTAGATGAAAAAACATGCTCAGTCAAAATTAATTATGTAATTATTAATGTTTTCCTGAAACATTGTGTTAGACTAATTGAATATCTGTGTTGAGTGACTGATGAATCTTGTAATTGCTATCCAATAAATGTCTCATGCATATTCCAATTCAATATCACATGGGCGTGGCCAATTCATGTCAAATTCCCACTAATGAATATAAAGGTAGCCAATTCTTATATTCAGAATTCTTTCAAACCCGATTCACATACACGCCGCTACTGTGGTTGCCAAGAAAGTTAACAACCGCTAAGCATGTTAGAGAACATGTATACATGTGAAGGAAGCTATATGATGATTTGCGTATCCCAGCAGTTGAGTCTACATTGTGAGCAGGTGTTCTACTGCTCATAAACATGCATGAATTAATATTTAAAAGAAGGAAATGGTGCAGGAAGCCTTTCCTTCTTTTCTTTTCATAACTAAGCACAGCCATTATGGCATCGTAGCTCCATGAGAAATGGAGGATGCAGTTGGCTGGTCTGCATGGATACAGTAATGCACTTTAACAACTCGTGCTTGTTAAAACTATTTCTCTACGGACTAATCAAATTGCGTACATTTCTACAGTTCGGAGCTTATAGTAATTTGACAATGTTTTGTGGAAACCATCTTCCTTTCTGTCGGTGTTATTATTAAAAAAACATATTTCTTGTTGCTACTTGCGAAAAGTAGCGCCTGCAGGCATGAGATGTTGTAAACCTAGAATATGATGCTGGTTTTCACACTGGGTTTTATGACACTGTGATGCGTGTACCTCTGGGTGTAGTCTTACGAGTGTGTGCGTGAGGCTCGGACTGTCTTTGTGGACGTGTGTGTCATTTGTTTGTGTGCATGTTGGCAGGAGTTGCGTCTCGCTTCTCAACTTTTTCAGAGACAGCAATCCTGTTAAGAGTCCCAGCGGCCTAGCGCAGCCACAGAACTACAGTTTCAGAGTGCTGGCTTGCTGTGAAACACTGCTATGCAAAATCAATGACCACAATGGCAAGCCCGAGTTCTCTTCTCCATGACTTGAGTTGCAAGAAAAAGCTCATGTGTGCAACCTAAAATAACCTAACCCAAATAAAATAAAAATAAATAAATAAAATGAAGTAAAATAAAAATACAAGTAAGAATACAAAAATACAAGTGAGACAAGAAAGATTTAAAGGGGTCATTGAATACAAAATGTATTTTTACATGTTGTTTGAACATAAATGTGTGTACACATCCACCCTATAATGATACAAATCCATCCAGTACTTTTTATTTTAAATCCCTATTAATAATGATCACCTTCTCAGATCAAGCTGTTCTGAGAACAAAGTTCTGGCAGAGTGAACTGAACAGTTAAACTGCCTGCTGTTCTTCAGAAAAATCCTTCAGGTTCCACAAATTCGTTGGTTTTCCAGCATTTTTGAGGACAACTGAGGGACTCATATGCAACTATTACAGAAGTTGCAAATGCTCACTGATGCTCCAGAAGGATAAAACATGCATTAAGAGCCGGGGGGTGAAAACTTCTGAACAGAATGGAGATTGTACATTTTTCTTATTTTGCCTAAGTTTCATTTTTTTTTCATTTAGTACTGCCCTTCAGAGGCTACAGAAGATAGTTATATGTTACCCAGAAGACAGAGTAAGTTAAATTTACCCTGATCTTCAAATTTAAAAAGTTTTCACCCCCGGCTCTTAATGCATCATGTTTCGCGAATCATTCGTGATCCAGCTTCATCTACAGAATAAGTGAGTACACTGTCAGAAAAAAAGGTGCAGTTCTGTTAATGGGGCAGTACCCTAAGGTACAAAAGTGAAAAGGTACATCCTTGTACCTTATCTACCCCTAAGCAGTACATATTAGTACCTTAAAGGTACATTTTAGTACTTTAAAAGTATATTTTGGTACCTTGAAGACACATATTAGTTCTTTAAAAGTACATATTTGTACCTTGTCACTTTTGTAACTTTTGTACCGCCCCAGTCACAGAAATGTACCTTTTTTCTGAGAGTGTATAGAGTTTTTATAAATCTTTGCAAATCTCCTTTCCTAATAATGTGCTAGTTAGCAAGTTTTGTGGCTAAATGCGGCTAAAGTTTACAGTACCTCAGAGAACTGCTCATCATCCCACGGAAGAGAGGGCCGGTGTGAGCAGAGCTAATTAGCATTTAAAGGGACATGTACCGAAACGGGTCACTGTAAACAGAGCTGTTTTTGACTAGGTAAAAAGAGTGTTGTTTTACACTACCATTAAGAAAAGAGAGAAAAACCCTAAAGAACTGAGAAAAACACTAAAGACTTATATCAACTTGTTGACAACTGGTGTATGACGACCCCTTTAAAAAAATCAAACCAAACAAAAAAAAAAAAACTGACTAAACAATATCATTCAAACCTTGAATAAACTGACTCATTTAAAATAAAATAAATTAAACTATAATTAAAAAACTAAAATATTTAAATAAATAACAATTAAAGAAAAATACTGGTGAAAATACGTTACACATTATACTCATGAGTATAAAGATTATAATCTGTATAAAAAGCCATTAACAATCCATTTAGCAAAAATGAATATATATATATACACATTTTTGCATAAATACAGGCCAATTTTCTAAACCCCTTGCTAACTTCATTATGTGCTTATTACACAAATTGGTTTGGTGGTTGCATGGCCTGCTACATTTCTGTTCTGTCCTCTCCTGCCATCTTTTTATTTGTCTATCAGCACCTGCACATCTCTTATCAAATTAAGCATTATGGCTCAGAAGAGATAGTTTAGTCATAAGTAAAAATCATTAGATTTTTGATGGCTATGGATTCTTTGTTTATATATTTATGACAAACTATGCATTTTCAGAGGTTGAATTGTCAGCTCATGACAATAGGAGCAGCTGCGATGACAGAAGCATTTGTGATCAGTAGATTAAAGGACACTCTGGTAGCTAGGCTTCAACGTTTGATTGACTCAAGCTTATGTGAAATATAATGTCGTCACTAAAGTAAGTCACATCAAGGCAATCATTTTAAATAGGTCCTTTTATGAAAATCTGGATGAATTTGCTAAAAATACAGCTGTTGTAAACAACAAAACGTCTAAGCACAATGAACTTTGAATTCTTTGTTTTGGCTCTGGGATTTCATTGGAAATATCTTAATTTGTGTTTAGATGAATGAAGGTCTTACGGGTTTGGAACAACATGAGGGTGTGTAATTAATGACAGACTTTTCATTTTTGGGTGAACTATCCGTTTAATAGTACATTTATAAATGAACATCGCTGTAAAAAAATGTTACCTGTAGGTTAATGATCCCTGATGCATGAACTAACACCAGCAAATTGTACCTTATTGTAAAGTGCCACCCATATGTAATGTATTTTTAAGCATATTTGCTACATTGTGTGGAAATATACTTGGACCAGTACTGACCTACTACAAGAATTTCAGCATAAACGTTTAGTAGATCTACAATGATCAAGTCCCTGTTTACAAAGCAACCAAGCGTGCAGTTGTTGCACACATTCTCTAAGGATTTCCCTTAACGAATGATCTACAATTAAGTGCATCAGCACACTCTGCTTATGACTAATTAAAAAAAACACATGGCTCGTCTTTGTACAAGCTATAGATAAAAAACACTAGTCATATCCTTGTGATAAAAACAAGTGCAACTAAGAATCTAACAAACAAAGCTAATGGAAAAGGAAAAGTAATGCACCAAATGTGGACCCGCCATAAATCAAGCTCGTCTAACGAAACAAGACATCACAAATGCGCATCTTTTACGGCGAGCCGATATGTTGTGCTACCTTAATTGATACAGAGCAATGCAGATGGCATGCTTTTACTTTATTCATATGCAAAGAGGATCCTTTCTTATCACAACCTTCAACTGCACTGACAGAGTTCTAATTCTTAGCTGAGCATAAATTCAGTTGCATGGCAACCTGCAATTATGTCTGCCAACCGGAAAACTAGCAAACGTATCTTGCGTTTCAGTTTTTATGAAAATCACACACTAAGAGAGAGCATGCAAAAAGTGACCTGACCTCAGATCACCACTCCTGGTCTGATCCTGAATCTCTTTCTTGTGCAATTAAGGTAATTTCATACTGGACATCAATGCACAGCCAAAACAAAGAGATTAGGATGTATATAAACATGGCTGAAGGCCAACAGAGGCTTATGCTGTAGGGTGGCACAGGTCAGTAATGGACGTCCTGGTGCAAGAGCCTCTTTACGAACCTGGCTACCTGCCCAGTGAGGTCAAATCTGTTGATGTCCAGATGATTATGCTGCCATCCACTTTTCATAATGATGGAAACTACATCAGACAAGTGGTTTATGTATGAAGGTACAATGATATTACCATGTGCTGTTGCACATGGTACTACGGTAACACCATGATATTCTTTTAAGTACCCTGAATCAAACGCCATGGTAACACTCTATTTTACGGTTTCTTAACTAGTTGCTTATTAGCATGCATATTACTAGAATATTAGCCATTTATTAGTACTAATTAAGCACATATAAATGCCTCATTCTACACAATCTTATTCTACATCCCTAATCCTACCCAATACCTAAACTTAACAACTACCTTACTAACTATTAATAGGCAGCAAATTAGGAAATTATTGAGGGAAAAGTCATAGCTAATAGTGAATAAGTGTTCCCTATTCTAAAGTGTTACCGTTTGAGTCTAAAGATCAGTTACTCAAATGTGGATAGGTGTTTTTTGTTAATGTAAAGTCCCACAAATTCTTTGGTTTTCAGCATTTTGGGGTATTTGAACCCTTTCCAACAATGCTCACTGATGCTTCAGAAGGAAACACAATGCATTAAGAGGGGTGAAAACTTTTGGAATTTGATGATCAGGGTAAATTTGACTTATTTTGTCTTCTGGAAAACATGCAAGTATCTTCTGTAGCTTCTGAAGGGCAGTAATAAATGATTACTGCCCTTCATATATTTAGGCAAAATAAGAAAAATGTATTCTGTTCAAAAGTTTTCACCCCCCACCCCAGTTTCCAAACTCTTAGTGCATTGTTTTTCCTTCTGAGGCATCAGTAAGCGTTTGAACCTTCTGTAATAGTTGCATATGAGTCTCTCAGGTTGTCCTCAGTGTGAAAAGATGGATCTCAAAATCATACAGTCATTGTTGGAAAAGGTTTAAATACACAAAAATGTTGAAAAACCAAACAATTTGTGGGACCTGAAGGATTTTTCTGAAGAACAGCAGGCAGTTTAACTGTTCAGGACAAACAAGGGACTCATGAACAACTATCACTAAAAAACAAACAAACAAAAACACAGCTGTGAATCATTCAGGTAACAACACAGTTAACAAATTAATATGTGTTTTAGAAAGTGTATTCCTTTTTCCCCCTTGAGCGATTATGGTACAATCACCTGATACTATCACTTTAACATGTTAACACAGTTTTGCACATGAAAAGTATGTTGAAAGGCCCTTGATGGGTCTTTTCATTCTGCTTTTCAAACACTGGATTTTTCTAGGCTTTGAGAATTGACGTTTAGTCCTAAACGCTCACTAAATCCATTATCAATATCTGCCGCATGTCAAACATATCTTCTTGTCACTTAATTCACTACTCATCTCTAATCTTTTTTTTTTTTTTTTTTTTTTTTCCCCTCCTGTGGGCTTTTATAAACATTGACCTATTTTTAATACTTCATGCTCAACATATGGTACTCATATCACACGTATATAATTCCCAGAACTTTTATTCTCTGAACAGGATCCTATTTTTGGGAATCAACTGACAAGAATATTGTTATTAGTAAGTATTATTCTCAAGCCTGAATACAAAAACAGATTAAACATACGAAAATATGCAAGAATATAACAAATAAAAGTTTAATTTGTTGAAATGAGATGTGGGTGAATAAATGAACATGGATATTTTGGTGAAATATCCTTTTAAATTATTTTAGCTGAGGGATAGTCAGATTTGCTAATGAATACTTGGTATTCATTCCATAGTGTTCATTAAATTATGCTTTTTTTTTTTTTTTTTTGATGTAATGTTTTTAAGGACTTTGTTCTTTTTTAGATTTTGCTTTCCTTTCTAGCTATTTTAGTTTGACCAGAATTTGGTATGATTTTAATGTGAATGCAGAACAAACACACAAATGTTTTCAATATACCTGTATATTAGATCATAACAAAATACAATCAACTTTTTCCTCACGAATATATGGCATCACACAACTTTAAGATAATATAACATATTGTAACTTAAAGTGCAGAAATGAAAAACCTAATCATCTTTACTACACATCATTGCCCTCTTGAACTCCATCACACAAAACACAATAAAACAAGCTTCATTCAATATGATGCTTTCATTCTAGCTCTGCTGTCTAGACATGAAGAGGCTTACAGCTTTGTACAACATAAGCTTCATATTTTGTAGACAGCAACAGATGCCACAACTTTTTAATGATATTTAGTCCGCAGGCTGCATTCAATATAATCTTGAGATTTTGTATTTGGGCCATTTAAACTTAATATAGCATGGCAAGCGTTATGTTAGAACACTCCATCACTATGGTTTACGCCTCTCAGTTTCAAACCGCGTTAGATACGCTCTTCATTAAAACATCAATATTTGTTTTGATAGCAGAGCGTGGTAAAGTGTAAAACTTTCCAAACTTGGCAGGTGTGGAATTATTGTATATGTCTTCATACAAAACGTTAGATGACACTTTCTACAGATTTGGGGTCCCGTCAATTTTTTAACCATTAGATGCACAAATCCCAAGTTTTTAAAAGATGTCTTTTTATGCTCATCAGGGTTGCATTTACTGATCAAAAACAGTTCTGCCATGACAACTCTCTAAAGATTTTAGCATGGTAATGGATATGACAATGTTAATGAATCTGGTCTTAGTGGAATAGATCTACTACAGTGCTGTTGGTTATTGCTGTCATTGTAGATTATTACAAGTACAGGAAATTGCTACTGCCAATACACACATCAATGCAGTGCTGTGAGTATTTAAGACATACTTCTGCTGCACAAATAGCATATAAAATAACCTGCAGCAGATCTATACAGGTGGAGCTGGGGATATGGAGGGTTTCAGAGGAACTGTAATGCTAACCAGTCATTTAAATGTAAAGCAGCAAGCTCATTGGCTACGTAACCAACATGAACCAATCAGCTTGTGCCAAGTAGTTTAACGCTAGATCTTCAGTTCTCCTTTAACAACCCATCGGTCTGCACCACACAGAGTTTCATGACAGAACTTGGCATTAATATTGTGAAATATTATTATAATATGAAATAACTGTTTTCTAATTTAATATTTTTACAATTTATTCCTGTGATTCTGCCATTACTTTAGTCTTCGTGTCACATGATCGTTCAAAAATTACTGTAATATGCTAATTTGGTGCTCAAGAAAGATTTATTATTATCAATGCTGAAAACAGTTGTGCTGCTTAACATTTTTATAAAAAACTTGATACCTTTTTCCCCCCATGATTCTTTGATGAATAGAAAGCTTGAAAAAAAAAATATTTTATTACATTACAAATGTCACTTTCGATTAATTTGATGAATCCTTTTTTTAAAAAAACAACAACAACAACAACAAAAGAAAAACATTAAAAACATTAAAAAAAAACAAACAAACAAAACAAAAAAAAAAAACTTACTGACCTCAAACATTTGAAAGGTAATGTAAATTTACATGAAAATATGTTTATTTTGTTCTCTATTTCTGGAAATATGTAAGAAGAAGACGTATCTAGTTGCTAATAGACCTGCATTTCATATTTCATTTTATGTGACAACACGATTTACTTATTTATCATCATAGACTGTATATCTGTTCATAATTACTCTCATTATTTTCATATTAAAACCTATCAGTTCAATTTTAATGTAATGACCATCTCAAGCTTTTAGTTGTCAGAGCATATTTCTCTTTTATATGCTTCTAGATGTTCTTCAATTTTCCTTTAGAATTAAACAGAATTAAAATCACAGTACTCTGATAGATTTGTGTCATTGGAAGTGAAGCACTTCACCTCATACCACGTTTCACAGATGTTTCCTGTTAAGAACCATCCTGAAGGATGACAGCTTGCTGTACTTTAAACAAGTGCTCTAGACAAAGCTTCTCATAAGAGGCTCAATTCTGAGAAACTCTGACATTTTTACACAAACCTTCAACTTTCACATTCAGCCATTAGATCTGACAGGGCACACTGGATTCTTGCTGCTATACTGACTTGAGTGTGTGCCGCATACTAACGTTACATTTATTTTTTGACCCTTTTTTTTTTTTTTCCAGTCACATGGCACTTCTACACACTCGAAAAGACAAAGAAATCCACAAAATCATGAAAACATAGCTATTGAACACAATGATAAGCCTGTTTTTCTCTTGCGTATCTACGTCACTCTGCTGTATACACAGAACGTCGGCATTCAACAAAGAAGCATGATGCCGTAAAGAGCTCTGCAAAGTCCCGAAATAGACTCTACGCTTCAGAAAAAAATAAATGGCGGAAAGCAGAAGAATAGCTGTATTCATCAAGTCTTTCTCACATGTTTTTTTTTTTTTCCAGTTCACAATTGCTTTGCTGTGGGCTGTAATTAACAATTATTTCCAGTAACATGCTCCAGCAATTAACTGAGAAATTGAACAAGTGGTATATATTGTGCAATGTTTCACAGTGTAAGACACTGAAAAATATTATAAACTGACTAAAACCATTTACATTAATAAAGACCATTGTTATATCCTTGCTTTAATTTCTTTGCCTTTACCTACTCATTTGAATGATAGCACGACTTTGTCCATGTATAGCTGTTATATAATTACATTTATTGTTAATGACTGTATGTATGTGTGTGGTGTGTGAATAGATATGCCCTCCAAAAGTTTGGAAACGCCCTAGAAAAGTGGGGTTTTGGACAATATTGGCATGAATCCTTTTTAATTTGTGATGATTTTGCACTGATGAAGGACAAAACAAACTACGAAAACATATTTTATTACATAAACAGTTTATACATTGAAAAAAACCATTAGCAGCTATTACAGCTCTGCATAATCTGGGCCTAAATTCATTGTATTCTAAACTTAATTGGCAATTAGTTGTTGAAGCTATTAAGGTGTGCTGACCCAAAAATCTTTTAAAAATCTGGGCCAAGTTTGAAACAGTAACCAGGCATCACAGCTGGCAAAGGGGCATGTCTGACTTTGACATGTATATATTGCCATTATTATGTAATCAAAATGAAATTTATTATTGCTGGTCTTCAATGATAATGTCAAGTTGCTTCAATGTATTTGCACCAAAAATGATAAGGATTTATGCTGATATAATTATGGATATGATTAATCCTTTTAAGGCCACTAGCAATTTTAAAATGTCATGCATGTGTAATGTTAAAGGGGTCATGACATGAGAAATCAAAATTGCCTTGATCATTTGGCATATAAGAGATCTTTGTACCATTAAATATCCTGCAAGTTTCATAGCTTAAAACCTCCTTCTCATTATAAACTCTAAAAACATCTTGTTTGGATCTGAGGTGCCAGATGACATCACAGGGGAACAAACATTTGCATAAACACTGCCTCCAGAGCAAGACATCAATGAATGATCATCTCACCATAGGCCCAGCCCACTGGCGTTCAGTAGCTTAAAGGGTTACTCCACCCCAAAATGAAAGATTTGTCATTAATCACTTACCCCCATGTCGTTCCAAACCAGTAAAAGCTTAGTTTGTCTTCAGAACTAAGATATTTTGGATGAAAACCGGGAGGTTTGTCACTGTCCCGTTGACTGCCAGGTAAATACCACTGTCAAGACCCAGAAAAGTATGAAGGGCATCGTCAAAATAGTCTATCCGCCATCAGCTGTTCAATCTGAAATTTTCTGTACCATGGGTGCAGCAGGCGCAATGATATTACGCAGCGCCTGAAAATAGTCCAACTTCCGCCGACGTAACCAACATGACCACCCTGCTTGCACAGGGAGACTATTTTCAGGCGCTGCGTAATATCATTGCGCCTGCTGCACCCATGGTACAGCAGCAAAGTTCCGTGATTATTACGTTGGAATGAGAGTATAGCTCCTAGCCATATCAGCCTAGAAAATCTTTCATTTTTCGTCAGTCTTTGTACACAATGTAACTACAGAATAGTCAAGTTTTAAATATCGAACTCTTTGGTAATTTTTGAGCGAGACGCTAACCGTCTAATCAGATTCAATGATCTATGCTAAGCTATGCTAAAAGTGCTACCGCCAGACCCAGAGATCAGCTGAATGGATTTGAAAACGGTAAAACTCAACTGTTTAACTCTAGGGGAGTTGCAAAATGAGTCTTTTTTTTTTTTTTTTTTTAAATGGAGTGTTCCTTTAAATTGTGTTGAGAAGACAAATTAAGATTGTACGGGTCTGGAACGACATGGGGGTAAACGATTAATGACAAAATTCTCATTTTGGGGTGGCGTAACCCTTTAAAGGCTTGACACTTGATTACGCTGAATGCAAATGTCAAGTCATGTCAAAAGCAAACAAAAAAATTACAATCACTGACGCTATCTTGTCTACACTGGATACAGTGTACAGATGCGTGTTCGCTTTCTGACACAGTCTACGCGCTTGAGTCTGTCGTTGATGGGACAATTGGAGTGAAAAAAAACTTTTTGCTTTGACGCATTTGGTAAAAACAGCTCGCTCACAGATATCAGAAGGATCCCAGCGTCAGGAACAAGTGGATAGTTGATTTATTTATTTATTTATTTTTGGTGTTTTTCCCTTTTATTATAATAGTGGAGAGCAGACAGGAAGTGAAGTGGGAGAGCGCGAGGGGGATGGATCAGGACAGGTCCTCAAGCCAGGATTAGTGCAACAGCACTGTATTTCGGCACACTTGCCCACTAGGCTATCGGCAACGACTAGACCAGGGGTGCTCAACCCTGGTCCTGGAGATCGAACTTCCTGCAGAGTTCAGCTCCAACCTTGACCAAACACACCTGAACCAGCTAATTAGGATCTGAAGAAGCACTTGATAATTACATACAGGTGTGTTTGATCAGTGTTGGAACTAAACTCTGCAGGAAGGTCGATCTCCAGGAACAGGGTTGGGCACCCCTTGACTAGACAGTTTATTTTTAATGGCAACCCGGATCAACCCGGATCATGTCTAAGGAGAGTTTGGAGGACTTTGTTTTGTAAATGAGGCACGATGTCAATGAGAGTTCACAAAGAAACATTTGTTGTGATGTGAGTGCAGCTGCATCACAAACAGTCAGTAAATGATTTCATAATTCTTTGTCTGGAAATGACCATTTTTTTTCTTTGTTTTTTAAACATGTTGTAGTGAGGGGGCGTTGATACTGTTTCCTATGCAATGACGTTAGCCAAACATAACAGGGGCAGATAACTGACCCACTCCAAATCCAACAAGTCGTTTTAGACAGAGGGTCAGAATGTGGGTTGAAAATAATCATTTTTCCAAAATTTATTTATTTATTCATTTTGTGCAAAAAAAAAAATTAACTTCATAAATAAACCTAAAGGAACATATTAAAATAATAATAATAAAAATGTTAGTATCTATAAGGCAAGTAACATTTTGTGACGTTTTTAGTAATTCAGCCATTTTAATATATGTATCTACTTCTGCATGATATGTAAACTGTATGTTTTAGTACTGCATCATTGTTCACTAATGGCTATAATGGCTATAAAGACACTGCATACTTCTGTAAACTGCATATCAGCACATTTGCCAAAACTGCAAGAGTTAAACATCAAAAGCTCTCATACTGACAAAGGATTAGTATAGTAAGGCAGCAGCATAATGCAAGGCTTATCTCTTTCAGGACAGTTCATCTTCAATATTCAACCAATCTGTATATCCTACCTTCAGATGTGTCTCTTCAGACATATCTAGATACAACTCAACTCAACTAAGATTTGACACTTCAGCTTTGCACAGCTGGCAATCAGCAAAGCTTACCCATCACTAATAAAAAGTGTATCGTTTTTACATTTTCTCCAATTTAGTCCTAATCCACGGTTTGTGAGTATTTCGATTACTGTAAATTTATCAAGATTCTACTCATGTAAATTGAACTACTGAACTATACTAAAAAAAAATACGTTGTAGAAATAAATGTTACTAAGAAATTGCTAGCAAACATCACAAATAATTACAAACAAATTTAAGAAACAATGACTTCAACACTGAAATTAAAATAAATATTATTAAATCTTATATTTTATTTTAAAATTACACTGTGAAAAATGTTTTTTTTTTTTAAAGTTGCAAATAAAGATTAATGGAGTACAGTTTACAAGAAAATAAACATTTTAGCATTTCTACTTCAAAATTTCACAGACAGGGCTTAGACTAAGCCAAGATTAGGCCATAGTTCAATTAAGACATTTATGTAATTTTTATAAAACGTACTTAAAAAAAACAAAAAAACAAAAAAAAAAAAACACAACATTATTGATGTGCATCTCAAGACAAAACAAAGGCACTGATATATTTTAAGATCGGTCCGTGTAAGTTTATTTTCCGTTAAAACAGCTCACACTTACAATTTAGTCTAGGACTAGACTTAAGCCTTGTCTGTGAAACCAGGGGTTAATGTATTACTAGCTGTTTCTTGGCAATTATTTGTGAAATTTATCAGCAGTTCTTGAATGAAAATATTTTCTACACTAAATTTCCAATCATCTTTGTTTATTTACAACTTCTAAAAATAATTTTCTTCAGATGGCGAAGAGCCATCATTTCAGCCCTACTTACTACAAATATGGCTTGAAAATTCTAGACTGGAAAATAATTTTTGTTTTGTTGAAATGGCTAGTAAATTTCACAATTAATTACAAAAAAATAGCAAGTAAAAATTGAATTAAACATGAAATTAAAAAGACTGAAATAGTATTTTTTGGAAGCACATTACAATAAGGTTCCATTAGTTAATGTATTAACTAACATGAACAAATAATGAACAATGCATTTACAGTATTTATTAATCTTTGTTAATGTTAGTTAATGAATACAGTTGTTCATGTTAGTTCACAGTGCGTTAACTAATGTTAACATGCACAACTTTTGATTTTAATAACGCATTAGTAAATGTTCATTAACATTAACTAAAATTAATAAATGTTGTAGCTGTATTGTTCATTGTTAGTTCATGTTAACTAAGTAGTTAACTAATGAACCATACTGTAAAGTGTTAATGTATTTTTATTATTATTATTATTATTTTTTTTTTTTGTAAAACACACTCTAATAATCTTTATTTTATTTGCAATAAAAAAAAAAAAAAAAAAAAAAAAAAAAACACATTGGGCACAATAAAAGTTCTAATTAAAAACCCATGCATGTTACTAAGGCAGAGTCCCAACTCTTTAGACTTTATTGCCTTTTAATGTCAAACCAGACCTAAACATGTCAAACAACAGCCAGTCTGATGCCAGGATGTTTCAATAAAGTCCAAAACACAAGATAATGCCTGAAATTTGCAGTAACTGCACAAGCATTTGCTGTGCTGAACAACAGCGGGATGCATGTGGAGTCTCAAAGATGAGAACCGTGGGCATGTTGTTAAGGGTAAAGGTAAGAGGCCAGAAACCCTCTCCGTATTAGCTATACTTTTTCTGCCTGAGCGCTACTGATCAATACAGAGGATGTTGACTAGAGGAAAAAGCACTTGTGCGTAAATCTGTATGTTTGCGCAAACCTCCCCAAGCAATGTGTTTTACATTTGTTGCACTTAGGGGAAGAACAAGAGAACACTTTTATTGCACATCCACAGACTGAGGCAGCGTGAACCGCGAGAGGGAGGCGGGGCCGTATCCGACGGCTGTTAATTGTGTGTGTTTGTGTGCAGATATGTTGCAGGATAAACACGGTATGAGGGTTTGACTCAAAGGTCACCATTCCCAGCACTCCCAGCTTCAAGCTGCGGGGCTTTGTATGAGCTCTGCACATCTGTCACAAGTAATATCCTACATGGGTATTACACAAAAAAAACACATTTAGAAACAAAGACAGCTGCAAAATGGCAATGTTAACAAAGCATACATTGTTCAATTTAAGACAGTGAACAGCAGCGTGGGTACATTAACATTCTTAATATTGGCTCATTGTACTGTAAAAGTGTCCATTGACTCACATCAAAGAGCAATGTCATTACCGCTACATCTGTGACTAATATGCAGTAAATGAGTGCTGTTCTCTATAGCTTTGATATATTATTTTTGTCTTGCCTTTGACGAGATTACTATGATCATTTAGGAAGCAGCCAAAAAAAGGCTCTCGCAAAACCTGTTTGTTTGTTACTTTTAAGAAGTACATGCACACAATAGAAAAAAAAATTCTCTTGGAAGAAACATCTAAAGCACTTTACTGATACTATATATTAAACAGTGATCTAAATTACACATTTTGCATTAAAATGATATAAATTAAGGATGTATTAAATTAATCAAAAGGGACATTAAAGATTTATAATGTTAAAAAAATATATTTATATAAATGTTCTTTTGAACTTTTTGTTTATGAAAGAATCCTGAAAAAAGTATTAATGTTTTATGTTTTTAATGTTAAATTTAATGTATTTAATGTTATATTACATTGTAGCATATGATAAAATTGAAATCTGTTACTTTAAATTTAATAATATTACTGTTATATTTCCTATTTTAATTATATAAATGCTTGGTAAGCATAAGAGACTTCTTTTAAAAAACATAATAAAATAAAATAAAATAAAATATAGCAAAACAAAACAAAACAAAATAAAATAATCTTAAACCGACCCCAAACTTTTTGCCTCATACATAAAAGGTAGTATATAAATGATAGAAAACGAAATAGTAAAATATATATATATATATATAAATTGTTTTTGTTTTGCTTAATTTTCATTTGTAAGTCACTTTGGATGAATAAATCTGCTAAATAATTCCAAGTGTAAAAACATGATTTGATGAGACTGAATCCATCTGACTAGTTTTAAGTTGATTAATTCAAATTAAATTATATTTTTGGCTTGAACAAAACCAGTCAATTTAAATTAGTGCTGTCAATCGATTAAAAAAATAATAATTAAACACATTTTTTCCCCCTAAAATTAATCAAGATTAATCCCACCTAACACTGAAGACTGAGTGTGAAATTAGTGCACTATAAAAGTATAAAAACTTCAAATTAACGTAGAAACAACATATTTTTTATTATTATTATTTTTTTTTATGTCTGAAGGTGAGTATCACTGATACCAATATTGCTGATGTCTCTAGGAAATAATTTTATTAAATTATAATATTTAACCATTGACTATAGTCATTCAACATTACCGTATAATTGAGAGCTATCAACTTTACCATTTACCAGACTTTAAAAAATAGCAACTTCGATGTTAAGTGAACTTAAAACAATCTTCACATAAACATTATTTACCTGTGCCCTTCAGCAAGTAAGACATTTACAGAAACTGAATAAAGTTAAAGTTATCGAACACTAAATACTAAATTAAATATAGATCAATCCTTAAAGCTACAAAAGTTACTGATGTCCTCTTGTTCCCTTGTTTCTTTGATTAACAGACATCACAGCAGATGGGTTATTAGATTATTTGGCTGCTATTACTTTAAGAGCTGCCGCTGCTGAACGTGACGCGGATCTGACATGCATGCGCGTAGTTTCATTCACGTGTTAATATAAAATAATTCTGGCCACTGCGCATGCCGCTGTATTTGTGCGTGCAATTGAAGTACACATGCTACAAGCACAGTATAACAGCTGACAGGACAGATAAATTCATTTTTACTGACATATGACCTGACAACATCTTATTTGACCACAGTTTACTGTTGTTCTACTGAAGCTCTCTCGTCACCTGTACCTTTTTCCGTGCTCGTTGGAGTACGCGTCTGAAAAGTCTCCCGTTTGATGCACTTCTTGTCAAGAAAAAAAATAAAAGAGAAGCAGCAGTTGTGAGTGGAGTGGCCAACCCCACATTTTTAACACCGTTGAACTAGAAAAATTAATCTGCGTTAACGCACTGATTTTAACAGTGCTAATTAAATGCTTGAAAACACCTGACAAAACTGAAAGATAATCATTAAAATTGGAGAAAAACACATCAAACCTGTCAGTTTACTAAGCATGTCAGATTTTTATAAACCAATTAGACATGTCATCACAGTAGTACATACAGTAGTGTAAGTAAAAAAAGAGTAGCATTACAGCACAGAAGAAGACTGCTTTAAATGAATCTCTCCACTACAACACTCCATCCAAAGCCTTACATTATTCGGTGTCTCTCAAACAGGTCTTACAGGCTGAAGAAGTACACGCAGGTGGAGTGGCTGGATGAACTCACCACCCATGTCTACCAGGTTAGATGTCGAGAGACTGAAAAGCACTTTGCGCATTTGTGACAAAATGGCACATTTACCCATCAGGCGAGAGGTATTTGTTTTGTTAAAACAAAATGGAAGGCGCTATAATCAATGCAATCACACTAGTAAAAAACAGACACAATGTACGGTTTGAGCAACAGAAAAAAAGGAGAGACTGCAAATATCAAGTAGCAACTTGTATGTTCAGAATAAAATGCTCACAGATTGGTGCAAATATCTTTTTTCTCTCATAAATTGGTAGTTTTAGTCCTTGATCTTGTAAGCCAATCTTCTGACTTTGTTTACTCTTTCTATTCAAGTTTTTGGGGAAAATTACATTTAATACGGTTATTTAATTGGTAACACGTTACAATAAGGTCTTATTTGTTAATATTAGTTAAAAGGAGAAGTCCACTTCCAAAACAAAGATTGACACATGTATATGTGTATCTTGTCATCCAAGATGTTCATGTCTTTCTTTCTTCAGTCGTAAAGAAATTATGTTTATTGAGGAAAACATTTCTGCATTTTTCTCCATGTAATGGACTGATATGGTGCCTCGAGTTTGAACTTCCAAAATGCAGTTTAAATGTGGCTTCAAACGACTTTTTAATCTCAAATGCTCGTCTTGCCTTTCTCTCCATGAACTCTGTGTATTCTGAATCAAGACAGTTTGTCGAAAAACTCTGACCGTATTTTCTCCCTCAACTTCAAAAATCATTTCAAAATCATCCTACATCACTGCAGAAATACTGAACCAGTCTTTGCAATGTGAACATGCAAAGATCATCAAACACCCTTAACAAAAAAGGTAAAACAGTGACATAGGATGAACCTGAACAAAAACAGTCCAAGCAGAGTAAGACAAGGCAAGCGTTTGGTATTAAAAGGTATAAATTGTATTTTTTAAAATGAAAATAACCGATCCCTTCTTCCTCGGCTGGGATCTGGGAACTGCATTTGGGATCGTTTGAAGCCGCATTTAAACTGCATTTTGGAAGTTCAAAATCGGGGCACCATATCAGTCCATTATATGGAGAAAAATGTTGAAATGTTTTCCTCAAAAAACTATTTCTTTACAACTGAAGAAAAAAAGGACATGAACATCTTGGATGACAAGGGGGTTGAGTACATTATCTGTAAACTGTTGTTCTGGAAGTGGAGTTCTCCTTTAATGCATTAAATAACATGAACTAACAATGAACAATATGTGACCCTGGACCACAAAACTAGTCATAAGTAGCATTGGTATATTTGTAGTAATACAATGTATGGGTTAAAAATGATTCATTTTTCTTTTGTGCCAAAACTCATTAGGATATTAAGTAAAGATCATGTTCCATGAAGATATTTTGTAAATGTCCTACCGAAAATATCTCAAAACTTATTTTTTGATTAGTAATATGCATTGCTAAGAACTTCATTTGGACAACTTTAAAGGCGATTTTCTCAATTTTTTGATGTTTTTTTTTTGCACCCTCAGATTCCAGATTTTCAAATAGTTGTTTCTCGACCAAATATTGCCCTATCCTAACAAACCATAAATCAAAGCTTATTTATTTAGCTTTATTTAGATGTATAAATCTCAATTTGAAAAAAAATAAATAAATAAAAATAAAATACTGGTTTTGTGGACCAGGGTCACATTTTACAGCATTTATTAATGTTTGTTAGCTATGTTAGTTAATAAAAATGTTTATGTTCATGTTAATCCACAGCACATTAACTAACGTTAACAGATACAACTTTACATTTTAATAATGTATTAGTAAGTTTTGAACTTAATAAGATTAATAAAGGCTATATAAATACTGTTCATGTTAATGTTTAATTATATTTAATTACATTGCAATTTTACAGGTAGACATTTTTATAGACATCATAATTAATTAATCAATACAAAAAACAGCTTTTTCTAAGAAAAAAACGATTTAAAAACATTAAAAACGTATGATAGAATACATTCAGGCTACTGTATGAATCAGTCCTGTTTTTTTTTTCTTTTACTTTATTTAAAGTTAGACATACAAATATAAAAATATAAATATTATAAAATATAAACATTATAGTAAAATAAAAAGAAAGTACAGCTATAAAAAAAATATATATAAACATAATTATTACTTAAAATTACTTAAATCTAATCTATATGTTGGATATGAACATTAATATTAATAATACTATTAATATTTAATCATATTAATATCTGCTTTTCATATGTACCTGGAAGTTTACCCATCTTCTTGACGCATTATTTAATCACACGATCAAACATTTAGAAATGTTTTTTATTAAAACAGTGTAAAATAATGGTATATATACACAGCATACTGTATCTATATCATCAGTACTGGCAGTTTTTTCTCCCCAAATATTTTTTTTTTTTTTTCTCTTGTATTTACATGCTATCTAAACCAAACAGAAGGCAGAATGCAGTGCATACTGCGCAGTATGCAGTAAACATATTCTGAACCCAGCCTATATCTGTCAAGCTTTAACCTGGAAACAAAATCTAGCAGATTGTGAAGCAGTAGGGTGCATTTCAGCTTAATGTTTAATGCTAACATGCAGTATGCAGATACAGCAGTCATAATTGCACAGCTTTGTATGGTAATCCACATATATTTATTTATTTTTTGTCATTTATTTGTTTTATCTCATTTCTCTCGCTAATCGTGGTTGCAATATAAGAAAAGTATGACCTTTTCTCTACAGCTTAAATGCTATTACCTTAATGCCCTGACTTAATGCCTCGTTTAATTAGTTTGCTGATTGCCATGCTTCAGTAAAATATCTCTCCCATGAAATCTTTCTCTCACACTTTAAGAACAAAGTTGTTGGGCTTAAATTTTGCACCTCGGGGAGACGGATAAAAGGAATCGGAACCCGGTTGTACAAAGCACAGGCTCTCTTTAATCGCAGAACTTCAGTCTGTGCTGCTTAAAAGGAGTAGTTCAAGCAAAAATGACAATTCTTTCATCATCTGCTCACACTCGTGTCACTTCTGTGAAGTACAAACTGAAATTTATGTCATTATTTACTGATGATCCTAGCTCGCAAATGTCTTTTATGCTTCAATATGTTTAAGACCTAGTGTGTTCATCTTAGATGCAATATATGAAGCTCATCTCCTTCTTTTGTGGTGTGTGTATTTTGCTTCCAAATGTACGCAAATAATGTAGTCTATATGATTAATGTAGCAGGAGTGCTAGGGTAGAAGATAAAATGTTCAGTGAACAATTTGGCTTTCTGTCACATAAATTGGACAGCTTTAGGACACCTGGAATCATATAAATGATTGCTCTGGTGGTTTTTGTCCTTCTCTGAGCTTGACAGCCACTTTTCTGACTTCGAAGGATTGTTAAAGAAAGGGGAAAAACCTCTCAAAAATCTAGTTTTAAGCACAGCTGAAAAACTAAGACTGTGTATTTCTAAAAACGGAGAAATTTACTGAAATGTAATGAAAAATGTAATTTGTTGAAACCAACAGGATAACCAGCCAATATTTCTTAACAATTTAATTAAAATCAGTAATTAAAATCATGCACAACATAGAACAGGTGAACTCAGGTTAATGTATACAGTGCTTATTATTATTATTAATAATAATAATAATAATAATAATAATAATAATAATAATAATGTCACTTAAATGAAAGCTAAAACTAAAAATTATTTATGTATAATTATACTAATTATTATAATAATTAGTATAATTAATATAATATTGCCTAAGCAACTAACTGAAATTAAATAAAATAATAATAATAATAATAATAATAATAATAATAATAATTAATATTTTTTTATTATTATTCAGTAATTAAAATGCACAAAATAGAAGAGGTTACCTCAGATTATTGCATGAAGTGCTTATTATTGTTGTTTTTGAACTCAGGTTATTGTATGCAGTGCTTATTATTATTATTATTATTATTAATAATAATTATTATTATTAATAACATTTAATTTAATAATTAATAATAATAATAATAATAATAATAATAATAATAATAATAATGTCACTTAAATTAAAGCTAAAACTAAAAATTATTTATGTATAATTATTATAATATTGCCTCAGCAACTAACTGAAATTAAATTTAAAAAATAATAATAAAATAAATAAATAAATAATAATAATAATAATAATAATAATAATAATGATATTGTCACTTAAATTAAAGCTAAAACTAAAAATTATTTATGCATAATTATTACAATTATTATAATAATTAGTATAATTATTATAATATTGCCTCAGCAACTAACTGAAATTAAATACAATAATAATAATAATAATAATTTTTATTATTATTCAGTAATTAAAATGCACAAAATAGAAGAGGTTAACTCAGATTATTGTATGAAGTGCTTATTATTGTTGTTATTATTATTATTATTAATATTATTAATATTGTTACTTAAATTTAATCTAAATAAATAAATCAAATTTAGTAATTAAAAACATGCACAAAATAGAAGAGGTAGACTCAGGTATACAGGTATGCAAACTTACTGTATGCAGTGCTTAATAATAATAATAATAATAATAATAATAATAATAATAATAATAATAATAATAATAATAAGTCACTTAAATTAAACCTAAAACTAAAAGAATATTTTTGATAATATTGCCTCAGCAAGTAACTGAAATTAATTAATTAATTAATTAATTAATTAATTAATTAAGTAATTGATAAATAATAATAATAATAATAATAATAATAATAATAATAATAATAATAATAATAATAATAATATTTAACTAAAACTAAAACTAAAACTATTACAATTATTTTTGATAATATTGTCTTGGCAACTGTCTAACTGTCTAATAAGTTTATGTTACAGTACTAAAATTATTAGTACTGTAACTGAAATAAAAAAAAATAAATAAATAAAGCTAATTAAGAGTAATAAAAAAAAATGACAAAAGCAGTTCAAATTGCTAAAAACTTACTACAAAATTACTATAAAAGGAAAAGCAATATTTTCAAAATTTATATAAAATCTAAATATTTATAAATACAATAATAGTATTTAAATAGTATTACAATAACACTCATATAAATGTGTATTTTTGAATACATACATTTGTACAAAATATATGAGTGTCGAGCCTGAGTATTGGTTCCATGTTCCATGAAAAAGAACACTTCTTTCCATTGAAAGAAATAAAGTCATTTAAGTTTGGAATGACATGAGCGCGAGTATGAATGCTAACTATTGGTGAATTTTAACACCACCCCTCTGCATGACCACAAATCAGAGCCACTGCTAAAACAAACCTGGTGGGCCAGTCTAACACTGGGCATTTTAAATTGGAAGTGCAGTAAAATCTGACCCTGAGCACCTTTACTTTCATAGGGCACTGGACAGCTAATTACTGTCCATCTCCATGCTGGTGCAGAAATGAATTATGCATTAGAGTAGGCAAAGCTTTTTCAGTGATACTTATCCATTATTAATGCTAAAGCCATTACACATTTTGTCCACTGCTCACATTTGGTTGCAACAGCACAGGCAATATTTTAATCTGCCATGTCTGCTCTTTGACAGAGAGTGATGTAGAGGGACAGGGACGTAAGGGCGAGCTATGCATCTAATCCAATGATGGAAATACACGCCATTCATTATTATAGTGGAGCCCGTAATAGATCAAAGAACCAGAAACCTGCCGCCACCAAACGCGAGCGCACGTCTGGCATCTAAAACCAGCCCAAGTGAAACAACAGTCGCCGTTTTCTTCATCAAATCCCTCGAATCATTTTTCTCAACGCTCCAACGCTGACACATTGTTGAACTGCTCTACATAATCTCCGCTAAGCTTTCACCTTTGCCATTTCCTCCGCAGCCGAATACAACATGTGGACATACAAACGCAAAGTGATTGGCTGTGTTTTTCAAACACATGTGAAATATACTGGCATGTGCATGCTTAGTCAAATCAAATCAAATCAAATATTTCCTTGGCAACTAACTGAAAGTTTATGTTGCAGCAATAAAATTACTATAACTAAAACTAAAATTAAAATAAATTAAAGCTAATAAGCAACAATAAATAAATAAATAAAAGAGAAGGAGAGAGACAAAAGCACATAAAATTGTTCAAAAATATGTTTGTTCAAAAATCTAGTTTAAAACACATGGAACACTAAGGCATGTAAAATAAAATAAAATAAAATATTTTTTTGATAATACTGCCTTGGCAACTAACTGAAATTAAAATAAGTTCATGCTGCAGTACTAAAATTACTATTACTAAAACTGAAATAAAAAAATTAATTAAAGCTAATTAGAAGTAAAAAATAAACAAATAACTAAATAAATAAAAGAGAGAGACAAGAGCACATAAAATTGTTTAAAAATATGTTTGCTCAAAAATCTAGTTTAAAACATGAAACACTGAGGCATGTAAAATAAAATAAAATAAAATAAAATAAAATAAAATAAAATAAAATAAAATAAAATAAAATAAAATAAAATAAAATAAAATAAAATAATTTTTGATAATACTGACTCGGCAACTAACTAAAATTAAAATAAGTTTATGTGGCAGTACTAAAATTACTGAAACTAAAATAATACAAAAAAAAAAAAAGACAGAAGCCCACAATTGTTCAAATACGTTTGTTCAAAAATTTTATGTTTAACAGAAATACTTCACTGACTTTTATAAGACATAAAAAAGTAATTAAAAACATGCTTATAAAATGTGTATTCAGAACACTAAACCTAAGCACTTTGCTTTGTTAATTGAAAAAAAATATTTTTGTAAATATAATATGAATATATATATATATATATATATATTCATAAAATAGTGATTTTATATTCATATAAAACACATCAAATGCAAGTAAAGTGTTGTAGTGTTTCTAATAACTTGTGAAATAAAATCCATTGTTCCATCAGCATTCAGCATAACATATATACTTTTGTAAAAATGAATCACCATACTTATGCTGACCTTTACTTATTAAATACATTAAAAATAGTTTAGATTTTAAATGATTAAACAGAGTGGTTTAAAGTTTAGTATCAAAGGTTGATAAAGATTCAATTATATTCAAGCATTCAATTATTCAATTACAATTAAATATTAAATGTCATCTAATGATTCTTGTTCTGAATATACATGGCAATACTTTTTGGTATATGAACCATTTTAGTGGCCGTCTTCTGTAAATCACAAAAATGTCTGATTGTAAGAGTGAAACAACAGCTGCCTCTTTCATTGTCAAAATCCCTCGAATCATTTTTCTCAACGCTCCGCCGGCACACCGTTGAACTGCTCTGCATAATCTCCTCTAAGCTTTCACCTTTGCCATTTCCTTCGTGGCCCGGGTACAACATGTGGTCACACGAAGGGCAGCGTGATTGGCTACGTTTGCTCATGCCTTTTAGAGTAATCTTCCTCTAATACACTCATCCACATTCATGTCCTTCGTTTCAGGATTGCACGGTTTCTCATTTGCTTCCCTACTTTCTCTGAGACGTGTCAACATATTGTGTACAACATACAATTTCCAATTTGTACTATGAGATGAAAATGTAGGCCACAACTTGAAAGCTGTATAATCTCAATGTCTGGCAGCCCCTTAGTGAATCACACTCACCTCCTGTTCATGCTGATTTGAAAAGAATAAATAGGGGGGAAAAGAACATCAGAATGCAATAACACAGCAGCACTGGACACAGGTGAGTCACCAGCTTTTATGCAAACATCTTTCTGATGAGATCGTAAGGAACGACTAAATGCAGACTTCGGCTCTTTCAACTCATTCGAACTGAATGTGGCACGTTCGCCGCGAATGCGTTCAGAATTACACATTAGGAGGCTTTTATTTCGGTGGCTTCAGGAGACAGACTGCAGGCGCTGCTTGTAGGGTTAGTCTGCTTGTAATGATCTAAGTGTTAATGTGTGAAATTTAATTACGCCGTCGTTGGGGCATTCATCCCAAAGTGCATGGCGCTCAGCATACTGTATACTGTCGGAGTAAAAAAAGGGTACAAAAAGACAAGTTGCCTACACGGCTATCGAAAGTCACTCTGGCAGACTGTCATATTAGCGGGTGCGCATTGAATTAGAATATCAAAACAGCACAAAAATGCCTTGTACAGCTAATTGCATGTTTATACAAGTTGCAAGCAAATAAACAAACAAGAAAACAGAAAGCTTCCCCTCATTAGAAAGAAAATAATTGGCATGGTGTCATTTGCAGTCAACTATTTTAAAACCCCAGAAAAGGCCACATGAGTTCAGTCACTAGATTAGGCCACACTTTTCAGACAGGAGAAGTGTTTCAAATAGTGATGTAAAGTATCTCTCATTTTGGGATTAACAGCATTGGGTGATAACTAGACAGTGTGTTAGTAGAGTGACAGTAGGTCAGATGTTTCAAACTTGTCAAGTTGCACTAACAAGCTGTTTAGGGTGAAGTGATGTAGGGTGAAAAATTGTTCATTATAATTTCTAAATACTGCTGTTTATCATGAAGTTTTGAATAATTTATAATGTCAACCTAATTTAGATCCTCAGTGTTTTTGTGGAAGATAAATACTGCTCTACATAATGAAAAAAAAATAGTTTTCTTACTTTGCACTCTATTTCTACTAAGTGCAAATAGCCCTCCTTGCTGGAAGCAAAGACTGTAGAATACCCAAGACTTGTCACTAGTATAGTTTTGAATGGGGAAAGATGCAACGCTCATTATGGCCGCGAAGCCCCGCCTTCTTAATGAAAGAGCCAATCGCTCATTAGTACAGTTAGAAGTCCCGGTTGCTATAGAAACAGTCAGCGTTCTGAGATGTGCGATCAGTACTGCGCATTCGCTCTGGCTGATCTAGCCTGGAAAATAATGCTATTTAAACATAAGGAACAATATTTATGAAGCAGTTCTTGTCAGATTTCAGTGGTGATTTCAAATATTAAATTTAATCGTAAGCTTGGGGAACAGGTTTGGAGAATTTGATGTTGCACTTGCTTGCCCGAGAGGAATTTCAAAGATGGCTGGCGAGTGAAACAAATTGCCTTAAAGGAGTCATCGGATGCCCTTTTCCACAAGTTGATATGATTCGTTAGGGTCTTAATGAAAAGTCTCTAATATACTTTGATTAAAAATTCTCAATGGTTTTGTAAAACAACACCCTTTTTACCTTGTCAAAATGAGCTCTGCAAAAATCATCTCATTCTAAGGGCCTGTTCCTTTAAATTCAAATGAGCTCTGCTCACCCCGCCCCTCTGTTCTCTCTGTGGAAAGACGGTCTTGTTTACATTAGCCGCATTTAGCCGCTAAACTTCCTAACTACCACGTTATAAGGAAAGGCGATCGCGAAGATTCATAAAAAAACGCTTATACACATTTCTGCTGTAAGTGAAGCTGGATCATGAATGATTCGCGCGAACATAGACGATTACATGTAGATTGGGAGCCGCATTCCCTTCACAAACAAACGTAATCCACTGCATCTTCAGTGGCTCAGATGTCGGGAGTAAATGACGACCACTATGTTCATTATTACATCCAACAACACAACACCTCAATCACTCAGTCGGAGATATTCTTGTCTAACTTACATCCCTGCTCTGGCATCAAAACATGGAAAGTTATGGAATAGTATGTGAATGGTATGTGTTTTTGTTTGTTGTTGTATCATACTTTTAGAGATGCTGTGATTTGTAAATGCTACTGCTTATGTTAGCTTTTAATATAACTGTTACGGTTTTATCCTGATTAAAGCTTTAATGCAGCAGAATACATGATTGCATTGTAGCAGTTTTGTAAAGTAATTGTTTATTTTGTAACAGTAAGAAGTGCTTGCCAGCAAGGATTGCTTGCTACCACGGCAACTGTGTGTGTGTCCATGTTAAACGCTTCTCGTAGCTATGTGGAAAATATCTGTCTGTCTTTACAACAATTTTAAAACTTGTGCATCCATTAGAATTGTTAGAAGACAGAATCGTGATTCTTATATGAATAGATTTTTTTGTGCGCCACTAGTTTTGACAACATGGCAGTAACTTATGTAGCATCACCCTGGTTACCTTGACAAAAAGAAAACATGATTTTTCCATTGGCTTTTGGGCAATTATTGCAGAAAATAACTTCTGGGACCAATAGACCAATTATTTTCAAAATGTTCTCCGCATATTACAAGAGCTTGTCACCCAGCAATAAACATCAACATTCAATGAAATTGACATTAGATAGTGGGATAGTTTTACAGATCTGAAACAGTGCTGACATTTTTTTGTGGGCAGAGCCTATCTGGTGGCAGAAAATGATGGGTTTCAAGTAGCAGTCTATGGAGCCATGGAATAAAAGAATAAAAAACAAGGTAAATTTGATATTATATTTCAAAATTCTGACTTTATTCTCACAATTCCGAGATTACATCTCACAGTTCTAATGAAGAATAAACAACTCGTCTTTCTCTCAGAATAAAGTTTATCCCCACACTTCTGGCTTTTTTCCCCCTCAGAACTCACTATTTTTTGAGTGAAATCGAGTTACAAAGTCTGAATTAGGAGATATAAATCTGCATTTGCGAGAAACAAAAAGTTAGAATTGTGAGAAAAATGTTAATAGTAATAGGTTTAAGTAATAGTCCATGCTGTAACTGTAGGAATAATACAATACTTCCCCTATGAACAGCATATGTGCATATTATGTAGACCTATTGTTTAAATCCAATTCATGCTTTAAAAGTAATCATAGCAGTTTTCATCTATAGTATGTCCATTTAAACATCTGCATTTAGTTTCAAATGGCATCTTTGATGACAGTATTCTATACAAATTATTTGCATTCCAATTTTGACATCAAAAGGCACAAAGATATATTTTTCTCTTATTCCATTGATATTTTTCCAATTACTTCCACTTGTTACCAGTGTTTTTGTGCAACCACTATGCTCACACAGCTGCAAGTGACTGAGACATCTACTCCTAATTGGTCTATGCTGTTAATTTCATTTTTCGTCAACGAATAAAAACAAGATGAAAATGTTAGGCAGGGACGATTTGGGAAGAGATTCATTCAGAACGAATCTGCTGCATGGCAGGAGGTTATGAACTGTATCATAGCCTATTGATCTATCCGGCAAGTCATAAGCAAAAATACACTTGCTGCACGTCTCATAGAATGTTAAAAAATGTCAATATCTAGGAGTAAGAAAAGAGCAGACATATGGATAAATTTGACGACGCAAACACAGAACTCAATTTGGTCCAGGTTTTCTGAGCACAGACACTGAAGCAGCGCCTCTCACCCAGCACACAAGTACTCTTTCGCATCTCATGAACGGAGAAATGCACACAAAATGAATTGTCGAATTGGCCATTTTGATGAGTATTCATGTAAGCACAGTCGACTGTGTCTTAAGTGAATGTAAACGGTTGTGAGAATATCAGACATGTATCAGCACATTGCACCTATGCATTCAGTTTTAAAGGGACAGCAGTCTAATTTAGTTGTTACTGTCAGAGTCACTGATGTTAATCAAGCAGCAAAAGAAATACATAAAATCACTCAGTGCTCTTGACTAATTCACTTTAGTAGCCCTAATAAAGATTAATCTAAATGTATTTATAGAATTAAATATGCCTGCTTAAAAGAATGAAGAATATAGTAAACAAATTGTTATAACGCATATGCATAATTAGCCTATAAAACCATTGGTATTTCATTGAAAAGAAGACTTGTTTTTGTGTTTTTTTTTTTTGTTTTTTTTTGTATGAGAAGTTGTTTTATTTAATTTTAATATAAAGGCATGTTATGTGTCACCACAATTAAATCAGTGTCTATCATGATAAAACCTTAATATCAAACCTATATACAGGTAATGAGTTTCGAATTTTTTGAGAAAGGCTTAATAAATGCATTATGCTGCAACTAAACTTATTAGATTTTAGCCAAATAAATTTACTGTAGATTTAGTCATCTAAAACTAGACTAAAACCACTTAGATGACTAAAATATGACTAAAACAAATGGCATTTTAGTCAAAAGACTATGACTAAAACCAAATCAAAACTTGCTGTCAAAATGAACACTGGTGACCGATAAAACTGTGACTCATAGATGTTTTATTCATCAAGATACTTACTTTTTTAAATGTTGAATCCCAAATACAAAAAAAAAAAAAGTTGAAGTTAGGCTATAAACGAACTACACCACAGTCAAAGGATTAGTCACCACCAATAAACTTCCCCAAAATTCTTTAAAACCTAAAAACTGGGAAGTCTGAGTTAAAATAGTTTCCAAGAGCGTTAATAAAATGGCAATAAGGCTGTATAAGTGGACAAGTGAATAGATGAGTTTGGTAAGATGATGTTTATATCCCCAACAACTGTAGTCCCATTAAATGCTTGTTAGGCTTTTTCAAGATATATAAACGCTTATTACTCAGTATTACTGATGTATTTTATCATGGAATAAAATGTGAAAATATTTTGAGCTTGTGTTAATTACATATGCGACCCTGGACCACAAAACCAGTCATAAGTTTACATTTTTGAGACTGAGATTTAGAAATCAACTGAATAAATCAGCTTTCCACTGATGGTTTTTAGAATAGAACAATATTTGGCCAAGAAACAACTATTTGAAAATCTGGAATCTGAGGGTGCAAAAAATCTAAATCATGAAAAAATTGCCTTTAAAGTTGTCCAAACGAAGTTCTTAGCAATGCATATTACTAGTCAAATATTAAGTCTTGATTTACTGTATTTACAGTAGGAAATTTACAAAATGTCTTCATGAAACATGATCTTTACTAATATCCTAATGATTTTTGGCATAAAAGAAAAATAGATAATTTTGACCCATACAATGTATTGTTGGCTGTTGCTACGAAATATACCCGTGCTACTTATGACTGGTTTTGTGGTCCAGGATCACGTGTTAATGGGGACATCATGCAAAATTCACTTTTACATGGTGTTTGGATATATATATACACACACGCACACACACACACACACACACACACACACACACACACACACACACACACACACACACACATTACATTAGCATATTTCCACCAGTTGTACACTTTAAGGGTTAGAAGAGGGGCAGAGTGAGCAGAGCTCATTATCATTTAAAGAGACATGCAGGTCTTTCTGAACAGAGCTGTTTTGGACAAGGTAAAAAGGGTGTTTTCACGACCACTGAGGAATTTTAACCAAAGTATGTTACTGACATTTCATTAAGACTCCTAAGGAATCATACAAACTTGTGGAAAATGGGCATTTGATGTATCCTTTAAGACATTTTACCAAAACCCCATTCATCCATATCAAACCATAAGTGTAAAAAGTCATTTTCATGTCCTACAGCACTCTATTGCCCCTAAAATACATTCAGTGAAACTAGCTACTTTTTATTACAATATTATAGCTAAATTGTAGCTAAATATTTTTCAAGATAAGTTTGACTGCAGCCTAAGAATTTAGATTTTCAATCGCCTGCAGCTTGACAAGCTACAGTTTCAGAGCAGCTTCCGCGACAAAAGTTAGTAGGCTATCATTCAGTCCATCGAAGCAGTGCAGCCTGGGACTGTTCTCATAAACAACAGCGCAGAGGTCAAGCTAGGCTAAGCTCACTCTCAACCTCTTCACCCGCAACTCAATCCCACAGATCACTTGGGCTTTCCTCCTCACTTTCCTCCACTTCTCACTGCAGTTAACATGACATAAACTGAACACAGATGGATGCTAACAAATTCTTCAATCTTATTTAAGACAGGAAAGAATACAGACAGCCATTTTTGTTGGATTCCAACAGATGCAATGGCGAAAATACGACTAATATGCAACATTACCACCAAATGCTGGAGTAATTATTGACAAGTGGCCCTTGTCATGAATTTTCATGTTGGTCCAGATTGGTTTCACCTAGTTAGTGCTGGTCAAGCTGGTGAACATGCATAGCCATGGTGTTAACCAGCAACTCAACTAAAAAATGTCTTTCTGCTAAAGTTGGTTTACCAAGAAAACTAAGCTAGTGGGAATTCGTGGGATAGTTTACATAAAAAATGAAAATGCATTCACCCTCAAAGTGTTCCAAATCTGTATGAATTTCTTTCTTCTGCTGAACACAAAAGAAGATTTTTTTTGAAGAATGTGAGCAGTTTCTGGACCCCATTGACTTCCATAGTATTTTTTTTTTCATGATATGGAAGTTAATAGGGACCAGCAAATGTTTGGTTACCCACATTCTTAAAAATATCAACTTTTATGGTCAACAAAAGAAACAAACTCATAAAGGTTTGGAACAACTTCAATGGAAAAGTTTAATCAGAAATATCTACTTACCAGTTAAACGAAATAGTTATACGACTTATCTCAAAGTTTTCTAAAGCTTTTTGCTAGAAGCAGAGCTAAATTGTTCTTGACATAAACGTGAAAAGCATGAGATTTCAGTAAATAATGACATACATTTTAGCCTACTTTTCCTCATACGGCTCTCACGTGATTTGTTGAGTCCTTTTTTAATCTGTACAGCAAAAGAATGAATGTAATAATGTTAGAATTGCTTTAGAATCACTTTCCCATTTCTAGTCTTTCTTATCCTCGCTGTAAATGTCAGAAAGTTTAGATAACCTTTAGAAAACCCAACATATATTTAATACATGATGTAAGATGCATGGTATAAGATTTCAGCACCAATTTCAGCACCAATGATTGCGTCTTTCTCAGTAGCTCAACTGATAGAGCATTACCGACGGCAAGGTCATGGGTTGATAAAATTGATACCTTGAATGCACTTCAAATCACTTTGGCTAAAAGTGCCTGCCAAATGCATAAAAAAAACCGATAAAATTTGACATTTTCAGAAAAGCAATCATAGCTTGATATCTTGTGAGCCATACTGGATGGGTCATGCTGCAAATACTTGAGGTGCATTTTCTTCGTCATACCAGCTACGGCCCAGTTAACCAATCAGATTAGCTGCGATTTCTAGCGCACAACACACCAAGCCCTGCAAACAAATGAGTTTCATCTATAGCTAATTGGCCTCTCCGGGGAATCGAGAGCAGAGACAGTAAAAGGTGCCTGATAATGAGGACAATTCGTACCCCTGGCCTGAGTTCCCTCGTGTTGCGTCATTCGTGTCTCATTGCACTGTGGGCCGTGACCTTCGGCCGGCTCTTATTAACTTAGTCTTGTTGAACAACTTTTCTGACTGACTAATTAAATTTTCTGCTGTCTTCAAAATTGAAATGAGCATAGCAAAGGTGCTCGTTAGTGAACTTGATGAGTTTTCACACTTAAAATAACCTGGAGGAAAGAAGTATGTAAAAATTACGCAAAGGAATATAGCACCCGGCATTATTTCACATAATACAAATTACAACCCAAATGAAAACAACCATGTGCTGCAAAATTGAATAGAGAAATCACTAAACACTATCACTGGATATTAATAAACAGATCATATGCAAACACTGCCCATAATATTTCTTTAACTTGTAAAAGGTCCACTTTATATTATATTATAGTATATTGGCCTTAACTACCATGTACTTGCACTGAAATTAATCATTTGATACAATTCACTTATTGTGTAGATACATGTATTTACATTGCACTTAGATTTAAAAAATACCTGCATGTAATAACTGTAATTACATGTATAATTGCACTGTTGACCCATCTCTTACACCTTAACCCACCCTTAAACCTACCCATACCACCAAACCTCTCCCTAACCTTACTCATACCCCACCTCAATAGCAGCAAAAGTGTTTTGTAATACAATATGACCCCATTAAGTACATTGTACTTATTTTTTGATGCAAGTACATCAAGTTAAGGCCACTTAATATAAAGTGGGACCAATATTTTAACAATATATGCGTGTACTGCTTGATCTGTTTGCTATTCAACACTTTGGAAGAGGGATAAATCAAATAAAGTAAAATAAATAAAATAAAATAAAATAAAATAAATAAAAAAGTTTAATAAAATAAATAATTTAATGACTTTTTTTCATTATTATGAGAAATTTTATCATTTATATTTAACTTGTGTCCTAAAAAATATAAAAATATCTAAATTAATATGAATTCAGAAAATGAATGACTGTATAGGAGAGAAAAAGTAGTATTTTAGTTCTTTTTCTTCCTTTTTGGAGGTTTGCAGTATAAATATACTGTTCTAATAAGGAAAACATCAATATTCTGCCTAAGATCTCCTTTTATGTTTTTATGGAAAAAAATAAATAAATAAAATACTGAGCGGTTGGGATGACATGGAGTGAGTAAATGATATAAAACCAAATGGTGCAGCTACTAGTACACAAAATCCCTCTTTGATCTGTTTGCTTTGTTTGTCGTCCACACTTTGCAAGAAGAAAAGTCATAGTCTCCTTTAGAAACTCAAGTAAAAATCAAGATGAAAGCACATCGTGGTCAGAATAAGTGATAAGCATGACATTTATAAGCGCTTCTGCCGCTATTTGTTATTCAGCACGGCTTGTTTTATGACAGTCGCCATCAATGAGAGTGTGCCTTGCATTTTGAACACTTGATAACTTTCAAAAACTATGAACTATTAACTTCTTGACAGAAATTTCTGGTATTAGTTTTCCCACACCATGGTTCCTTCGATTCGCATTCTGTAAATGAAAGCCAATACACTGCAGTGATTTAATTTTAAAAAAATTGATTTGTTCTGCAGTTAATGCAACAGACATAAAAGCCATTCTTCCCACGTTTCAGACAATATGCATCATTGTATTTTTGAAAATGCGAGCACAACAGCTGTCTTTTTTGATGCTATTGACAAAGTTGTTACTTACGGTCGTGCGCCAGTGTAAATATAGCTAGATGTACAACAAGATGGCTGCTGGCTGAGGAAAAAAGAAAGAACGGTTGCTGAGTTGTTTCGAGTCATCACTGCGGTAAATGAAAAGAAAGGCGCTGGAGTGCTAGCAGAATGTTTCATGTCAAGGACATTCTCAATTGGGCTTAAGCTTCAAGCACAGGCTGTTATTGTGCGTGCCGCAGGTTTATTGATCTCCACTGGTTTCCCAGCAGGTAAATTTATTCTCTGAACTGTAAAAGCAGTCTAGTTGTAGCCACGGGCCTCAGAGAGCATGTGCAAAGCAGGCTTTCTTTGAGTCGCACAATGCATCAGGTAGCTTCCATGAGGTCATTTATCTGTGCCGGGCCACATGTTGGAACAGAGTTTCCCACCGGCATCTGCCGGCCACCCTCGAACAACAGCTCGACTTCAATCCATCCTGGGTAAGGAGCTTTAGGACTGCAGAATCAACATATTCTGGTTATCCTACTTTCCCACAATGGGTCCCATTCTCTAGTAATTGCATACACGCATACATGCAGTCAATCCATCCATCATCTTAAAGGGCACCAATTATGCAAAATTCACTTTTACAGGTTGTTTGAACAAAAATGTGTGTTGGAAGTGTGTGTACACTGCCACCCTATAATGATAAAACTCCACCGGTTCTTTTTTTTAATCCCCATAAATCATAAGCAGTGTCTCATAGGGCTTTTTTTTTTTCCGTTTTAATTTTTCGGGATTCCGTTTTTTCCTGTTTTAATTTTTCTCAACTCCTTTTTAATGGTTAAATTAAATTTTATTAATTAAAAGGGCATGTCTAATTAATTAAAATCATGAAACTTCTACAATTTCACACCAATTTAATAAAGGTTCAACAAAAATGACATGTTTAGGGCCCTATGAAATGTTTTATTTTTTCTCACCATATTTTTATTGTTATCAAATTCTGTGTTTTAGCATGTCTAATTATTTCAATGCATATTTAATTCATTCAAATTTATTCTTAAAACAGCCTTATAAAAGATTTTATTTTACGCTCAGAAATTCTGTTTTGTATTTAAATGTTCTGGTTATCATATGAAGGTATAAAACATTAATTTCATTTATCTTTTAATTATTGAAAATTAAGCAAACTTGTTTTGGCAAACAAAGGGACATTTACTAGTAAAACTAAAACATGGAAGAAATGTTGTGTGATTACACCCTAAAAAGTAATGTTTGTTTCATTTTTGTAGTAGTATAGTAATAGTAGTAATATATATATCTGGCACAATGTCTTCAAGTTAAACCAGACTTTTATTTTGACGGGTTGCTGTGTCTACCTTTACATTTGTGTGTGTGTATATGATATAACACTAGTTTTCCTAAAAAGGAACGGTCAAATGCGCATAAAGTGACTCTCAGCAGATATTGTTCATGTATTTATGTCCTGATTTAGTGAGACGACAGACACTGAAGTGTATAACATGCGTTTTGTATGATCCCTCTTGTTTTGGTTAAATAATGAACATTGTGCAGATTCTGCAAGGTTTATGTAAGCTTTTGACTTAATAGATAGATAGACAGACAGACAGATAGACGATGTTTCCACTATAAAGAGGCTCTTGTGCAAATTACTTATACTTTTTTTCCCAATGAACCAGCAGATCTCATTCACAAATCTGACTCACTGATTCATAAATCAAACTTGGTTCTTGTGTCCAAATAAATCCAAATGAAGCAGTTAACAGCTCACTGCAGAGCAAGATTATCAGTCAATAAATCCTTTGAGTCTTCATTGTATGTATTATAAGTCACTGGACCACATTTCTGATGCTTTTACTTGGTCACTACTTGAGCTATAGTAAATAAGGAAAGGACAGGAGTTTACCCCTTAAAAAAAAAAAAAAAATAGTTTGAGACTGATTGAATTCCCTGATACAATAACTGCACAGTTCACTGTGGGTGACTAGATTCCAGCACAGAGACATATTACAGCTAATTAGCAACTAATTAAGTGAGCAACTCATTAACTTTCTTATTGGTCTTGGGTTAAAAAACAGTATTTTTCCACATAATAAAATATTTGATTTAACAGATGCAATTAAGAAGCAGGTTCTGACAATGTTAAGTCCATTACACATGCTTGATCCTTTTACCAGTAACATAATATCTCATCCAACACTTAATTTAGAAAGTTACACTTTGTCAAAGTCCTGGTTCACGACCCTGATCTATTTCTGCACTGTCTAATGATCACCATATGCTTAAAAAAAGTGCCAAAGGAAGCCTGCAAGCTGGCGCTATTAGCATTGCCATGGTGTTTTTCCATTATAGCCTTGATATCTCCCTCCACCAGAGCACTCCTTTTACTCTAGGCTTTCATCTGTATTCAGTCCGTGTTTTGTTGATCATGCAAAGCTGGTAGACGCAGACAATCATCATGTATCTCACAGCCTCAGCGCTGGGGATTTGCTATATAGGCCTACTTCTCACCAACAGACCCCAGACTCTAAAAATTGAGGAGAGTCTGTTAAATCCCATTGTGTTAATTCTGTTAAACCCCATAATTGGCCAGCTGCTTTCTGTGATAGATTGGCATATGAACAAGTGATTTATACAACTTGCGCAGGTGAAAGAACAGTTTCTGTGATCTGAGTTACAAACTTCAGAAGAAGAAAATAAAGACACTCTTCATTTCTTTATACCACATATGGCATTTGAAATCTACACTAGAAACCATTTCCACACTGTAAACAAAACAAAATGATGCCCAGTGCGTATGTGTAAAAAAACAGATGGAATTAAGTGCATCTCAAATGCATTTTAGCAATCATTTTCAGTTTGGCTTACTGACATATGACTTCATAGCATCTGTTGGAAAAAAGAAATGAATTTAATGTCATACTAAAGTCTCACACACCATCACGCACATATCAACTGAGCGTCTACCTAGGCAAATTATACCATTAGAAAATTGTGCCTGTACATAAATATTTCAAGAGGAACAGACTCAGAGTTCAACTTTTAAGTGCCGTGTGTTTCAGACGTTTTAATTAACAACAAATGCAGTACAATATTTGCACCAAACTAGCTGAAGGTAGATTGATTAGGTACAGGTGTTTGGAGGGCTCTTTTTTTTTTGCATTGCTTTCATCACGCCAGCCAAATAATAATAATAATAATAATAATTTACACACAGAAACACACATAAATTACCATATAGTTTTCTAAATATGTTAAAATTTTACTGCTGTGGTGTTCTCGGAAATGGGATTTCCAAAATAGCAATTTGATCATAAAAAAAACTATAAAGTACCTGAAACTATAAATACTGTAAATGGATTTGGTTTTAATTTAATTTAATTTAATTTAATTTTTTTATTTTATTTTATTTTAATTATTATTATTTTTATTTTTTATTTTTTCACTAAAGCAACAATGGGTTCTAATACCAATCACAAATTTGCATAAAATATTATTTTTCCGAGATGGTTTCAATTACTAATAATATACATTATTATTATTATTATTATTATTATTATTATTATTATTACTATTATTATTATTATTGTTATTATTATTATTATTATTAAATATTTCAGAAACCTCATATTAATCATGTGTTTACTTAGAGTATCAATAATAATAATAATAATAATAATATAAACATTATTGTTATTATTATTATTATTATTATTTTGTTTACTCATTTAATTTCACAAAGTGATAATCAATAATAGAAGTAATAATAGTAGTGTAAATATTTCAGAAACATCATATTACTAATGTGTTTATTTATTTAGAGTATTGCTATTATTATTAGTAGTAGTAGTAGTCGTAGTAGTATTACAGCAATAATGATACTGATTATGCAAATAAATAAATAAATAAATAAATAAATAAAGTACTGGGTTTTTTTGAACATTTACATTTCATAATAATAATATTTATTAATATTAACAATTTGTAATAATTCTTAATAATTCAAAATGGAAGTCTGGCCATGGAAAACTATACTTTAAAATACCTTGGAGTATGATGTAATTATCATGGTATTAATATTGTAGTCATTTAATTCATTTAAGTAATTTAATTGTGGTTTACAATATATTACAATATATTAGTATATCATTCCATGATATCACCAACTGAAAAGATTATTTTAACATGGCGCCACCATGGTAAGTTTTTGATAAAGGGAACTTTTAAATCAGAGGAATTCTCTAAAGAATTGTCTGTTATTCTCAAATCTTTTTTTGACCCTCCAATGTCCACAGTAATAAATATTCAAAGATTTAACACACCTTAACAGCTGAATGTTCTTTTAGGTTCCCACTCTTTTTAACCAATGAATTTACATGAGTTTTCAAGTCATTTGTGATTCACTAAGGATTTTTACTCACAATATCTACCTGATAAAATATTTTACAACCTCGCATTACTACATATTCATAAAAATGTCCATGGAGTTTATTAATTTACATGATTTTTCCAAGTCTAGAAATCACACTTTTATTATTGGGCTACCTCATATAGCTAGGTTTTCAAAGACAGTGGGTAATGGGAAGCACTAAAATAAGAAATATACTTTAGGATTTTTATCATCATTATTATTATTATTATTATTATTATTATTACTGCTTTAGCTTATTTTGTCCTTCTTATTTACTTATTTATTTATTTATTTAGTCACCTTGAGGCCCCTTCAGAAGTTTGCTGAGCCTCTCCTCATTGGTCCTTGGATGAGAACCACTGGAAATAATAAGGAAGACAATAACAATTCTTGGATTGCTGAAACAAAAGCAGACATTTCAGACGCGGATATTCAGACTGAATACTTGTGCTGCCTTCAAGTTCTCCTGGGAACTTCCTATTTATGAGTCCAGAAGTGGTAATTACGACATAATGTGCTTTCAAGTAATTGTGGTCAGAATAAAATGGATGTGTTAGGCAAAGTCATATTTATTCTCTCTTTTTTTCTTACTGACAAATTCAGGCTGCTTTAGAGCTAATGCAACAAAATGAAGAGTAAAGGATGCGAGTTAGGAGTGTAATTGACGCCTTAATGTATTTAATCATGACTTCCATTCTTGTGCTGCCACTGAGAATGATGGGTAATGCAGTTCGGTTGCACAAGCGTGTCGCCTCATGAACAGCTAAATTAGTAGGATCGCGTGGCAAGCTTTATAGATTTTCTTTATCTACAGCACACAAAATGTGTACAAAATAGAAGTCCACCGGACATACACAATTACAGCATAATTATGACCAATTAGCATTTGCCATGATTCTCAAAGAAATTGCAACATTTGAGTGGCTTTTATTTATGCTCTCTTTTTTTAGGCAATTACTCCGGCATTAGCTGAAGGCATTGAGTCTAGATAAATTATAAATACTGTACATGGACTGTGGTATACAGTATGGTGATTTTCTTAAATTGAGTTTTCTTCCATAAAAAAAAAACTTTTCTTGTTTATTTTATTTCACAAAATCAGTTGTGTTATGTTATATCACAAATCCAAACTATATAATCACAATTTTTCTAGAAATAAAATTAATTTTCCAATATGATGTTAATATCTAATAATAATAATAATAATAATATTTATTTTACTGAGTTTTACTAAATGCTAATTAATAATAGTAATAATATTAGTGTTAATATTAATGTAAATATTTTTGAAACATCATATTACTCGTGCATTTATTTAATTAGAGCATCATTAATAATAATAATAATAATATTATATATTATTTTTTATTTATTTTACTAATTTAATTTTACTAAGTGATAACTATTATTAGTAGCAATGATATTCGTGTCAATACTAATCTAAATATTTCAGAAACATCATATTACTCATGTATTTATTATTTAGATCATTAATAATAATAATAATAATAATAATAATAATAATAATAACAACAACACTAATACTAATAAATAATACATTATTATTATTATTATTATTACTACTACTACTACTACTACTACTACTAGTATCACTATCATTATTTCTTTTACTCAGTTTTACTAAATGCTAATTAATAATAGTAATAATATTAGTGTTAATATTAATGTATATATTTTTTAAACCTCATTTTACTTGTGTATTTATTTAGAGCATCAATAATAATACTACTAATAATAAATGATTAATTTAATTTTACTAAGTGATCTTTATTAGTAGTATTAATAATATTACTGTTAATACTAATGTAAATATTTCTCATGTATTTGTTTATTTAGAACATTGTTAATAATAATAATAATGATGATGATAATAATAATAATAATAATAATAATAATAATAATAATAATAATAATAATAATAATACCACAAACAAACAAATAAATAAATAATCTTGATTTCTCAAACACATAAATTTCACAATAATAATATTTATTAATATTAACAATAATATTAATTTTAACAATATTTAATACTGCACGTCAAGTGATGTTTATTAGCTTAAACCGAGAACGACCCACACGGCCGTATCTTTTTTGGCAGTAATAAATGGTGTATTCTCTCTTTTTTAAATGAAAATGGATGCTTTTATGTAGCAGTCAATTTATAGATGGAAAACTGGGAGTGTTAACTTGTTGGCAAATCAATTTCATAATGAGAGGGTAGCTTTTAGAGGCCACAGTAACAGCAAATAACAGCATAACAGCAAATTCACCCAGCAGGGACGAGGACAGAGCATAGTACATCTCCACTGTAAAACTGTCATCACCGCGTGTCATGTCTAGACTGCTGTCGATCGCTGCGACTTTGTTTCCTTATCATGCAAATAAATGAGGTTTTTATTGACTGGCAGAGCTCCCAAAAGTGGGTCTGCTAGTGATGGCGGCAAGCCTGCAGGACACACAACACCATGCGGCAGTCAATAAAGTGAGGCTCATAGAATTTTCGCACCACTATTTTAGCCAGAGGTGCTCGGTCACAACGCAAAGAGCATTCCCTCTAAAAAAAAAAAAAAAAAAATTAGATCATTACTTGCTCACCCAAAATATTTCAGGGCATGGCCTAGTGCCTGGAACGAAATGTTTGACCACCGGTTCGGTGATGTGGCTGTGGGAGCGGAGAGGGATCAGGGCAAACAGCAGCTGAGGAAATTACTGCTGAAAAGAGAAAATATGAAAGAAGAAGAGGATAAAACCTTTTGGAGGAAGAGAAAATAATAGAGAATTGCTATAGAAAAGCTGGTTAGCGATGCACGCTCAGCCTTTTGCTGTGTCTTCAGATTAACCTACAAAGCTCATCCATGGCAGAAAAAGAGAGACAGAGAGAGAAAAGTGAGGTCCTCACAGCAAGGTCAAGACCTTGATGATCATGCTGTATCCTTTAACACACACACACAAACTTGAATAAGTAGGTTGCCAGAAGCGATTTGAAATGTCTGATGCTGGGTTTTAAAATACCACCAAAAGTGAAAAATGAATATATTATATGAAAAGAAAATTATGAGGCGTTTTCTTAATTTTCTTAGCACCAAACGATGAAAACCAATGTGCTTACAAAGGAATGACACATTTTCGTTATTTTCTATATACCTCCATGTCCTGATGAGTGAACGTAAATAAAATAACCTTGAACCCAAGAAATGTCTGGGTAATAATTCACCATATATTCAAAAGAAGGAAAATGCTAAGTTGTATTCATAAAACGATTCATAAAATAATTTTAAGATAATAACATGTAAGAAAATTTTTATGATAATAAGAAAATAATATGATAATATGATACAATCAGGAAGAATAAGTTACCAGTCAAATGAAATCAGCAAAAACAACTCACTACAAATGTGAAATTAAGGAATATTTATAGATTTTTTGACAAGATTCAGAGGTGGCATTAATGCATTTAATAATAACAGTGTTTTGAGATTAATGTTTTAAATATAGAAATATTAAATGATTTAAATAACTCAATTTATATTTTAAAAATGAAACTAAAACCGCCAAAGTCTTTGTGACTCGTTCATTCAGTCGATTCAAGAATGTAGATTCATTCATAAATGAAACAGCTGTGGCTGTGTTTGGAACTGTTTTTGTTGACGAAATATAGCACAATCAGACAACTGTGTTTAACTTTTGTATAAAATCAAAAATGTTATAAAACTGTTGCATAAATTTAATTTCACTTGCAAACTTCCTTTAGGGTATAATCATTTCATCACTTGTCTTAGTTCATCGCGATCTCACAAACTTTTAATTAATGAAGCTCTCTACACTGCACACTGAATTTATTATTTACATCGTCTCTACAGTTTGTTTGTTATAATGAATTACAAAAACTGCAGTCTGCTTTTACGATCTGTGCTGTGAGGAGCAGGACGCGTACCGATAGAGAAGTATTTCTATTAGCTGCATTCTGCCTGTATAATGGCAAAAGACGCTATTGTACTGGGATAAAAGTTTATAGTTTGGGCATAAACACGTATTGCCTACAGTAGCGATCAAAACGAAAGTATCTTAACACTTGTATGTATTGTAACGCTTATCCTCTTCCTCCAGGAGGTGGCGACAACTGCCCGTTGAAAAAAAGTATGTCATTGAATCATTCATTCAGGAGATTCCAATAGTCAAACAAGTCTTAATGAAGTGAGACACTGACTCCTTCAATAAATTTATTTATTTTTTAAATTTTATTCAGATGAATATATGTTTTTAAAAGACTTAAGTAATGAACATTTTGTCAGAACTAGTAAATTACGTTATTTTGTTTAGTTTTCTAATCTTTTTTTCTCCAGAATCGTGAGAGAATCATGATCTCCAATTTATTAAAAATAACTGGGATTCTCAGTTTATCCAGAATAGTGAAGAAATGTTGTTTATTACTGGATATAATTCATTAAAATGCTAAAAAGTTTAATTTTATAAAGTACAAGTGGATTTCAAAATGCACCTACATTTTTTTTTTTTGCATTTTGTCTTTTTCAGTTGAATAAAAGACTATTTTCCCTATATATTTCATCACTGAGGAAAAAAGTTTAAAAATCTCGTCTCGTTCTCGTGAACCCAGTCTCACATCTCGTCTCGTCTAGTGGGATAAGTGTCTCGTCACACCCCTTATATATATATATATATATATATATATATATATATATATATATATATATATACACAAATTAAGCATAGGTTTAGGACTGACAGACCTGTATTCACTTTCTCTCTCTTTTTATGCTTATTGTGATCAAATATGAAATGAACAAAAGAACACTGATGTCAAAAATTTATATTTAACTTCATTCATTCCACAATTCCTCAATTACACATTCTTGTATTGCTCTAAACCATTCCCCCCGCCATGGCATCCAAAAGGAGAAGCTTAGCAGAATGTTCAAGCTGCTTTTTTTCCATTTATTAAAAGTAAATGGTTACCATAGTCATTCAAACCACCATAAAAGTAGCCCATATGAATAATGTGTGATAACCCATGTCTTCTGAAGCCTTATGATATCTTTGTGTGAGAAAAATGAGTTTTAAAATCATCATCTTTTTCATGCTTTTAATATATTCACACCAATGAAATGCTCGTTTTGACATTAATGATGCCAAATGTCTCATAACTGATCATGATGGGCCAAATGTTAATTGCACATATTTAAATCGCACAGACTGTATGTCTCATTATGAATCATCAATAAGTTCTCACTGATTATCTAACATATGGCTTCAGAAGACTTGGAATTTATCACGCAAGTCGTATGAACTACAGCTTTGGTACTCGACATTTGCTCACCAAATGCATTTGGAGAATTAAAAACATTCCCATTGGATTAATCTGTGATCCGGGAAGGTGATAAAATCCGCATTTACATCATTCATTTTGAGCAATGAAAAATTTGTTGGTCAATAAGAAGTGCAAAATGCTCTAACACAGTCAGCCAAGTTGATAAATTGACCAGTGTGCAATGAAATCCATGGCTTGGATGCTAATCCTGGATCCAAATTAGAGAGACTCGCTAATAAACCCAGCCTCCGAGCAATGAACGCTCTTCCCTCTGCCCAGGCAACTGTTTCTAGTCTTTTTTTTTTTTCTCTCCAATGAGCAGTTAAAGGATGAGAACTTCTGAGACTAAACAGATGTGCTAAAGGCTAACAATAACCTCAGGGGATGCATGCTTTAAACAAGGCTAACCAGAGGTGACAGCCAGCACAAAATATTGAGTAATTAAGCACTATTAGACGCAAGGGAAGCCGGATAAATGGGAAAATGTCAACGTTTGCTTTTATGTAAATGAGACTCTAATATAGCCCCCCTATTGTCGTATAAACCCCTCTATCCGTACAAGTCACCAACTCATGCTTAAGTAATCTCTTACTCCTTCATCTCAGATTTAATATTCATTCAGAGACTCTTGAATGCTGTTGTCATGTGAAGGCGCTGGTGATTCTGTCACTGCGGACAACAAAAGATTTGGATTGGTTTGTAATCACGTCAAGGCCAGATGGTTAAATCCGCCAGATACGACAGAACAGCGGGAGATGATCTGACATTCACTTTTATGATAACTACAAGGGACTGGGACATGCAAAAGAGAATGTGCAAATCAAGAGTTTTTGATTCAGATCACAATCAGCGACCTCCATAGCCTGATTTACAGATGAACCTGAGGTTGTGTCTAATTGCAGGGATACGCGGCTGAAGGTGCCTGACATTTTACGTAGGAGAAAAATAGACAGGGAGAATGGGTTTGACTGACAAATCCGTAAGTAAGTAAATAAATAATTAAATAAATACATAAATAGTTATGCTACAGGCTTTTCTATGGGTCATTCCACAAAATCTGTGCCTTTTCCACTTGGAAAAAGTGAAAAATCAAATAAGGTAAATCAATATATTTTTTTAAATATCCATGAAATGAAGACACATTAAAATGACAAGAAATCGTATTGTGCCATTTATGACTATTCTTCTACCTCATGTTTCAGTATTTTGTCAACCCTGTTACCGACTAGATACTATAGTTTAATTAGAACTCACATGCCACTAAATGACATAGGCATTAACTCAATAATATACCAAGAGTGACCTTTAAAATGTTTGAAATTTATACAGAAAATCTTTAAAAACACGGTCAAACCTAATCAATGTCATCCCTGTTACCCACATGTCCAAACCTGTTACTCTAAAAAGTAACAGGTTGACAGTAACAGGTTTGACAATTTCAAACTAATTTGCTAACTGCTAGCTGATATTCAAGTTCACAAAAGCACATATTGTACACTTTGAAAGGATTTTACTAGATATTGATTATATTAAATGTAAAAAATACTTGATACGTTTTCATTTAAAAAATGGTAACAGGATTGACATTGCAAGGGTTTTTTTTATGGGGGTAACAGGGCTGACATGAAATCAGGGGGCATATATTTTATAGAAAAAAAGCATACTTATGCCAAAAACATTGCTTAACAATGAGACTATATTTAGAACAATAAGCAAATGTGATTTTTTTTTTTTAATCATTTTGCCTTCATTTTGCAAATAAAAGGTCATTCTAAAAAACAAAACAAAAAAAAAAAAAATCACAGTGAGGGACAGGCCAAAAACCTTACCCATAAGAGCATAAATGCTATTTAAATTATTTTAAATAATATTTAATTGACTTTTTAATGTAATATTGATGAAAGCATACATAGTATTGTTGTGTTTTGAAATTGCACACTAATTTGTTGTTATATTAAATCAATGTATTTCATAGAGACGAAAAAGGCACCAATTTCTGTATAATTTCTATATAAATTTCTGATGAGGAAAAAAAGGTTAGGTATTTTGTATGCATCTTCTGTGTGCATGTTTACTAATTTACTAATACTAAAGTAAGTAATCTTGAAAATAAAATAAGAAAATCTAAAAATAGTTTTCATTAATTGTTTTAGTTAATTGGAAAAATTTATTTACTGTATTTCTGTTTAACATCATTTAATTTATAATGTACTTGAACAGAAGTAACTGTTTAACATCAACATAAATAACATTAACCCAAATAACCTCAAATGACTAATATTGCTTTAAAAAATAATACCTTATTTTAAATAAAGTACAGAATACCTTTAATGTTCATATGGTATTAACTGGAAAAATAAAACATGTCTAAATGACAATACTAATTATGCAATGATACCACTTGCTGCTGCTGCTGCTAATAATAATAATAATAATAATAATAATAATAATAATAATAATAAATGTTTAATATTGTACCTATTTATCTTATTTGTACTTACTTAATCGACTAATTAAAACTGTTTTCCCCCCATGAATTGTGTTTGTTAATTAGGCTATGGTAAAATAAATGTAAAATAAAATAAAATAAAATAAAATAAAATAAAATTAAATTAAATTAAAAATGAAATTAAATGAAATTCAAATTTAAATAAAAAATACATTAAATTACCTGAATGGGTGTACTTTAAACCAAATAACCTCATATGTATATAACTGTTTTAAATTTTTTATGTTTAATGTTTTCTTAAAGCACGTTTTAAATATGGAAATATGTCTGTAATGTAATGAAAATACCAAAACGCCAAAAAGGCCAAAGACGTACTAGCAGTCTGCTGAGGCTACAAGCTCAGCCACTAAAATTTGACACGAGTCATTTTGTGGAAGTGTGCTGCAAAACTGGGCATGAAAGTGTAATATATAAAATATAAAATATTTGTATACATTTTGACAACATAGCTTTCCTATCAAATGAAAGTACTGGCTAATTACAACTAATAATGCATTCAGGGCCGGTCTCAGTGGAGAATAAAATATACTGGTGAACCTCTAATATTTACTTCATTTAAACTGACCCTCAAGCATCCTAATAAGATCAATCTCATGCAGACTTTTTTAGAAATAGTCTGTTGGGTCAAACCAAAAATACTTTGCACTCAGACATTATCAGCTTTTTGATATTCACAGGCCGATGTCAGACGTGAAGTTATGAGTTACGTGCACTGAATTTTAGTTTAATGCACTAATCAAAGCCATTACGTCCAGAGAAAGACATGTTCTGGAGGATTTCTGATCCCACTTCAGAAGACGACAACATACCGGTTTAAAAGAGCCATATAAAGGAGACCTATTATGCCCCTTTTTACCATATGTTATATAAGGTGTCCCCAGAATGTGTCCGTGAAGTTTCAGCTCAAAATACTCCACAGATCATTTATTATGTCATATTGAAAATGCACATTTTGAGTGGAAGCAGAAACATGCAGTTTTCGTGCATGTCTCTTTAAATGCAAATGAGCTGCTGCTCCCGCCCACTTTTCCAGAATAGGGCTGTGCCTTTACTTTAATAATCATGTCTATCATACTGAAATCATGCGTTTAAGCCATATTAGTTTAAACTTATGGTTTCCTGAGCGCAAGTGCACCGAAAGTGGCTGCCACACAACATGCAAGTACTAAACCAAGTTCTCTTTCATGTTTTATCGCACTTAAACTGCCAAATACACACAAGTTTGTTAAAAACACACAGGAGTTACAAAAAAAAAGTCAGTTATGTATGAGAAGTAAACAGCTGTGAAAGAAATGACATGTTTATATTAGACCTGTGTGGCAGCAGCGTAATATATAGTAAATAAATCAATAAATCCACCTTAAAAATTGTTCACCCAAAAATGAAAATCTGTCATCATTTATTCAAATTTTCTAAAGAGACTTGAGAGCTTTATATGACGAACAGTTCATCATGATCAGTTCATCATACAAAGTGATCAAATCTTCAGAAAATTTGGACTAAACCGCTCAATTCACACTGAAATATCTTCATTTGTCTTATGGGTTTGGAACGACGTGAGGTAGAGTAAATGATGGCATGGTCAAGTTGGTTATGCCTGGTAAACCACCTTGTACTAGCAACAAACCAGGTGTGAAATGATCACATCAATACGCTGCTAAATATGAACCGTGGCATCAATGAATATGCATCTCTAGTGGTATTAGTCATGAGAATGATCTCTGTCATATCAGAATGTTAATTACGTCCGGACTGAATTAGTAGTGCCCTGCATAAGAAGTCCCATGGGAAATTCATGCAAATGCATTTGCCTTTCATTTCCTATTGCATGTGTTGCAGCCACCATAAATTAAAAGCATGAGATTAAACATTTCCATTTGACTCTGTTTACAGCGAAAGCAGCGCTCACCGGCACCGCACCTCCTGCCGTGTGACCAGCGAGGGATGAGGTCCAATCAGAGCTAATGTTGCAGCCGCGGGGTGGCCACGGGTTTGCTTTCCATTATTACAGGCTTTAGCAAAATGTAAAGCTGAGAAATGCAAAGTCAGTGGGGGTTTGGCAGTTTCACAGGGAGTTGAGGGTACGGTACGTAAGAGGTCTTAACTGTGAGAGCGAGACGCGGGGCAACACACACATCTGACTTAGGCTCCAGTGTGCTCCACGGCTATAAAAAGGTACTTAGCGGTTGTCAGGGCCACAGTAAAATAGAAATTAATAGATGCATAATGCTCTTAAATGATTAGAGGTATATTTGGCTTTATTGCCGGACATTGTTATGGACGCATAACTGGTATTGGTGAGCTGTGTAAATTAGCTTTTAGAGAATTCACAATAGAGATGTATGAAATAACATGCTACTAATTGGTCAAAGTGGCTGTATATAAACGGCAACAGTCCATAAACCATATCTGTACGTTTTTTTTTTTAAAGGGGTCATCGGATGCAAAATTCACTTTTTCATGTTGTTTGAACATTAATGTGTGTTGGCAGTGTATGTACAAATCTACCCTATAATAAAAAAAAAAAAAAAAAAAAAAAACACATGTAGTGGTTTTTAATTCATCTGTAAAAATAATATCCCTTTTTTCAAATCGAGCCATTCTCAGATGCCTGTCGTTGTGCCGTCACACCAACAGAGGCCGCTCCCACGATAGTTCACTGACATGAGCGTCTTACCTTAGACCAGCTGTCACAGTCCAGTAACTTTCCTCGTTTCTATGCCGGAGCAGGGATGTAAGTTAGACAAGAATATCTCCGATTGAGCGATTGAGGTGTTGTGTTGCTGGATGTAATAATGAACATAGTGGTCGTCATTTACTCCCGACATCTGAGCCGCTGAAGATGCAGTGGATTACGTTTGTTTGTGAAGGGAATGCACCTCCCGATCTACATATAATCGTCTATGTTCGTGCGAATAATTTGTGATCCAGCTTCATCTACAGCAGAAGTGAGTATAAGCGTTTTTTTATGAATCTTTGCGATCGCCTTTCCTTATAACGTGGTAGTTAAGTTTAGCGGCTAAATGCAGCTAAAGTAAACAAGATCGTCATTCCACAGAGAGAAGAGAGGGGCGGGGCGAAGAGAGCTCATTTGCATTTAAAGGAACAACCCCTTAGAATGGGATGATTTTTGCAGAGCTCATTTTGACAAGGTAAAAAGGGTGTTGTTTTACAAAACCATTGAGAATTTTTAATCAAAGTATATTAGAGACTTTTCATTAAGATCCTAAAGAATCATATCAACTTGTGGAAAATGGGCATCCAATGACCCCTTTAATACTCCTCAAAGAAGTCTTTTATGCTTACCAATGCTACCAATTATTTGATCTAAATGCATTTAAATACTCTTACTAAATACATCTAAATACTCTTTTTTATTGTAATATATTTTAAAAAGCAATTTATTCATGTAATGCAAAGCTGAATTTTCAGCACCATTACTCCAGTCACATGAGCCTTCAGAAATCATTATAATATGCTGATTTACTGTTAATAAATAATATTTATTATCAGTGTTGAAAACAGTTGTCTATTTGTATGGACATATGTTTGTATGTTTATTTTTCTTTGATACAAAGTTTTTATTATTATTATTATTATTATTATTATTATTATTATTATTATTGAAACAGAAATCTCTAGTTAGATTCCAGTTTAGCTAGAAATTACTCTAGTCACATAATCCTTATAATATGCTGATTAACTGTTCAAGAAATATTTAATATCAGTGTTGAAAAAGTTGTTTAGTTTTATTGATAGCAGCCCATTCATTCATTCAATCATTCATTCAGATTTCTTTGATGAATAGAAAGTTAAAATGAACATTATTATTATTATTATTATTATTATTATTATTATTATTATTATTATTTATTATTATTATTATTATTATTATTATTATTATTATTATTATTAAAATAGAAATCCCTAGTTTGCTAGAAATTACTCCAGTCACATGATCTCCTTTAGAATATTACTTACTTTATTTATTTATTTATTTATTATTTATTTATTTATCTTTGATGAATAAAAGTTGTTACTTTTTACAGTCACATGATCCTTCAGAAATTTATTGATTTATTTATCTTTGATGAAAAGTTGAACATTATTATTATTATTATTATTTTATTATTGTTGTTGTTGTTATTATTGACAGAAATCTTTTTGCAAAAGACACTCACTTTAGATCACTAATGCACTTCATATGACAACTGAGACATACATGCAAAATTGTTGAAATATAGCATTTATTTCATTCATTTCATATTTTTATTTTGTACTTATTTTCATTATATTTACTCTAAATTCACAACATAAAATGTGTAGTATTTATTTATTTATTTATTCCATCTTTGAATACTGAATCAAGTTTTACTTATTCAGTTATGCTAACTAGTGAGTTGAAAATAGATTTACAATTATAAAAATCTCAAAAAGAAAGAAAGAAAGTAAGAGAAAGAGAAAGAAAGAGTCTCTTAATGTATCTACTGTACATTGAGCTTCATGCCACCAATCACAAAACTAAACATTTCTACCAACATTTCTTTTTTTTTTACATTTTATTAAAAAAATAAAATAAAATAAATAATGATCAATCACCTTTGTCACCCATCCTTAACTGTTATGTCTGTCTGCTGTCGTTAGTAATTACATTTTAACTAAAATCCCAGCAAAAAACAAAACCAAGCCACAAGACCAGCCAGGAAGCAGAGCAACTCACAGTCTTGGCATATTTATAACATTCTGCTGTTCTGAGTGTGATCACTGGCACTAAGTGTCACAGTGGCATAAACAGAATACACAGAGTTCATTAGGATGGAGAATAGCAAACATTTATAGCCACCAACACCTTTAATGAGACAACACCATGCCACATGATTGACTGCTGTCCACAACAGATCAACCTACACACAGCATAACGCATATAAGGTGACACAAAAATGCAAACGCATCGACTACAGATAGAACCAAACACGGTTGAACAACATCAGATGCGGTAATTGACTTCTTAATTGTGTTTGTTTAAGCTAAGCCTCCTGATTTTTTTGGGGATTGTTTCTGATGGCATTTTAATTTCTTCCTTTCACCAGTTCCAATATACAGCTAATCCCACAGTGTCTAATCCTGTTTGGGTGAATTTCACCATGCAGTCAGTCAACACAGCTGTACCAGCGCCTAAACACACACACAAAGCAGCTCTTCACGAGCACATATGACGCCTGATATAGACCCCACTTCATCTTTCTTCAGGGTAAATACCTTTGCCATGATTTATATGATTTTAAATGCTCTTAATAAAGGCTGCGTTTATGAGCTCAAATACAGTAAAAACACTAATACTGTGCAATAGTATTACAATTGAAAATAACCTACATTGATCAAAAGTGACAGCAAAAATATGCATAATGTTACAAAAGATCCTAATCTTTGCAATGCTTTTAAACTTTCTATTCATCAAATAATCCTGGAAAAAAATATTAAGCAGCAAAAACTGATTTTAACAATGATGTTAATAAGAATCATTAACAATAAATGAACACTAAAAATATTTGGGCACCAAATCAGCATATTAGAATGATTTCTGAAAGATCATGACACTGAAGACTGGAGTAACGATGCTGAAAATTCAGCTTTGATCACAGGAATAAATTACATTTGAAAATATAGTTAAATAGATTCCTTTCAAATTGTAATAATGTTTCACAATATTACAGTTTTTACTGCATTTTTGATCAAATAAATGCAGCCTTGGTAAACAGGAGCTTGTTTTCACCCACTGAAAAAAATAAATTATTGCAATTCTGATAAACAAAGTCAGAATTACGATATATAAACTTGCAATTGTAAGAAAATGTCATAATTGAGTTGACTTTTTTTTAGAATTACAACCCACATTTATTTATTTATTTATTTATTTATTTATCAAATTTCTTTGATGAATAGAAAGTTGAAATGAACAGTATTATAATAATAATAATAATAATAATAATAATTATTATTATTATTATTATTATTATTATTGAAATAGAAATCTTTCTGCAAAAGACACCTTATTTTTCATGATTTTTTTATGCTTAGTGAAACAAAATATTTATTTATTTATTTGTTTATTTGTTTATTTATATATTTTACATTACTCTGGACAGTTCTTGTAAAGTTTCACAGTTGCAAGTTTGTTTGTTTTCAGATTTCTTAATGAACAGAAAGTTAAAATGAACATTACTATTATCATTATTATTATTATTATTATTAAAATATATACAAATTTCTGTCAAATGGATCTTATTTCTCAGGATTTTTTTATACTTAGTGAAACACAAAATGTTTGTTTGTTTATTTATTTATTTATTTATTTTCCATTACTCCTAACAGTTCAACAGTTCCAACGTTGCAAGTTTGTTCGTGTTTGTTTATTTATTTATTTATTTGTCAGATTTCATAATAAATAGAAAGTTGAAATGAACATTGTCATTCTTCTTCTTATTATTATTTTTATTATTATTATTATTGAAACAGAAATCTCTCACTTTAGATCACTTTAATGCATCCGTGCTGAAAACATCCATGTTAAACATACATGTTTGTTTGTTTTTCAGATTTCTTGTTAAAATGAAGTTGAAATGTTCATTATTATTATTATTATTATTATTATTATTAAATGTTAGAATTATAACTCACAATTTACATCTCAAAATTCTGAGAAAAGAACTCAGGGTTGCAGGATATAAACTCAAATTAGGTCAATAAAATCAACTTGAAAAAAAAGACTTTTACTCTTTTACTATATTTCAAACTGTAACATAAAAATACAAGAACTGTGCCATAAACCATATTTACACTATGCACAATAACCACTGTTTTCTACACAAAGGTGTAAAACTGCAGAAGTGCTTTGAATTCAGTCCTTTTTACTCAAGGTCAATGATAGTTGATAGTTAATAGAAAGTGAAAGAGTTTAAGTCTCATAGCAGTCAGCAAAAAGAACATGCTCATGCAGTGTAATGCACTACTATAAAGTGTAATGCATTCGATGGAATGAGATGGAAATATTTTAGAAAGACTGCCTATAGGTGTGCGCCGAGCATGCACTTGAGTTAGCAGAAACTTGTTGTGATTTTATCAGGAGATTGAGCAGAGTGATGATGTGTGAAGGATATACACCTTCAAAGGTGCCTATCAATATCTCACTCTACACTGCAAATTCTTGCTTGTGGATGAGTTAACAGCTTCTCTGATCCCTGCTCCTTTTGCTCTGTCAACAGACAAAAGAGATTTAAAAGAAACAGTAGGAAGACTCTGTGGAATTTCTTCAAGTTGCCTTGTGAAATATGTGCCTTGTACTGCGCAGTAGCTACATAACAAGCAGGTGTGATTACACAATTTTGAGCACACTGTCAAAGGGATATTGCTAACTAAAAAAAAATATAATCTGGCTGCATTTCCTCTTCATAATGGAGCTGAAATTAATATAATTATCTGCACTTACCAAATGATGTATTCTCATTTGCAAAAGGGATAGCTGTTATTTCAGAGACTAATGCACTTTTTTCAAAACAAAAAAAACAAAAAAAACAGGCACTTCGGATAGAAAACTGAACTGTGAAACCATTAATATAGACTGACATTTCCAAAATCTACAAGAACCTTCAAACTCTGAGCCATGAATAAATCCGATCTTCAGTTCAGACTGCTTAAAATGACTGAATCAGAATGATTTACTTTGTCACAGAGGAATTTGTTATGATTTTACTCATAAATGAAAATTCTGTTCTCATTTACTCATCACCACGCCATTCCAAACTTGTATAACTTACTTACTTTCATGTAACATCACAGAATAAGTTTAGAAGAATGTCTGAGCTGCAGTCAACCTCCAAAAAGGACTTTTTGGCATAAAAAGCTTTATATAAGCTTCAGTAGTCTATACAACTTGTGCACTATATTAAAAGTCTTCCAAAATCTTATAAAAGACTGACATTTACTGAAAATCTTGTTTTTGACAGTCATGGTCACTATCCACTTTCATTTTATGGAGCAGAGCAGTTCAGACATTTAATTATCTCCATGTATTCCACATATTCATACACGTCTCAATAGACATGAAGAATAAACGATGACCTTTTTAGGCTGAACTATTCCGTTAAAAGAAGCAACATTTAAATGAAGTCCAATTCCACCCTTAGGTTTTACCATACAAAGCGTTTCAAGGCTCTAGATTAGAATGTGTTGCGAGCGCAGTGACCTTGATATCATAAACCAAGTCCTTCACCTTTTCTGACTGATTGTATTAAGGAGGTATATTCATTTTAACTATATGGACTGGTCTCGTTTTTTATAGACACCTATAAATTCCAGGCTAACAGGAAATGACAGTTCATGGTGGCCTTCATTACTTAAAAAAAACCAAAAAAACATTGAATTCATTTGGAATATTAATAGAGTGCTTCTTACAACGTGCTTCTTATAAACTGACATGTTTCTAACTTTAAATAATGTGAATTTCCTACATGATTCAAATTAGCTATAAGCTAGTATATAAGACTGATGAAATATTTGAACATCGTGTATCTAATATATTAAGTAGAAAAGACGGGTGATATACATTAAAACCCAAACTAGAAGTAAATATCTTCATAGCATGGAATATCTTTATCTTTACTTACTGATTTATTACTTTATTGACATTGATATTCCGAAGTCTCATTAGTCAGTTTGCCATTGCGGAAACCAGGGCAATTAATATTTCCTTCATATTTCACAGACTACAAAAAATACATTCCAGTTTTTTGATATCAAAACATTTATGTGTGTCAAAAATATCTTTACAGTTACAGTCATACTGAGTGATCATAATATACCATTTAAAACTTTATTATTATTTTTTTTTAATAAATAAAAAAAAGTTATTTAAGACTTATCTAAAAATGTGAACATTTTTTGCAATGAGAAAAAAAGAGATAAACTGACTTTTTAAAAAAAATATATATATAATAATAATAATAATAATAATAATAATAATAATAATAATATATATATATATATATATATATATGTATATATATGCGCGTGTGTGTATTTATATATATATATATATATATATATATATATACACAAAATAAATATACATAGTATGCACACATGCATTGTGTACACAATAACTTGTGAATGCGATTAATAAAAATCTGAATTGTGAGATCTAAACCCAGAATTGCAAGATAACTGTGAGATAAAAATCACTATTCATTCATTCATTCATTCGAATTCCCAACTCCCTTTTTTAATTCTGTAGCAGAAACAGCCTTCTATAAATGTCAGTGTTATTAGCTGTCATTCATGTTAAATTTTAACCAACATTCATAGACTTTAAATGGATATTAGTTTGAATCATATAAATCACATTCCTATTTTAAAAAAAGCTTTTTGTTAAAATTTTCTAACAAAGGCAAATGAGTGCATGCCATTTTTCTCAAGTAGAGAGGCATGTGCAGGTAAATAATAATAATTAAAAAAAAAAATAGTTTCACCTTCAACCTGCTAATTAAATTTTATTTTAAAAGAGAAAAAGAACAGCATTAAGTATTCCCACATTCAACATTAATTTGGTCATTCTAAAGGCTCAGAGAAATGAGCAGAGAAATGTGCGGCTGGGCAGGAGGACACCGTGCCCTTCTAGTGCCTGCGCTGGTATAACAGGCAGCTCAGAGCCCACCTGTCTTTCTTCATTTCACCTGTGACATTTTGTTGTTTGTTTTTCAGCAATTCTCAGTGGGGACGTTTTTTAATCACTGATGATCGGGTCAGAGAGCAAAGCTTTACATCAACCCCCCGCTTCTGCCCCAAAAGCGGGTTGCTCACGCTCTCCCGCGCAGCGGCCCCAACGGAGCCTCGGCACGCTCACAGCTGTCACTCCTGTCTGGCCCGCGTCTGACCTGCTGCACGGAGGAGAAGGCAATAATCCCCCTCACTTGGGGCAGAGGGGCAAAGGAGCAGACGTCTACTGTGTGCAAGACCATCTGAGCGTCAGCGTGGGAGCAGATAGGAGGCCAAAGAGGTGTGCTAAGGGAAGGTGATTGTTTTATAATAATGAGAACGTGTGCTTTTGTAGTGGTGAATAATACAAACATTATGGCTCAACATTGTGTCAGTATTTAAGTGACACATTCAATCATGCAGTCATGATGATAACTTTTATTGGATATTTTGCCACATCATGTAAAATAAATAAATCATTTGTGTATTTGTTTGATTTGATTACTTAATAATAATAATAATAATAATATATTATATTATTGTTATCCACATTATTATTATTATTATTATTATTATTATTATTATTATCATCAGCATTATTATTATTATTATTATTATTATTATTATTATCAACATTATTATTATTATTATTATTATTATTATTATTATTATTATTATTAAGTGAAATCAAATAAACAGATTATTTATTTACATGATATTGCAACAAAATACACGCCAAAAAAAAAAATTATTATTATTATTATTATTATTATTAGTATTGTTATTATTATCAACATTATTATTATTATTATTATTAAGTGAAATCAAATAAACAGATTATTTATTTACATGATATTGCAACAAAATACACGCCAAAAACACCAATTATTATTATTATTATTATCATCATCATCATCATCATCATCATCCATGGTATGGTTTGTTCAGAAAACTAATGCTTATGCTTTAGTTATTGGCCTTGCAGACAAGATTAAACATCAGACAGACAAGTTTTATGTTTTTTCAAACATTTTTAACATGATCTTATACTGTTTTGATAAGTAAACAATAATGATCTGATCTAAATATCAAGTCTATAGCAGAGTCAGAACTGGAATGTCAGCAATTTATCAACACTACAGTTAAAAATAAAATGTTTTAATTTTTTTTAATCAACAACTTTAGCTCATTAGGATTTTCTACATGCTTTCTTTAAACACCATTCAAGCAGTCATTCTTTTCACTCAGTGAAATTACCCAAGTGAATATATTTTATTTTATAATAAAAATATTTTAATTACCTCAAAAAGAAAATCTTAAATCAGCGTTAATTACTTGCTGTCAAATAATTGTATTTTGTTAAAGCAAAATATTTTTAACGAGGTTCATGCTATGTTTTGTACAGAATGTTGCTTCTTCAGCTGTTTGTACATTACACAGGTGCCAAGAATAATTTACAGAAACAAAATAATATTTATTGTAAAATGTTATTGCTAAGCATACTTTGTTTTTCAATAAACCACGCAGCGCATTGGAACGCATTCATTCTCTAATTAATAAAATGCCTCTATGCTCCCTAAGGCCAGATAATCGCTGCTTCTCAGATTTGTCTTGTGTCAGTCTTGTGCTTGCTCGTGAAACTGATGCAAAAGTGTACATTTCTGCAATGTGCTAGTGAAAAATGAATGGAAAATGAAACGAGAGAAGAAGATGAAAAACCTTTTAGCTCTTAAATGCATGTGTCTGGGTACATTAGCTCTTGCTATCATTTGCTTCTCAGGCTGTAATTTAAAGCAACGTGGCTCCTTCGGGGATGTGAGGATGCAAGGAAAACCCGTCCTCAGAACCATCAGTTAGCAATTCCTTTTATTGTAGTGCATAATAAATTCTTTCTCCTTTTTTTAATGTGATTATTCCACAAAGTTTAGCAGCAACGAAGCAAAAGGGAATACATTTATCTTGAGGTAATCAGTCTGAGTTTAAGACCCCAAACCTACTTTTGTGGAATTAATTTCGTTTCTCCCCAATAAAAACGGGGGTGGACTTAGTCTATACTGATGACCGTGATTAATTTCATATTATGCCACATATCATCTCTACCCCCGAGACGGCTTTAAATTAGCTAATTCAAATGAAACCAAGAGGGAAATCACGCAATATCACTCCAAACTTGCTGAATTCTCTACAAGACATGTTTTAGAATCACTTACCCTGTAAGTGAGAGGAACTGGAACACGCTTGTCGCTTTTAAACTGACAAAAGTCCTTATGTCTCCTTAAGTCTAACTTCCATTAAAGGAATACTTTTACAAATTTGCTGAAAATTCACTCACCCTCAGGCCAGCCTATGTGTAGATGGGTTTATTTCTCTGCAGTAAATGGGTGCCGTCAGAATGAGTTCAAACATCTGATAAAAACATCACAATAATCCACAAGTAATCCACATGACTCGAGTTGATTAATTAATGAAGTATAAAGATGCGTTTGTAATAAACAAATCCATCATTAAGACTTCAACCAAGTCCTATATTTATAATATTGTTTTCTCGTCTTAATCAGGAGAGAAATATGCTTATCAAGGACAGATTAAGCAGTGGACAAAACAGTCTAAGCAGTAGATTTAGATGTGAGAGGACAACAGGACTTTTTCCACTGGAGGAGGTGTTATTATGGATTATAGACAAGTATTTTGGCCAGAAGTGATGGTTTAAAGGGAATTTCGGATGCAAAATTCCCTTCTACATGGTGTTTGCATATAAATGTCTTAGCAGTGTGTGGACACAACCACCCTACAACGATAAAAATCCATTGACTCTGTTTTTTTAATCCCCCAAAAACCTAAACAGTCTTAATTATCAAGCCCAACTGCTGACTGACTGTCTCGTATTAGCATATTTCTGCGCTCAACCAGTTGTATACTGTCCGCCATTTTCTCAGCGCCCGAGCAGCTGTAATGACAACAATGTCTTGTAAACAATGCAGGTGTTTTGTAGTTGGACAAAAAAAAGTAAACATAAGAGTCTTCATTTTCTCCCAACATCAGAGTTACTGAGGATGCAGTGGATTAGTTTTGTTTTTGATGGTAATGTTCCACCGAATACACCAAAAAAGGAAAAGGGGGTGGAGTGAACAGTAGCTCATTAGCATTTAAAGAGACATGCACCAAAACAGTTTGCTGTGAGAAGAGCCGTTTTTAACAATGTAAAAAGGTGTTGTTTTACACGGCCACTGAGAAATATTACCCAAAGTATTTGCATAAATTGTATAAAGTCCCTAAAGAATCAACTTATGGAAAATGGGCATCTGATGTCCCCTTTACAGTTAAAATGTCTTAAAGGAGAAGTCCACTTCCAAAACAAAGATTCACATATAATGTACTCACGCCCTTGTCATCCAAGATGTTCATGTCCTTCTTTCTTCAGCCGTAAAGGAAAACATTTCAGCATTTTTGTCCATATAATGGACTTATACGCTGCCCTGATTTTGAACTTAAATGCGGCTTCAAATGATCCCAAATGTGGTTGTAAATGAGTCCAGCCGAGGAAGAAGGATCTTATCTAGTGAAACGATTGGTTATTTTTATAAAAATAATACAATTTATGCTCATCTTGTCTTACTCTGCCTAGACTGTTTTTTTTTTTTTTGTTTTTTCCAGTTCATGACAGTTATGGGTATGTCGAAAAACTCCCATCTCATGTTCTCCCTCAACTTCAAAATTGTCCTTTATCGCCATTTTACCTTTTTTGTTAAGGGCGTTTGATCATCTTTGCATGTTCACTTTATAAAGACTGTGTCGGTACTTCAGCAGCGATGTAGGATGATTTTTAAATGATTTTTGAAGTTGAGGGAGAAAATATGATTGGAGTTTTTCATCATACCCTAACTGTCTTGAGTCAGAATATACAGCGTTAAGGAAGAGCGAGGCAAGACGAGCGTTTCAGATGAAAAACTATTTACATTGTATTTTTTAATGAAAATAATCAATCGTTAAGCTAGATAAGACTCTTCTTCCTCGTCTGGACTCGTTTACAACTGCATTTGGGATCGTTTGAAGCCACATTTAAACTGCATTTTGGAAGTTCAAAATCGGGGCACCATAGCAGTCCATTATATGGAGAAAAATCCTGAAATGTTTTCCTCAAAAAACTATTTCTTTATGACTAAAGAAAGAAAGAAATTAACATCTTGGATGACAAGGGGGTGAGCACATTATATGTGAATCTTTGTTTTTAAAGTGGACTTCTTTAATGATGGATTTGTTTCTTACAAACACATAGCTTTTTGCTACACAAAACATTAACTGATGGACTGGAGCTGTGTGTATTACTTTTTTGGCCAGATGCGATGGTGTGAGTTTAAAACTCCTTAATGACAGATTTGTTTACAAAACCTATAGCCTGAATACCTCACCGGTTCTACAAATGTGCTTTGTTGTAATTAACATGAGGGCGATAACCATACCGTTTTTAAAATCTTGCACAAAGTCTTAAAACCTGTTTTCAAAAGTTTGCGTTTTCAGGCTCCCAAAACACTGTTTTTGTGTAAATAAATAGCCAAAATGCATAAAAAGTTTTCTACTTTAAGTTGAAAATGATGTTGTGTAAACGCCTCCTCAATGAATGAGAGAACCGTATCAATTTGATTTAGGTTTCAGGTTTTTCAATGAACCAGATCCAACCTGATCTCATGACGAAAATGCACATGTAGGAACTTTTTCGCAAGATGCTAAATACGTACCATCATGTACGTTTCGTGACATATTCAATGTGAAATTTCCACTGAGTGGCGCTAAAAAAAGTCTTTTCCTTGAAACAGATGAACGTACCTATGGTACGTTTTGTGTGACATTGGTTTTGGTTGTGTCACTGAAGTTCTGACTTGAAATGTCCATTAAGTGGCACTATAACTCTAATGTTTTGTGACGTTTTAAATTAACGTACCATCCGCACCACACCTAAACCTACCCAATAGTATGGACAAAAGCATGTGACGCAAAAACACAAATCGCACGCATGTTAATTTAGCTTGTTTTTCGATCTCTCATCTTTCGGCTCTTTCATTGTGAGTCATGGTTTTTTTACGGGATTCGTACCCAAGGATTCCACATTCTTAGTCCAATTCTGTGCTGGCTGAGCTACCGAGCAAGCTTGTTACATTCAGAAAGTGAAACATATGGAGCTGTAATCACACCGGTGTATGAAAACGATGTGCTCGCTGTTTTACTGCCTCTAGCGTTCATTTCTGTTGGAAACTGCAGCGATATGTACTTATTAGTACGGATTTCGCATCACAGGTTTCCACAAGTACATTTTCGTCATGAGATCAGTTGGATCAGATCAATCTATTCATTAAAAAGATCTAAATCAGAACAAGGATTTGTTCAGGACTTGGACATTCTCGAATGCACTCACCAACGAGTGGTTTGTAATGACATGAGGTTGGATTAATGAACAGTTTTACATTTTTGGTGAACTATTCCTGTTTTTTTTTTCTTTTCCCAGTACAATTGCACAGCATGACTCCAAATGTCAAGGCAGACTGTGCAACATCTACAATCTGTTAAGTCAGATTGTACTACATTGTATTTCAGCTAAGACTGCATGATTGACAGCACTGACTAGGCATTGTGACATCCTCTTTTTGACATGGAAAAAAAAGGGTACTGTGAAACATTGCACTAATTTTGGCAGCAAACTGTATTGCCAGGAAAATAGAAAAAGCTGGAGAATTGTGTCTCTGGTTAAAAAAGAGAATCTGTGGACTGCTCACTCTACAAAACAAACTTGAGGTAAATCTGATCGCAATATAAAGAGAACACAACATCAGTTACTGTGACACGCTAGTGAGATCCAATTTACCAAGCTAGCCAGTGTGAGAAGAAAAAATAGTGGAGGAAATGTTCACAAATTGCACTGCATCCAGCTGAAATGTAGGAGCATGTTGATTTTACAGGCCTGTGTGCATCAGCGCTTGTGCAGGACAAACTCCTTAAGCAAGGTGCACGCTGCTTGAAGATATCTTCAAAATCAATATAGTCATACTTTGTATGTTTCTCCAAACGCCTGGGGATTACTGCTGACCTCTGTAATACTTTCCAGATTGTCAGTTTAGGTTAGAGCTTTCCATTTCATCTGCTTCACATTGCCGCACTTAGGGCTGCTTTCATTTGGTGATCAATCACAGCCACATAAAACAGCAAAGTGCAGTTTACTATTTGGTTCAGTGGGCCAGCTGTAAACCAACCAGCATAACACAGGCCAGGGGCCAGGCCACATAAGGTCAAGAGTGGCACTGGTTCACCTGGATCAACAAATTGGCTATCCAGGGTCAGAATACATGAATGGTTTGAAAATAATACAAAAACACCAACAAAGACTGCAGTTTTTCCACACAATCATTGTACAAAATGTGTATGATTTGCAACCACACACACAAGAGGTCTAGAACTAGCTTTATGGTTAGTTTGTAACCCATTGTTACACACTCTTGAGTTTTTCTTTCTTCCTTAATAGCTATGTTTCTATCACCCTGTTTTTACGCATTTTGAAGTATCACATTAGAAACGAATGATGAGAATGCCACATTTCGAATACAAATCCCTTGATTTGCAAAAAAAGTTTTTATGCTCGCTTGAGGTGGTTTTGACTTGTGCGAAAAAGGGTTAATGTGAAAAATGGGAGATGGAAACGCATTTGCCGAATAAATTCCTCCATTCGCATAAAAAGTGTCATGTGGCCATGCTATGGGATGGCAAAACCCATCTAACCAGTGGACAGATCTCGTTCCACAGCATCTAAAATGTTGGTCATTCTGAAATGCCTGAGCAAAGTCTGTCGTCAAAGTAATTCTGTAAAATTGCCTTCCAGAACGGTCTTACATGACTACATTTCCAAACAGCAGACATCCACCTCCAAAAGAAATGATCACATTTCTTGTGTTACATCTGAGGCGCAAGTAATTTATTATATATGAAAATCACTATATTCAGTGATTTCTCCTACTTTTCTTAGTAATATATAGTGTCAGTTTATCAGGAAGTGATGATTGTGTTCCCTTTGACTTGATGGATGGAAACGGTGCTTATTCGCAAATGTTTTATGCAACATTCCAATTTTTACGCATAAGTTAAGCCCGGCTAATGACGTTTTGTTTATTTCTGTTCCACATTTTGGTAACAGTTTAGAAAACTAACAAAATTCATGAAAAATAGAATAGCTCTTGCAATTTTTATTTTGACCTCCTGAGACAGATGGTCTACATTTTTCGAAGGTTTGAGCACCTCCTTTTCACTGTTTATTTCTTTTCACTGTTTATTTGAAAAATGTACCTTTTATAACCAATTGTTTTATCCCATTATTTGAATACAATGAACATTATACTGTAAACACTGCAGAATGATACACACTGTAGAGACAACAAACAAAGCATTCTTCATATACCAAATAGCATTTTCTTTTCACCGCATGCATTTAATTCTTTGCTAATTTTTATTCAAGTAATTGCTGTGATTAATGATGGTGCATATATTTTAACTTATATCTTTGTAGGTAAATCATTTATGTGAATAGATAATTCACATACTGTACTCTCAATGTTAGTGACTAAAGAAAATTAAATGGAAGAAACATAACTTTCCTTTAAGAATATTAGTATCATCGTCTGACTCATGTCTCCTGGCACTTCGAAAACTAACAGCAATGCACACCAAGGCTTAATTCAATAAGTCATGTTTGCAAGACATGTTGGCCATGAGAATGAGTCTGTGAAGACTGTTTGATTATGTCTTTTCTCTTTGTTTAACAAGATACGCTGCTCAGTGCTAACACAACGTTGCTTAACTCACCCAGGCTGGTTTTAATATTACTTTGACATAAATAACTAGGAATTTAGCACTATTCTCATGCATTTGCTAAACGAAATTGTCTGTAGTGCAAACAATGTGTCTACTGGTTGTTCAGGCACCCCACTGACTGTAAATTTCAAAAATATGTTTTGCATATTCATAATAACTAATTGATGACAGCCAGCATGATATGGGCGCCAGGTCTTGAGGTCAACATTCAAACCCACCAGAGGAAAGCTTAAGAGTTGGACATTTGGCCCCCATACAGCAGTGTTAATTAAAATTAAACACACTGACCCCTATTAAACTTTTCCCGTCAATTACGTGACATTTGCAGCCTTTCTCGAGCTGTTTGTGACCAGTGATTACAGACGTCCCATAATTACTCGACCACCACAATCTTTGTCCCGTTTTGTTTGCTCAAATGGAGTTTAATTGGCTGGAAAGAATGTGGTGTCTTCCTTGATTATTTCATGCCACATTTATTAGGTGCTGTAAAAGCTACAAAGAAATTCGACTGGCAGTAAGCTAACATTACCAGGATGGTCCTCAGGGTCTTTGTGCTCTGAAAGAGACAGTTACTATCCATTCGCTGTGACTATTTTCACCATGTTATCCAATATTCGCTAATGCCATAGAAATCTCTGCAGCATGTGGTCACCATTTCATTCAGTGGAAAAAACAAAGGAATCTTTGAATGCGGTATTCTTTTCAGTCTCAAATCAAAAAGACTTTGCCATGTATTATGTATGATGTCAATTTCCATTAAGATAACCAAATCTCAAGTAACTGCTTAAATGGTAAAAAGTAAAAGAGATGAATAAACTCTCGAGGGAAAAATTTGTAATCCCTTGGATTTACGAGTTCAAACCCAACCATTACAACAAGTGACAAAGCTGATTTCAGATCAATACAAAAATGCTGCCTCTACCTAACTGAGAAAAGAGAGTGTGGTTTTGTGCACTTTCATTTAGTCTGTGGGTGAGATAACACCGCAAACAGCTGTTTTCGAGACTGAGCTTCTGATCTGAAATCCAATAAACTTCAGATGAGATCGCACTTACAAAACTCATCCATTCACCCCACTTGATATTTTCTACCTCTTTCTGTGACACACAGGATTGTGTTTTTATTTTATTAATAGGCTTTTTTTCCACAGTACTGCCACAAAACAGAACACTGCAGAGCGAGTCGCAACAACAGGCTGTCAATCATCCACGAATGCCTACTCACAGCACCACCCACCAAAGCAAGAAAGTAAACAACACAAAGATGATGGTCGCAGTCAGTGTCTGTCAAGCAGTGTGCTCACGCTGAAATACCTCTCATAGTTTATCTTCACTTTTTCACATATTTCACTGAGAAAGGTTCCCACACTCAAGGCATGAAACAAAAGAAAGACAAATTCTGTAAATCTCAAAACTGGGACTCTTAATTATTACCATAATAGAATATTACTTTATATCTGACAGTTGTGACAGTTTTTCATAATTGTGACTATATCTCACAATGACTATTTTGCAATTGTGACTTTACTTACTGTAATTGTGCCTACTTATCTCAGATTGTGACTATATATATCTGTTAATTACTATTGTTTACTAGAACTGTGTCTATATATCCCAGAATGTGACTTTATATTTTACAGTTTTGACCGTTTCTTGCAATTTTGACTATGTACCTCATAATGTGACTATAATATGAATATTTATCTCATAGTTTCTACTTTTTATTAGAATTGTGACTATATATCCCAGAATATGACTTTATATCTCAAAATCATGATTGTTTCTTGCAATTATGACAATATACCTTATTATGTGATTATATAACTCATAATTACTACTTTTTTTATTAGAATTGTGACTACAGTATTCATCCTAGAATGTGACTATATATCTCAAAACCGTTTCTTGCAATTGTGACAATATACCTCGTTTGACAATATATATCTCATAATTACTACTTTCTATTACAATTGTGACTACATATCCCAGAAAGTACCTTTATATCTCAAAATCGTGACCGTTTTTTGCAATTCTGATGATATACCTCATTTGACTATATATACACACACACACACACATATATATATATATATATATATATATATGTATATATGATATGATAACATCCGAATCCAAATTCTGCTTCATTTCCTGTCTCCTGAGGTACCTTCTTCTGATCGAATTTTGAAGGCAGCATAGATGTATTCTTCACTGCCTTTGATTTCCCACAATCCTGTGGGAAATCTAAAAGGGTTCAAATGAGTAGTTAATAAGAACAATATTTACAATATACTACCAATAATAATGAAACAGCCACTAATAACAATGACCTGTTCTGCAATAATACTTGCAACAGTGCTTTTATTTTTTTAAGCAAAAAATGTCATTTTGAGGCACAGACCTTCAATGACAATGACATTGAGGTCTTTGTGTATTATTAAATCATTTATACATAACTGTTTTAGATCGTTTTTCTACAAAATGTACAACTGAAGTCTGTCCGAAACGGTTTCTAGAGTTGCCTTCACAGCCTTTGAAGTCACTTGCCTGATAGGGCAGTGAGGCAGCAAGTCAGCTGACTAGGCTTTCGGATACAGCCTATATATCTCAAAATCGTGACCATGTCCATAATTACTACTTTCTTTTAGAACTGTGACTATATATCCCAGAATGTGACTTTATATCTCAAAATCGTGACAGTTTCTTGCAACTATGACGATATACCTCATAATTACTACTTTCTATTAGAATTGTGACTATATATCTCAGAATGTGACTATATATCTCATGATTACTTTCTAGAATTCTGACTATATATCCCAGAATGTGACTTTCTACCTTACAGTTCTGGTCATTTCTTGCAATTCTTACAAATCTCAGAAAAAAATTGCAAGTATATATCTTAGCGTATTACTATAATCTCACAACTGCTACTGTTTCTTGGAAATGTGGCTATATATTTCAGAATACAACTTTGCTTCACGTAACTGCACTGCATATCTCAGAATATCACATCGTTTGTCATAATTGCAACTATATATATATATATATATATATATATATATATATGTATATATATGTATATATATATGTATATGTATATGTATATGTATATATATATATATATATATATATATGTGTGTGTGTTAGAATGAAACTTTATATCTCACAACTGCGACTGTTTCACATAACTTACTATATATCGGAATGTGACCGCTTTTTTCTAATTGTATAACTTTATAACTCATAATTGTTTTTTAAAAAAAAGTTTCTTTTTTTGTAACTGCGACTATCTCATAACTAAAACTATATATCTTAAAATATGACTTTACATCTCACAATTGCCTCTCATAATTGCAACGACATATCTCAGAAGGTGACTTTACATTTTGTGGGCGTGACCTGTTGTTTTGTGATAGATCTTACAATGCGACTGTGTATGTTACAATTTAAATTTTCTTATCTAACAATAAAATATTTTTTGAAAAATCTTGACAAAGCTCTTTTCAGTTCAATGATTCAAAGTAACCATCTCTGTCAAGCTCCAAAAAGGACAGAAAAAAAGCAGTCAAAAGTAAAAAACCATGAACTCCTTTAGTATTGATATTTATGATTAAACATTAATAGAGTTGACTAAGAGTAGGAAATACAACAGCATGCAGTGATAACGTCCAGCCACTATTTCTGCTTTGATCTCCTGCCCCCAAGGGTCAGGCGCCAGTGATAGGAGTGAGAGTGCTGACAGGTGCAATCTGGCAACCGCTACACCAATGCTGAGTGTGCAGGGCTTGAAACCAACACCATGTGAAACTCACTCAAAGAGATGTTTCAACATTAAGACCTTCACTATAGGTGAAGCTGCTCATCCTTTATCTGGGTGAGTCTCAGGAGGACAGAGGCACTTATATATATCAGGTAATGGGGCCTGTGCTAATATGAAATAATGTGTGATCAAAACAAGAGAGAAGCTGTGATTCATAACACGCTAATGCTAACTTGTTCAACTGTTTAAAGTGATGTTAAAAAAAAAAAAAAAAACATGTTTGGCCAAGTCACACTTAAAAATGTGAACGAAATAAATAAATTAATGAAAACCAGTGGCGAATTTGTATACATTTGCACGTTGTTCTTTACATATTTTCATACAAACTGCTCATACTCAAGCTTAAATCACACATTTATGTATTAATCAAAATCCTCAATGCGTAAAATTTGTGTTTTCTCATGACATCGGGCTGGAATGTGAAATGTACAAATACCGAAACAATTATCACCTGGTAAAGTGTTAACCTCACATTTGTGAGGTGTTGTTTTCTGCAATTGTACATTTTAAATGTGACTTCCAAAACATAACTAAAAACAATCTGGAGCTTTAAATGAGCTGTACTTATACCCTCTATGCAACATTTTTTAAGGACTGCAGCTGTGCTAACAGTAAAGTGAAATTGTAATTTTCACCACGTCAACATCTCAGGATCTGGATGTTCTCTACTTATATAACTTTGCATTATAAAAAAAAACAGAAGTGCATTATTTGTGTCCTGACACTTCCTTTTGGTAGGTGCCCTTATCAGTGCCCGTTTGTATTTCTGGGTCATTGAATACAAAAACCATTCTATATCAACATGAATTTTCATGATTATATTTTTGCAATGAAAGGCATTCAGATGAAATTGCTTATTGGTTGTGTGCAGAGATATCAAAAAAAAAAAATGATTACTATTCGATAGCCAAAATGTTTTGGCAAATTGGCTACATGCAGTTTTTGATGTCCATCCAAAAAAGCGCAATTACAGCTGTAATCATACTTCAAAAACGTAGCCTATGAAACCTTCTTTTTGTGACTACACTCCTATTCATCTGCCAGTAGATGTGACCTAGTTATGAAGCAATTAGCCGTCATAGCGTATGCAAGTTCATATGTAGCAATATTCACAGAAAGACTACAATTCCCTCTCAACTCTTAATTTTTAATTTAAACTAAATTCAAATGACTGCAACCACCCATATATATTGTAAAGACGCAGCCAAGAATCCTTCTTGATTTCCCCAGCCTGAATGTGAATCACATACAATAATTATTAAACAGTCCTCAGAGTATTTTAGTGGAGCTGAATGCAGGCTTGCAGCTCAGAGCAAAAAGAGATTTCTTTCACAGCACTCCAAACGTTTCTTTCCACTGAATCCCTGAAGTAACACTCATCAGCTCCAAAAGCAGGGTAAAAAAAAAAAAAAAAAAACCTTTACTTAAGCGCTTAGAACTTCTACCCATAGAGGAAAACCGCCTGCCTTACTAGTACATTTATCACTGCTTTTACCTTAAAATGAGATCAAGGAGAAACAACACTTAAAACATCTCGACCATACTGAAATATCTTGAGGATTCACTCTGTTGATATGATTGCCACTGCTTTAGACTGTTTGCTTAAGGCCAATTTCGACACCACGTACATCAAAATGGATGTTGCTTATTTTTAATGCCCCAAATTCCATAAACAGAATAACAAGAGTCGCTGTTATCCACCAGTTTCAAGTCATTGAACCACCAGTCGACCTGTCAAGCGTTGTCAATAGGCTGCTCTTGTACCGTGGGAGTTTTGTTGTTTGTGTGGAGAGAAGGAAACCGAGAGAGATGTTACCTGACATGATGGCAGTGTTTTCTGGCATAGAGCGGGATGTCAGTGCCAAACTGGCAGTGCTGATGGTGAGGTCTACCTGCAGTCAGCTGTCCCCTCACAACACAGTTCTCGTGCCCATGTATAATTTAGGCTGCAGTTCAGCTGTGCTGTCACAATACTCCAAAGTTTCAGTTCATAAACAGTCTCTTTCCCCTTCACCAACTCCGATTCGTTTTGAAAGCAGAGACTGGGGCTAGTTAGACAGCAGAAGTGCCACGCCACAGGCTTCCAGTGGTATAGGTCTTATTGTCTTTCCCCCAGGAACACAAAACAGCCACGACAATAGAGAAATACAGGCCAGCTTAGGCCAAACAACAGAGACAGAAATATATAAAGGCACGCTTGCTTTGAAATTAAATAAATAACTCTCTTTATGCCTCAAAGATATTTGACCTCAAGATATACGCCCTGCTGCACAGCTGTGTGCTTTAGCAGTGGCAAAACTGGTGGGTCACGACCTATAAATGAGCTGGAGGTCTGTTCGCTACATGCTAAATGCTAAAAACAAGGCTAAATGTAAATAATGAAGCTAATGTAATTGTAAAGACAGCAAAATAAAAAGCCTCATCAACTTTTAAAAGGGCTTGGAAATGTTTTTATGTATTTAGCAGTCAAAGCAAAAGACTGAGCATTCAATCAAATGCTACGGTATTTTGGCACTAATTCAGCTTCCTGTTTAGAAGCTAACTGAATTAAGCAGATGCCAACATGGACAGTGTGAATGACAGGCCCTTGTTCTTAAAAATCAACAAAACCACACAAAAAGCCTATTTAGTGTTTTATGTAAGTAAATAAATTAGAGCTGTCAAACGATTATTCACGATTTAATCGTTTAAGTTTGAGTTTGCCTAATAAATGTGGGTGTACTGTGTGTAATTATTATGTGTATATATAAATACACACAAATTAATGCATATATTTAAGAGAAATATGTTATGTACAAAATATTTTTATTTATATATAATATAAATGATATAAAAATGATATAAAAATGATAATAAATACATGTATCTGTAAAAAAAAAAAATTAAATATACACATGAATGTAGTACATACACACATACTAGGTAAACTCGAACTTTTATATGATATGCGATTAATCACAATTAATCGTTTCTTTTGCTATTTCAGCAAATGTAGTCTCCTGTTCACCACTGTATGATTTACTCAACTATGACAATTTCAGAGGTGACTAATGTAAAATAAAACATGAAAAGATGATTATTTTTGTGAGTGCAGCGATTCCTTGATTTTATTTGAGTATTAGATTTGCATTTTGCAATCAAACTCCAAACAAACTTCATCTCTGTATATTGCTTTGAGTTTGGGTTTATTATAACATTTATCTGGGAATGCAACAGCGTTAATCAACCAGATTTGTAAGGTAAATCATTTATAAACCTACACAAACACAGGAGAATGCATCACTATCTTTCTCAATATGCTAACAGTTCACTGTGATTTCAAAATAAAAGTTTAAACCCTCATTCGGAGTGTACATGTTTTAATGCCCACATATTCAACATATTACCGCGGCTGTAGCTTTTCTATCATAAAGAAATGACCAAATATTAAAAAATTAAGTGGACATTTGAATTAACTGTTGAGTCAATATTAAACACGGATTAGATGGCGCAGTAAAGTGTGAAAACAATCGTCAGGCCGTTGGCGGCCTCTGCAGGCTTTTGTTATAATGCGTAATGTACATTAGCTCTATTGTTTATTACATTATGTATTTTAATAGTCTTGTCCAATAAAACCATATGGTTACTTGCTTTTGATACTATATTTAAACTAATTACTATTGCCTCATTGTTATTATATATGTATTTTAAGTCATTTTAAAGGCTATTTTTCACTTAGGTCTATTTTTAATACTTCTACTACAAATTTTTGTATAATTATCTGATTACTCGATTAATCGTAAGAATAATCAACAGATTACTCGATTACCGAAATAATCGTTAGTGACAACCCTAGTGCAGATCATGGTTTCAAATACTAAGTAATTAAATGTGTAAAAAGTAAAAAAAAAAAAAAAGTGAAAGGCCTATTGTTAGCTATAGTTAGCTACTACTAAAATAAAGATAAAAGTATAGTTCACCCAAAATAACTTTCTTCTGTGCCACAAAAAAAAAAAAACATATTTTGAATAATGTTGGAAGCCAAACACTTCTGGTGTTCACTGACTTCCGTTTGTATGGACAAAAAAACATTTCTTAAAATATCTTCAAAGTAAAAGGAAGGAGTTTTTATTACTGAGTGAACTATCCCTTTAAGTCTTCGAGTTATCAAGAATACATTATTATTATTATTCTTATTCTTATGGAGGCCTCTATGACACAAGATGGCATTTGCTGTAAAAGCTCAGTTAGTTATTCATTGTCATTGTCATCAGTTTGAGTTCCCCTCATGCTCCACTAATGGCATGAGATCATTAGCAGGGTCAGTGTGGACAGAGAGGCGGCAAAGGTTTAAGCCACCATTAAGTCTGGCTAAATTTAGTCAAGCTCACATACATCATATTCCATTGTGCTTAGCTATCTATTAGTAATAACAACTGTCAATCAAACAAATATGGCCGAGCGCTGTAGTTTGTGCATTCCTGCCAGGACCTTGTCACTTGATCACATGCTCAAATTGAGCATCTTTTGCCAATTTATGGCTGGTGCGATGACGTGCCCCATGGAAAATAATGCAGCTCATGCAATGCATTGTGGGCAAATAAAAACAACCCCTTCATTAGGGCCCATCGTTCATAGCTGAGATGAATATTTCAAATCTCCCCGTGGTGCATTTGATTTGCTTACTCCGGGCCCAGTGCAATTAAAGTTCAAGGCAGCATCACTTAAAATGAGCAGAAACAAGTTTCTCTTTTTTCATCTGTGGGGACACAATCTATAAGACCATGTTCATAAAGAGAGGGAGAGCATTGCAATTAATTAAGAAAGACCTGGGAAAGAGCAGCGGTAAAGATAGAATGGAAATCAATGAAAGAGTAATGGTTTCATTTTGGCATGGATCAATGGGCTGAAAAGAATGCATTACGCCTGGTGTGATTTCAGAGCCGGGCACGGCCGCCAGTGCCAGGAGTGGCAACGTGTCACAGGCTATCTTTCCTTTTAATATTTTTATAGGTGAAAAAGAGAAAGGTGTAGGCTTGGGTGATGTATTGAATATTCACAGTACAAGTGCAGTGATTTTGATGAACATAAATAATGAAGTAAAATGAAAATTGCAGTGCTTTTAATGGAAATAAGTATGAGAGTGCTAAAACAGAGAAATTAAACTTTAGCAGAAGAAATGTTGGTAATTTGATGCATATCTGTGAATCAGTTTAAACTTTGTTTCAAAGAACTGATTCAAAACGTTTAATTCTCCATCTGTGTTGTTACTGTTAACTAAAAGCAATGCATAAAAATAGTTTCAGTAACTGAAATTAAGTTGGAATAAGACAAAATCTAAACATTAGATGACAAACAAAAATTAGAAATGTTGAAAATAAGTTGAAGAACTATAATTAAAACAGATAAGACTTGTAATGTTTTTCAAAGAAGTCTCTTACGCTCATCAAGACTGCATTTATTTGATAAAAAAATTATTATATATATATATATATATATATATATATATATAAAAAAATAAGGGTTTTCATTTTAATATACTTTAAAATATTATTTATTCCTGTGATGCAAAGCTGAATTTTCATCAGCTGTTACTCTAGTCTTAAGTGTCACATGATCCTTCAGAATATCATTTAAATATGTTGATATATTATTAGAATTATGAATGTTGGAAACAGTTGTGCCGACAAATATTTTTTGGAACCTGTGATTCTTTTTTTTCAGGATTCTTTGATAAACAACAAGTTAAAAAGAACAGATTTAAAATATAAATCTTTTCTAATAATGTAAATCTATGCCATCACTTTTTATTATTTTAAAAAATCCTTGGTGAATAAAAGTATTAATTTCTCTAAAAAAAAGAAAAGAAAAATTTACTGACCTTTTGAACAGTACTTTATGTTGTTAGAAAAGATTTATATTTCTAAATATATGCTGTTTTAACTTTTTATTCAAAGAATCCTGAAAAAAAGTACTACAGATTTCAAAAAATATTAAGCAACACAATATTTATTATCAGCAATAATAATAAATGAGTATATTACTAGACACTAAATACTGGAGTAATGATGCTGAAAATAAATAAATAAATAAATAAAGTTAAAAAATAAATAATAATAATAATAATAATAATAATAATAATAATAATAATAATAATAACAACAACAACAACAACAATATATAATTGAAATTATGATGTTAAATGAAACATATATTCAATGAAATTATTAAAAAAATTCAATATAAAATAAAATATACATAAAATAAAATATAATAAATATATATATATATATATTTTTTATAAAAATAAAGCTAATTCAATAATGTATAATAGTACAGTATATAAATATACAAGAATAGTGTATAAATATTAAAATAACAGTGGTCCCTATTTGGCAGTGTTTATATGTTTAAAAAATATTTAGTTATGAATACTGTTGATTACATTGTTATACTCTTAAATTGTCATGTCATAACTATTCTATTCTATTCGGTTCTATTCTATTCTATTCTATTCTATTCTATTCTATGAACAAGGATTCTCGATTGGTACGTACTTGCACATAAAGGATTTTCACATCTTATCCTGTGTTTAAGAAATTTCTATTCTATTCTATTCTATTCTATTCTATTCTATTCTATTCTATTCTAGTTTTAAACAACATTTTCCTAGAGCGTATTTTGTAAAAAGCAGTACTAAACACAATATTAACTAGATTTTTGCTTTTTGAAATAAACATTTAAATTGGCTACAATGTCTGTTCAAATTGCTGTCTGAAAACATCATGATGATTCATAAAAAAAACACAATAACCAACCCTTAGTCTTGTCATGTTTTATACTGTAATCCAAATCCTACAACAGCTCTCACCTCACATCACCTACCCAGAATATTGTCAATTACATAAAGCATTTTCAACAGCATGTTCTCTGCTAACCATTCAATGTAATATTTAAAGGAGAACATGATTGCAAAAAGAGCCCTGCAAGCTGGAAGATTAAGCCTGAACAAGGGCATTTCTATACAAGAAATGCATTTCAGTCCCATCATGCCCCTGTTTTAATCTCACCAAGGCTTCCAACCCTGTTTTAGACTCACATTTCCAAAATAAAGGTGAAAATAACATTGCAGAACGAAAGGAAGAAACACTGCTAGCATGCAGCCATTAGCGAATGCTGACATTACAATTACGTTTATAGCTAACTAGATAATTACCTAAGCAGGTACCCATGGATACGCGCCATATACCAAAGCTAAACCTTGTGGCAGTACTATAGGAATACTAATGCAATCGTATTGCGTGCGTTACTGTAAAACTGGGTCAGACACGCACACAAAACACTAGCTGGAGGCTCCCAAAGCCTTTCAGACATGTTCTAGTATGGACACCTTCTCTGAAAACAGAGAAATTGTTAGAGGTTAAATGTTATTTCCCTTTATAAGCCCAAAAACTGACAGCCAAAATCCTCCCACAACAAAAGCTTCAGGTCGTCAGTTTTAGAGCACAAGAGACTGAGAGACTGTGTGGGTGGTAAAGGAGGGAAAAGAGAGAGAGAGCGCAGAGGTGAGGCAACTATTATAATGGCCACGTACAACAATGACTTTAAGGGCGCCTACATGCTACAACAGGGATACTCAACGTCCGGCCCAAATGCGTCCTGCCAAGATTATTGATGGCCCGTCGCCACAATCTGCACTTTTGAGAATTCATATTCTGCCTCTGTGTCGGCACAGCACTGTCAGTGGTTTTGAAAGTCTACCAGTCTTATGGAGGAAACCTTTTATTTTCAAGGGGTTGGGGGCAGACTACTCACTCTTATGCTAAATTGCAATAAATGATCAATTAAAGGCTGATCATCAATATAATGTATATGTATGAATCCATGCATGTAAAGGTACAGGCCCATTCCATGTCAGATCAACCAAATTTCTGAAGAAAGATGAACATGTATAGCGATGAAAGCCAAAATATTAGTCATTGATGTCTATTTACTGAGTAATCTGCTGATTTAAAGGTAACACTTCACAATGGTGTCTTTGTTAACATTAGTTAATGTATTAACTAACATGAACTAATAATGAACAATACATTTGTTACACTATTTATTCATAAATAATTAATGTTAAAGCACTTCCAGAACAACAATTTATAGATAATCTACTCACCCCCTTGTCATCCAAGATGTTCATGTCTTTCTTTCTTCAGTTGTAAAGAAATTACGTTATTTGAGGAAAATATTTCAGCATTTGTCTCCATATAATGGACTGATATGGAGCCCTGATTTTGAACTTCCAAAATGCAGTTTAAATGCAGCTTTAAATGATCCAAAATGAGGTTGTAAATGATCTCAGCCGAGGTAGAAGGGTCTTCTCTAGTGAAACGATTAAAATAATACAATTCAAATACTTTTTAATCTCAAATGCTGTCTTGCTCTCCCTGAACTCTGTGTATTCTGGCTCAAGACAGTTAGGGTATGTCAAAAAAACTCGGATCGTATTTTCTCCCTCAACTTAAAAAATCATTTCAAAATCATGCTACATCACAAAAATCTTGAAATGTTTTCGTCAAAAAAAAAGACATGAACATCTTGGATGACAAGGGAGTTAGTATATTACCTGTAAATTGTTGTTCTGGAAGTGGACTTCTTTAATAAATGTTGGTTAATAAAAATTCAGTTGTTCATTGTTTGTTCATTAGTTCAAACTAATGTTAACAAACACAACTTGAAATTTGAATAATGCATTAGTAAATGCTGACATTAAAATTAACTAAGATTAACAAATACTGTAAAGTATTGTTCATTCTTAGTTCATGTTAACTAATGTTAACTAATTAACCTTCTTGTAAAGTGTTACCGATTTAAATTTGAATTTTATGAATAGACTACTGAAAGCAGGTTAAAGTGTCTCAACTTGACCATTTTGGTGCATTTTTAGCATTCAGATAGGTATATTCTATGCAGTTGTCTTGAAAGAGGCAAGCTACAATTCTAGTTTTAACATTCTTCAGACATTGCTCTTTAAAATAAAATAAATGTCAGCTACATGCAAAGTGACTAACATTTGGTTTTCAACAGATCTGTATATGGAGCTGCATTGAGATCCCCATATCTCTGGGACTGAATGATACAGGGCCTTAAAAAGGTAGATTTCAAAAGAAAAGTTTATTAAGAACTAGAATCTAAAATCATATTGCGGTATCTTTAATACTTCTTGAGTTATAGGCATGCAAACTTTGGAAAAAGAATATTTATGACAGTCAAACTGGTACTCCTGGGGCCATATTGAAATCCTAAAATGAAAATGCCAAAAGGAAAGTTTATTAAGACCCAATATGTAAAATGCCATTAAGATATCCTTCATACTTCTTGAGTTACAGGCATGCAAACTTTGGAAAAAGAGTATCTATGGCACTCAGACAGGTATGTTTAATGCAGTTGTTTTGACAGAAGGAAATGAGATGCGTTTCTAGTTTCAACATCATTTGTTCTTTAGATATTCCTCTTTAAAATAAAATAATTATTATCTTTATGCAAAGTGACCCACATTTAACTTTTGACCACTGAAATTATGGACAATTTATGAGTTTACTCCTGCGGCCATATTGAAATTCCAATATCTCTGGAACTGAACCATACAGGGCCTTAAAAATGAAGATGCCAAAAGGACAGTTTGTTAAAACCCAATATGTATATGGGCATTAAAATATCTTTAAAACTTTTTGAGTTACAGGCATGCACACTTTGGAAAAAAAGTTCTGCCACTCGGACAGGTAGGTTCAATGCAGTTGTTTTGACAAAAGGAAACGAGAAACATTTCTAGTTTCAACACTATTTGTTCTTCAGACATTCCTGATTAAAATAAAGTATCATCTTTATGCAAAGTGACCCACATTTGGAATTTGACCACTGAAATTGTGCAATTTAACAGTTTACTCCTGGGGCCATATTGAAATTCGAGTATCTCTGGAACCGAAGCATACAGGGACTTAAAAATTAAGATGCCAAAAAGAAAGTTTGTTAAGAACCAATATGTAAAAGGGCATTAAGATATCTTTATTACTTCTTGAGTTACAGGCATACAAACTTTGGAGGAAAAACTTGAGAAGTATATATATATATATATATATATACATACATATATAAAATGTTGAAAAAAAAAAAAACGGAGTCTATTTTTAGGAACATTAAAGTTGTTCATTTGAAAATGATAATTGAGGTCAATGACAATAATGATCTTTGCAATTAAAAAAAAAAGTTGGATTTTACATTTATAAAATATACTAATATTAAAATACTATATTTATATACTATAACATATTCTGAATTGGTATAGTCTCGTATTAGAAGATCTGGGTGAACATACCATTTTGGTTTTCAACCTTTTTCACAGGGAATTTGGTTGAATTTTATTTTGCCATTTCACTGACCTGATTCACCTGACCTTTTTAACATTCATTCCTCTTTCATTTGCAGCTACTGGCAGGTGAGGAGACATTCTCACTGGCAAACAGACTGCAGCAAGTCGGAAGAGGTGGAGGAAAGAAATATAGCACAGGGAGATGCTTGCGGAAAAAAATATCTCCATGGAAGTGGTTTCAACAATACCTAAGCAATACTATTATTTAAATTGCATTTATTTGTTAACAGTATCAGTTATTTACAGAACTTCTACTCATTATACAAAGTGACAAACGATATGAAATATACAAATACAGTCATCAACGATGCCCTATCTAGTAGCAAAAAAAAAAAAACAAAAAAAAAAAAAACAGCTAATATGTCTCATGATCCATTTCTCAATGGAGACTTTTACAGTTAATTAAAGAGAAATACAAAGACCTCCTCAACTAGGAGGGAGAAAAATAATCTTTTAGAAGAGACTAAAATAACAGTAGTGTAATAACTCCTCAGGAAAAGCAGCACCAGGTCCATTATAAGATAATCACTTACTATAAATTAACCGATAATTAAAATTATATCTCTGCTACTCAAAGGCGGAAGTTATTTTCCATGTGATCCAAGTTCATCAAAAAAAAAGTCACGATGCTATTCTTTTACTAGTAGAAAGGTAAAACAGTGATGGAGAAGCTTGCAGAAGCAGTTAGCAGTTGATATTTGTTTTAAGACATAATGTCTCAACACATAAATAAAAACTGAGTCGTATATAAACATTATAGCAACTTTTCAATTATATAATTATGGATCTACATTCTACAATGTACATTTAAACGGTGGCTGTCATAAAAACTTGATTTCATGACAGATTTATTTAAATGCGAAATAAATAATGAAGGCATTACTAAAAGGTTAAGTAAAAATATAATGATTATAATGTATATATTTACCTAAATTCTTTCTTAATTTATTTCTAACAATGGACATTAAATGGCTTTCCTGAAGTAAATGTATGTTACCTGACATATTACTGACAAGCTGTTTTATTTATGTCTTTCTGCGGTCTAAAAATTAATTGAGCAATTATTTGAGACACGATACATTTCAGTAAGTTGTACTGATTCCTGAACACTAAGCAATTAACAATAAGTGGCTAACTACACTGATGCTATGGAGGAGGATAATATCTTTTCAGAAGCGTCTATATAACTCTCTTTTGTGTGTGATTAGAGCAACTAACTACAATTAATACATTAAGACTAGAAAAACCCACCAATTTCTAAAGCTGAGCTGAAATAACAACAACAACAACAAAAAATGCTACAAGACAGGTCGCAAACAGACCTACAATAAAATACCACAAAGATATCTGGTAAATTGTGGTGTAACATAAACCACACAAATAAACCAAATAAGAAAAATCTGATTTCTCATTCTATATACAAAGGATACCTTAGCAATGTAGCTTTTTGTTGGCAAAAAATAGCTAACTGCTAAAGCTGGCCGCACACTAGACGATTTTATGGCCGTTTTTAAGCCCGGTTTGCACCCCGGAACGATTGGGGGGCGTGGCCTAATTCAAGCAGTGTGTGTTGTCATTACAATTATTTAACTGGTTGAGTTTGAGACGAAGCATCCCCGAATTCAAATCGTAAATATTAAATGTTTGATATTTAGGATTCTTGATTGGGCTGCCTCTGACGTGATACCAGCGAAGGCCAATGAGATCAAGTAGAGTAACTTACCGAATGCTGCCTGCTTCTATAACTGAAACTTGGCAGCCGCAAAAATGCCATGAAAGCAGAATAAATCACCCATTTTCTTTTTTATACTTTGTTTTTCATTCTAAAACAGAACCCGCAACAGGAGAACCAGCTGACAACGTTGATTGTCTTCCATTTGTTTGATCTTCTGAGTCTCTGTGAGCTCTCGTGTCACCTTGAAATCATTCAATCAACAAGTGTGTGGCTCGCAGTCTGGTTGAATCGTCTAGTGCGTTTTTCTGTATTTTTGAATTGTGGGAACAAGAACCTTGGTGGCTTATCGACACGAAAACAGTAAGGAGAAGACGCGGAGAGTTTCTCCGTCAAAGTTTCGTTTTAATTTTAGCTTTCGAATTTGGAAAACCCATTTTTACTCTTCATGGTCAATTTTATGTTGACCATGCACAACAACACATCTTCCTTGTGGAGTTTTCTGCCAAATGAGGTAAGTTTAGACCTTTTATTGTCTTGTTTTATACACACACACACACACACACACACACACACGGATGTTAAAATGCAAAACAGAAATTAATTTGGTAACATTACTAGCAAGCTGTCTGTGAAGCAACTCTGTAAACACAGGCATCCGACGCGCGGCAGCCGTGTCGGAATGCCACTTCAGGTCAGTGTACCAGTACATTAGCTTATCGAGTTATCGTCTGCACTTTAATGGACAAATGCACACGACATTGTCAAAATGACCATTGTCGGCGAGTGACCTCATAAACACGATCTAAAATGAGTAAAAAAAACCCCGACCGTTAAGACAGGAGTAGATCTGATGTGTGTCAAATGTGCGTCATGTCATCAGTCATCAGTCATTCATAGTGTTTATTTTGTATTCTATTCGAATGACAGGACGTGATTGCTGCTGTACTGTGAATCTTCTTATCATGGGTTTGTATTCTGTTCTATTATCAGTTTTATTTAACATTAGTGTTCAGCAATGGAAAGAAAATAGTTGAGTCATTTATTCTGTTGACTTTCACAACAATGTGAAGTTGGTTGCTGTCTGATGCATTGGATGCCCGTGTTCACACAGCCACTTCAAAGACAACGTGCTAGTAACGGTACTAAATTGATTGGATTGATTTCTTTTGTATGTTATCATCCTTGTGTGTATAAGGTGTGTTCAAACTGTGTTCAAATGTTATGTATATGGTCATTTTGTAATGTCTTTTTTTTTTTAAGGTGACGGGCAGTTCAAGAAATATAATGAAGTATATTGTAAGACATAGATGAACTGACAAGCTTATATGACAGATGCAAGGGTTAGGGTTAGGGTTAGCAGTTCATTTAATGATTTTAAAATACTGTATGATTTTCCATCTCCAACCTGCATGTTACTCTGTAGTTCAGTTTCATTAATTTCATTTTTGTCATGTCCATTTCTTTTAGAGTTTTGTTGTGAAGAAATCCTAAATGAGGGTTGAGATGAAGGCAACCAAGTGGGTTTGTATTCTGTTCTATTAACAGTTTTTATTTAACATTAGTGTTCAATATTAAAAAGAAAATAGAGTCATTGAGTCACTTATTCTGTTGACTTTTACAACAATGTGAAGTTGTTTGCTGAACACACCTTTGTGTGAAGGTGTTCAAGACCTTTTTACCTTGTCAAAATGAGCTCTGCAAAAATCATCTTATTCTAAGGGGTTGTTCCTTTAAATGCAAATGAGCTCTGCTCGGCCCGCCCCTCTCTTCTCTCTGTGGAATGACAATCTTGTTTACTTTAGCCGCATTTAGCCGCTAAACTTCCTAACTACCACGTTATAAGGAAAAGCGATCGCAAAGATTCATAAAAAAACCCTTATACTCACTTCTGCTGTAGGTGATCATGAATGTAGCTGGATCATGAATGATTCGTGCGAACATAGACGCATTTATGTAGATCGGGAGGCGCATTCCATTCACAAACAAACGTAATCTACTGCATCTTCAGCGGCTCAGATGTCGGGAGTAAATGACGACCACTATGTTCATTATTACATCCAGCAACACAACACCTCAATCACTCAATCGGAGATATTCTTGTCTAACTTACATTCTTGCTTCGGCATCGAAACAAGGTAAGGTACTCGACTATGACAGCTAATCTTAAACTCTCATGTCAATCAACTATCGTGGGAGCGGCCTCTGTCGGTGTGACGCAACTTAGTATCCGATGACCCCTTTAAGGTGATGGGCAGTTCAAGATTGCTGTCAGTTAATAAGTTAATGAACACATCTTCTCTCCTGTTGCGGTTGTAAGCTACAAATACCCAGAGGAGGTAGCACTTACGCTGGAATCCATACAGAAGTAAGCAACACGTATGTTATGATATGTGTATAAAGCAATTGGATGTGTTGCTGTTTATTTAGTTGAAAACAGTGAAGTATATTGTAAGACAGTTGATCTGACAAGCTCATATGACAGATTGTAATTGTCATATGACAGAAATGTAAGTTAAGCAATGTATAAATAATTGTTTAAATTGGAGAGCATCATGGATTGCAGTTGATTCTATGAACTTAAAATACTGTATGACTGCTTTTCCACCCCAACCTGCATGTTACTCTGTAGTTCGCTTTCATTAATTTAATCTTTTGTCATATCCATTTCTTTTAGAATTTTCCTGTGAAGAAATCCTGAATAAGGGTTGAGATGAAGGCAACCAAGTGGCTACGCATTCCTCTGAGACTCTTGCATGAACAATTTTTTAAAAATCCATGTAATATTTGAGATTTGTAAAATCTCAAAATGGCACTTGTATTAAACCTGCAGATACAAGGGAAACAATACATCCCTTATAATGAACTGCATCACTTTAATGATATTTCATTTATAATAAATTGCATAAAAATTTGATGTCAAGCCACTGGATTCACATACTTTATTGATGTTTTTATACCTTTCTGGACCTTGAAAGTGGTAGTTGCATAGACTATCAATAGAGGGACAGAAAGTACCCAGGTTTCATTAAAAATACTATTTATTTGTGCTCTAAAGATGAATGAAAGTCTTATGGGTTTGGAATGGTATGAGGGTGAGTAATTGACAGAATTCACATTTTTGTGTGAACTAATTCTCTAAACAATACTGTTTTCTCTTATAAGAAAAAAAGTTTTGAACCTTGACTGTTTTGCAGTTTGAAGTAAGATTTTGTGACCGCTATGTAGTGCAACACCAGTATTGGACGAGTGTTCATGTTTTCTTTTCTTTTTTTTATTCTGTCTTTTGCTGTTTAAAGCTAAACTGTCTTGAGTATTTGATTGATGATATTGTTTGGTCCTAACCAATTTAAGGCAAACAAACACCATTGAATGCACTTTTAAGAATGTGTACATGAAGTAAAAATAAACCATTTTCAATTTGTATACTGTGCTGGATTCATATATATATATATATATATATATATATATATATATATATATATATATATACACTCCTGAACAAAATCTTAAGACCAGGGGAAACATTACAAGTATTCACATTTTGTGCTGGTGGATCGTAACCAGGTTGTAAGTACTGCTTCAAAATGGCAAAAGAAGAAACTGGAGCAGGAGCCAAAAAATAGAGAGTAGGCAATTCATAGAAAACTTAGGAAAACTCAAACAGGCTGTTCATCAGCTGATCAAAAGTTTAAGACCATAACCTTTAAAAGTTAAAATCTGCACAAAATATGGATTCGATGTCATTGTTCTTCAGGCAGTCACACTGTCATGACCTCCTGATGACATAGGCAAAAAGGGTTTCTGTCTTTGAACGTGGCAGGATTGTTGAGCTGCACGCGCACCGCCTCACACAACGCACCATCGCTGCCGAGATTGGACACAATAAGACAGCCATTTCACATTTCTCAAAAGATCCTGAGAGTTATGAGACAAAAAAGTCAAGTGGTAGACCCAAAGTAAATTCACCTGTATTGAGCCGGAGGATCCGACGGGCTGTCCGTGAAGACACAGACTGATCATCGACCCAAACTGAGGCCCTTACTGATGCTGACTGCAGCCCAAAAACCACAAGACAGCATCTGCAAGAGAAGGGCTTGAAGAACAAAAAACATCTTCAAAGGCCAGATCTCCTCCCATGCCACAAACTTGCCCGTTTGGAATTTGCAAGGGAGCACCAAACATGGGACACTGAAAAATGGAAGAAAGTTTTATTCTCTGACAAGAAAAAATGTAACCTGGATGGTCCTGGTGGCTTCTAATGTTACTGGCATGACATGGAGATCCCACTAGAGATGTTTTCTACGTGGCACAGTGGAGGAGGCTCCATCATGATCTGGGGTGCTTTTTCCTTCAATGGGAAAATGAAGCTTCAGGTTGTGTAGGGGCATCAAACGGCCGCTGGCTTTGTAGACATGTTGCAGTGGGCATCCCTCTTGACTGAGGGCCCTCGTCTGTGCGGTAATGACTGGGTCTTTCAACAGGACAACGCTACAGTTCACGACGCCCACCTGACGAAGGTGAATAACGTCGCTCTTTTGGACCTTTCTGTGTGTTTCCTTGATTTAAATTGCATTGAGAATGTTTGGGGATGGATGGCAAGGGAAGTTTACAAAAAAAATGCATCAGTTCCAGACTGTGGATGCCCTTCGTGAAGCCATCTTCACCACATGGACACACATTCCCACCAGCCTCCTGGAAACAGTCGCATCAAGCATACCAAAATGAATGCTTTAAGTAATCAGCAAAAGTGGTGGGGCTGCTCACTATTGAGTTCTTTTTTGACACTTTTAGCTCTGTTGTGGGTTTTTTTGGGCAATGGTCTTAAACTTTTGATCAGCTGATGAACAGCCTGTTTGAGTTTTCTTCAGTTTTCTATGAATTGCCTACTCTCTATTTTTTGGCTCTTGCTCCTGTTATTTCTTTTGCCATTTCGAAGCAGTACTTACAACCTGGTTAAGATCCACCAGCGCAAAATGTGAATGTGTGTAATGTTTCCCCTGGTCTTAAGATTTTGTTCAGGAGTGTATATATATATATATATATATATATATATATATATATATATATATATGAAGAGTTCAGATGCAAAACCAGCTAAATCCATCTGACATCTTTCTTTAAAAAATGCATTTTTATCAGGCTCAGATGTATAGGTTTCTATGTAAGTACCAGTACTTCTGATTGGGCTGAGGCTGGTATTTTAGCGAGTTTGAAGAAAAAGTATTTGATGGACGTGTATGTGTGTGAGAGTGTCTCAGTATCATTATCTCATTTTTGACCGAGATGGCTTTTAGCTGGTTTTGCATCTGAACTCTTTATATATATATATATATATATATATATATATATATATATATATATATATATATATATATATATATATTTTTTAGCAAAAACAGCAAAGACATCAACATGACCTAATGCTACACATGAGAGGATAGCTTCATGTAAAATTTAGTTGTCAAAAGAAGCTAACTGCTAAGCTACTGAGAATTTTAGCAAAAACCATAAAGACATCAAAAAGATCTACAATAAAATACCTCAAAGGGATTTGGCAAATTGCTTTGTAACAAACCACATGAAATAGCAAATAAAAATCTGACTTATCAGTGCTACATATGATGCGGCTTCAAACGATCCCAAATTCGTAAGAAGGGTCTTATCTAGCAAAACATGTTTTTTTTTTTTTTTTTTTAATGAAAATAACCGATCATTACGCTAGATAAGACCCTTCTTCCTCGGCTGGGATCGTTTACAACCACATCTGGGATCGTTTGAAGCTGCATTTAAACTGCATTTTGGAAGTTTAAACTCGGTGCACCATCCATTATATGGAGAAAAATCCTAAAATGTTTTCCTCAAAAAACATAATTTCTTTAGGACTGAAGAAAGAAAGACATAAACATCTTGGATGATAAGGGGGTGAGTACATTATCTGTAAATCTTTATTCTGGAAGTGGACTTCTCTCTTTAAATTTTCTGTAAAATTTTGTTGTCAAAAGTAGCTAAATGCTAAACTATTGGGAATTCTAGCAAAAACAACAAAGACATCAAAAACATCTAAAATAAAATACCTCAAAGAGATTTGGTAGAGATTTGGCAAATTGTTTTGTAACAAATCACATGAATGAACCAAATAGCAAGCAAAAATCTGACTTCTCATTGCTACAAATGAAAGGATAGCTTAGCAATGTAGCATTTTGCTGTCAAAAGAACTAAATGCTAACTGCGAAGCTACTGAGAATTCTAACAAAAACAAAAACATCAAAAAGACCTACAATAAAACACCTCAGAGAATTGATGAATTGTTGTGTAACATGAACCACATAAATGAACCAAATAGCAAACAAATCGGACTACTCCTTGCTACATATGAGAGGAAACCTTAGCAATGTAGCATTTTGTTGTCAGAAGTAGCTAACTGCTAAGCTACTGAGAATTCTAGCAAAAACAAAAGACATCAAAAGGACCTACAACAAAATACCTCAATAATTCGGTGGATCGCTTTAAAACTCGTTCATTTACATGAACTGTCTAAATGAACCAAATAATAAGCAAAAATATGACTTCTCATTGCTCTATACAAGAGCAATGTGGCATTTTGTTGTGCTAAATCCAATCAACTCTGCACTAAAAACACTGACAGCCGACCGATTACAATACATCACTTCTCAAATCTTCCAAGAACCGACTCAACACGTTCAACTGGCGAAAACAAGCGGCAACAGATACCAACAGGGGCCTCTATCCGTCTGCTGCTAAACTACTGGAAAAAAAAATTAGCTAATTTAGCACCATCGCTACTTTTAATTACTCAATTCCCAGCACTGTAAAGCACAACAGGTTGTTTCTTAGCTGTAGATCTGGGAATCATGCCCTTCCCTCGTATACGTTTTCTCCGTGTCTGCAGTTTCCTTAAAGCAGATTTAATTGCTCTACCGCGGAGCTCTCCAGCTAGCAAGAATCTATTCAAATCATTATCACTTCAAAGAGCACCACGCCACTGCTCTGCATCACATTTCCAATGATGCCCCTATATTTTATCACTCACATGTGGTATTAAATTTGTGCTTTGAGGTAGAATTTTAAGTACATACCCTATTCTGATATCTCTACATTAGGTTTAGCTCAGTATCTACTGTAAGGCAAGCATAATTTAGCGCAATTAAGATATAAATCAAAACCGTCCTTAGTTGTTTCACTGATAAACGTGAGAATGAATTACTGTAGCCATTTAGAAACATCTGGGAGCTGCAGAGGGAGGATATGCTTGCATGTATCACCTCTGGGGGCTAAAGTCTGTGTAGATAATTTTTTTCCCGATCTAAGGGAACATTTTAGACTTTTTTTTCCTTCCCATCTGAATGAGTAGCCGTGGGTGCTTGGCAGTGAAAAAAGACGCACAACACACAAACGCACTACGACACACCAATTTCATTTTCAAGGATGAAGCTATCTCTGACATCTCAGAGTAAAGCACACAGTAGATACTGTGGCCTAGAAGCAGCCGAACAGTGATTGAAATTGAAAGTAAGAAAGAGAGGAAAAGACAGCCTTTTCTTGTTGTTAAACTGTCATTTAAAGTCAATATAAAAAGAAAAACCAACTGTATTTAACACTTGTTTCTGGTTTTATTGTGCAAGATTTGACTCATGTTATTAAGCAAAAAGGCTTGTCTTAATAATGTTTTTTTTTATAGCTGACTATTCAGTTTCTTGTGGAAATAAGTCAAATTACAGTGTTATGTGTTAAATATAACATTTCTGTGATCACTTTTGCAAAAGTAGAGATAAATCTAAGCAGCATTTGCCAAATTGGGATTCATAAGGGAACTGCATGGAGTTTATTAGTTTACGGAAATGTATTAAATTATTAAAATTATAAACAAGCAACATGGAAATAAATAATTTTAAAATAAAAACAAAGCAAAATAAAACCTTTTACTAACAAATATGTTGCCACTATTTGTCTACTGAAATTAGAGCTGTGAACATCTGAATGTGATACTAAATTATTATAATATATTAACTCATATATTCACACAAATTATTAACCAATTCACCAAAATATAAAATAGCTACAAACTGCATTGAGAGTGAGAGCCCTGATGAAGATCCACTGGATCAAAAAGTTGCAAAATAAATCGAGAATATTGTTGTACTGTGCTCATTGTGATACTTTATACTTTAATTCGGCACCAGTTCAAGTGTTGCTGCCTGATTGTGTATGCTCTTCTTTTCTTTGCCCTAAAGTTCAGATAAGGGAAATTCATTTCTAAAAGTAAAATCCTACTTGCAATAACTCTCAACAGCCAGCAGTGTCCAAAACCTAGTAATTTGTAAAAGTGCACACAAACCATATTGAAGCTAGCTTCATCTTTATAAGCCTCCTCTTTAACCTTGAATTTCCCCCTCTAGGCCGGGTAATCTCTCTCAGCGTTAGAGCGCTCGCTCTTGGAATAATGAAAATTTTGGCAAGTCTGCATGCAACCCAATTGTGTAAGTTCAATACTCACAGATGGCTGAAACTGAAATAACAGAAAACGCTTGTGGGTAATTTTACCTATAGCTCTGGCTTTTAAATGACATGCATTAGCACCTCTGTTAATATTATCTGAAGCACATGTGTTATCATGAGGGTCAGAGAAAGGGCAAAATCTTCAGGGAAAAGCAGGGCCACCAACAAGGTCAAGTGAATGAGACGTGAAAAAACATATATATATTCTTAATTAAAATTCATGATAAAGCAAATCACACTGCTAGAAAGAACATTTAATTAAAGTATGTAAATGGAAATATTATGTATAATGCTCACTGTTTCTGAAGTACATTGGGGAGGAAAAAAAAAAAAAAACTGTAGAAACAACTTTTGAAATTGCTATTAAATTTAAATAAATAAATAACTACAAAAAATGGCAGCTAACATAAAACTAAACACAAACTTTGAAAAAACACTAAAACAGTATTTTCTTTGTAAAATGTATTCTAATAAACTTTATTTTACTTACAAATTGACTTTTTTTTAACACACTAAGAGCCAGTTTTACTAACAGCTTGCGCAAGCGCAAACCACCTTTTGGCATTAAAATTGTACCGTCAGGTTTTACTAAAGACGTGCAGTGAAGAATTAGCACTGAAAAGGTGTGGACACGGTTATTTTTGCACCTAACCTTATTGAATATGCATTTGTAGGAGTTTCCCTTTCACATGCAATATTTAAGGCAGGAGAGTATTCAAATGAATCATGCAATGCATTTTACTAACATTCACGTTTAAATTACTGGCATTTGCGCCATTATTTAACATCCAAAAAAAGCATGTCTTAAACTATTTTGTGCTTGAATGGCTGCAATTATTGTGGCTGAGAGGAGCCGCCGCAGAGAACAGAGAGCACTTGGTAGAGGATTTCTTTTCCACATGTATTAATTTATTTGGAAAGCCAGAAAAACACATTATTCAAACATATCGTTTGCCAAGCCATGTTATTTTTAATTTGCTTTAGGAAATAAAGACGACTTGGAACCAGGTCTATATCAAAACTTCAATTTTTTGGCCTCAAGTTCTTTTCAACATACTGTGGCTTCTTTATTTGTGACTACGCTAATTTGCGATGTGCTTGGTGTATTGTGCAGGTCGATATGTAAATGAGATGTTGCACCTGTGTCCTTTAATTTGCGCATTGTTAATAAACCACTCGCAAAAAATTCCCCTCCCATCGGCGCCGTTTTAGAATTGCAGTCTAGCGTCAAATTGCCCTGTTTAGTAAAACTGGCTTTCTGTTAATTTAGCATTAACATACTGAGTCCGTTAATTCTGCATTTACTACCCACAAGGCAATGGCTAACATAACATAAATTTTCTATTTACATTGTGACATAACCATAATATCACTTTGTTTTAACTTATCTTAATTTATTGCTTAACCAAACTGCCATATTGGAATAAAAATATAATTTCACTGAATTAAACGTACAATTTGGCAAACTACTGTCTGAATCTGAAAGTTTGATGGATAGATGGATAGATGGATAGATAGATAGAATGCAGTATACAGTGGACAGTATGCAGTCAGTAGCATGCTAGAATCCATTGAGAACACAGCCAGAGTAAATAAAACTAAAATGATTTCGCAAAACAGTTTCCATCTGCACTCTTATTGAGCATATAAAAGCTTATTACACCTAAAACACTCTCTAAAGATGCTGGATCACACTCACTTTAGAAGTATAAAGCTATATACTTAACATTTGCAGAAGCAGAGAACATCTCTAAAATCCTCTTTTGACCGATTTGAAAGAGTTTTAATGTTCTTTATTCAGCTGCACAAACTGAAAGGTAATGTAATAAGCCAGCAAAGCTTGAACAATTTTCCAGATGGTCAGCTCTAAATATGCATTTCCTCTCTGATGGCTGCGTGTCTAAATTTCTCTTAAACTTGCTTCTAAGGCTGGGCCAAGGTCAGCCGTGCGCTCTGGGGCTGCTTCTTTTCCATTCGGCAATCAGCTCCAAACTCCGCTAATCACTCAGAAAGCCACTAAACTTTCAAGACGACGATACAGTAGCACCACGAACGTGTGAAACATATAACCGCTGACCTAAGTTTAACATCTTTAACCTTCCCACACATCACACAAAGAGGAGATCATTAGATTTGACTTACCTTTGTAGGTGGTTAGCCAGACGGGAAAGCATGGGAGAAAGAAAAAGAGAGAAGGGCATAACGTTAGAAATATTATAGACCACATGATATACGCAATGCAAAATCAATACAGGTGTATTTCACACACTGTGCATTTGATGAGGTTGCAGAAGTCAGATAATAAAGCTTGCGGTTAGAGATAGAGATATCATTCACGATTGTTTATCCCACTTTGCTTTAAGATTACGAGTTAATCCATGGTGGTGTTGATGTTTATAAAGCTTGTATTCTGACTGATCCATGTGTGGGTCAGAACACAATAGCTTGGTTTTGAAACCTAGTGACCTGCCTAAGGAATGATAGGTAAAAAGTAGGCTTCATAATTCTACATTTTAAGACACATCTTTGGCCAATTTGGCTCAATTTCATCTTGTGATGTGAAAAGCTCTGTGCTAGTAATAAACAAATCAAGCAGTAAGGTGGTTAAAGTGCTCTCTTATAGACAAAATATTAATCCATAATCCATAATAACACCTCCATAGTAATGCTTTGATCAATTACGATGGTGTTAATTGATGGACTGGAGTCTTGTGGATTACTTGTGGGTTATTGTGATGTTTTCATCAGATATTGGGACTCTCATTTTGACAGCACTGATTCACTGCAGAGGATCCATTGGTGAGCAGGTGATGTAATGCCAAATTTCTCCATGCCCTTTCTGTCTTTTCTTAGATGGCCTGAGAGTGAGTGAAATTTAAGCAAATTTTCATTTTTTTTTCATCTTTACAGTAAGTTAACATTGCATGTATCATTCATGAAAAAGGCAATCAGAATGCATTGCAAATGAGCTCAGTGGAGGCGAAAAAAGAATGTAGACAAGGCAAGAGAAATTACTATTGAATGCAAATATGCTTTTTTTCATTCAATACAGAAAAATGTCTATAAAAATAGTTCAAATCCAATCAAAAATGTACTGTTTTATTCAGTGTTTCACTGTGCGATGTATCATTAGCAACGTGCTAACATCAAACTTTATTGAAATCAATTACTCCAGGATCAGGAGCAACGCTTCTGCAGCGAGCGGAGCCTGTGTATAGTGCTCCAAACAAGTCTCTTGTGAGGTTCAACTTCAGTCAGGATGCTGCCTTAGTAGAGTGCTGCCTATTTCAACCTGATCTCATGAGTATTCGTATGTATTTTAAGTTTAATGTGGTTCTACCACACATACATTTACTTATGTTTGCACAGACACTAAAATTGGTGTATTGACAGTGTCTAAAACGTAAATCATTTACAAATGAACATTACATGCCTAAGAATGATCCTTATTTAATCAGTGAATATTTAATATATACTATTAATTGGATGATTCTACTCTATTTATAATCACTGAGGTTTTTGTATTTATTAAACATCGTTTGTTCATTTAATTCATTTATCATTGACTTAATTCGAAATTACAACATTTCATTCTGTTGTGTGTGACTTCTGGTTCTAGCTTGTTTCAAAGGATTACATACTTTTAAACACAAATGCACTTCAAGTCTTGAAATGAATCCAGTTTCTCTAATCGTTTAACCATTACTTATGTAACATTTATTTTGTTTGCCTTAAAGGAGACTTATTATTCCCCTTTTTTACAATATGTATTATAAGTCTCAGGTGTCCCAAGAATGTGTCTGTGAAATTTCAGCTCAAAATAACCATATCTAAATGATATCATTTTGAAAATGCCTATTTTGAATGAAAGCAGAAACACAATGTTTTCGTGCATGTCTCTTTAAATGCAAATAAGCTGCTGCTCCCCACCCCTTTTCTAGAATAGGACTGTCTCTTTACAGCTCATACGTCAGATACGCTGCCAAAAACATCTGTTTGGTTTTAACTGCCATGTCTATTGCACTGAAATCATGCATTTTAAAGCCATATCAGTTTAAACTTCTGATATAGGGTTTTCTGAGCGTACACATCTGAAGCATGCACAGAGAAAGCAGCTGTCACACGGCATGTGAGTACTAAACTAAGTTCTCTTTCATGTCTTATTGTGCTTAAACTGTCAAATACACACAAGTTCATGTTAGAAACACACAGGAGTTATGTCTGTGAAGGTAAACAGCTGGGAAAGAAATTGCATGTTTATGCAATAAACGAAAAGGGGTGTGTCCCAACATTTTGTGTAACAGGAAAAAAAATAAATAAATAAATAAAAAAGACCGGAGAAGTGATGACAGATTTGAGTTGTGCATAAGTGAACAGCTGTTTACAGTAACAGTGAGACTAACGAGTAACTGAATGTTGCTGTCAAGCAAACGTGAAGACTGCAGCTATAACGGCTTGTAGGTTTTGTGGGATTTGGATTCGGGCTGGATTCAGGCTGGATTCTTTAACGGGGAAAACTCTCCACATCTGCGCCTTTCAGGGAATACGTAAGTTTACCCTGCCATCGAACGACATTGCAAGATTTGACTCGAGTGAGATGTCCCCTTCTTCATTCAGAAACCGACAGATTAAGGGGTAAAAGCAGAGATGTTTAAACAATCAGGAGAGATTGCATTGTGTTACGAACCGTACACTGTTTTTTTTCTTGTGTATGTTCTTTTTGTTCTGTCACTTTTAGCGATTCTAGGTACCGCCTCCTTTGGAACTCTATTGGCTGACGGGGCTGTCCTTCACCGTTGATCACCTTTAAAACGGAAGCGGCGACTGGAAGTTCTGTGCTGTTTGACTTGGCGGGTCACTGGTTGTTTGTTGTGTCCGTTTGTCTGCTACTACTTGCGACACTAGTGTGAAATTTGTTGAAATGATCTGTGTAAACTATTGGCATTTGTGACACCTGAGTTCACGACGAACCTTGTGTGTCTTCGACACTTTTAGCCCGCTTATGCTCCACTCAAACTTGTGATCTAATTGCTGATTTACAGACAACGGAGACGTGGAACAGCCTAGTAAGTCACGTGACGTACATACCTTGCACGTAGGTTTTATTTATGTATTAGAAACACTAGTTTAGTGAAGTGCGCTAAATGTGTATTTTTGTTTTTTTAGTTAGCGTAAGTTCAGGGCGCATTTGCGCTGAAGATTTTTCTTTTCATTTTTTTTGCTTCTTATTTAGAGGACCGGGAGGAGACAGTGGGGTTCTTTTTGTTATATTTATTTCTTTGATTTTCTAGCGCCACTTCTAGTTCCCTCTCCCGTTTGTCTTGGTTATATAAATTATTATTATTTTTTTCTTATTTTGTTTTCCTAAATGTTGTAAATATTCATGGTTGTGGGAGCAATAAATCTCTTGCGGTGCTAATTTGTTGTCCTGCGTTTCTCTTGCCAATCTTTACCTTCAGCTTTTTCTTCTGGTCATCTCAATGTTACTCCTTTTAAAATCCTAGACAAAAATTTCCATCAAGGTCGTAACATTTAATGGGGGCTCATCCGGGATGTTTTAATATTACCGGATTGATTGTTAAACCCTTGGGAGTTAAAACAAAATGACCAAAGAAATAGCTATGGTGGTGGCAATAGAATTGGTTGGCTGTGTAGTAGGCTAGTGTGACTTTAGGTAAGTTGTCGCAGTAGTAGCAGTTTTTTTGTAGCACTTTTGAGCACTTTTGAGCACTTTATTTTAAAATGTTCAGGTTAGAGGAATTTGTTAAGAGTCCGTCGTTGGAGCTGCTTAACGTTTGTCGGAAACAGGACTTGTTTTTGGTGGCTGATCATTTTAAACTGATAATTAACAAACAGGATCGTAAAGCCGAAATTAAGCAAAAGATAATAGACCAGTTACTTGAGCTTAATGTGCTTCTCACGCCAAATATTGAAATGGAGGAGACGGCTGATCATCTAAGTCCTGGTGATGAGGTGTTTGCTTCTTTTGGAATGGGAGATAAGAACGTGTGTCGTAGCAGAACCGATGCAGATGCAGGGGTGGAGGCCGCTGCAGATGCTGGTGTTGGACTGCCACCTTTTGAACCGTTCTCTCCACTTTCTGTGGGTTCGCGAGACGATGCGCGGCTGAAAGTTCGCATGGCACGTCTATATTATGATTCTCAAGAGCACACCCGTCGGGCTGAACTTGACCTACGTTTGCAGATACGCAAACTTGAAATCGAGGCTGATACGCAAGTGAGGTTGCGCCAGCTCGAGTTGGACGCTTCAAAGAAGGCTGCGGAGGCTAATCAGCCAGTTCTAGTTTCCCCTTCAAATGTTTCTTCGGTGTCGATCTCACCCAGTCCCAATTTTGACGTGAGTAAGCACATTGCTCTTGTTCCACAATTCAAAGAATCAGAAGTTGATTCGTATTTTAATGCGTTTGAACGAATTGCAACTTCTTTGCATTGGCCACTCGAATTCTGGTCTCTGTTACTGCAGTGTAAACTTGTGGGAAAAGCTTTAGAGGTGTATTCCACTTTGTCACTTGAAGAAAGTTTGAAGTATGATTCAGTCAAATCAGCGATACTTCGTGCATATGAACTAGTTCCTGAAGCGTACAGACAGAAGTTTAGGTCGCACAGGAAAACTTCTAATCAAACTTTTGTGGAATTTGCTAGAGAGAAGGGCACGCTTTTTGATAAGTGGTGTGTAGCTAACAATGTGGCAGATTTTAATTCGTTGCGTGAGCTTGTTCTTTTGGAAGAGTTTAAGAATTGCTTACCGGAGAAAGTGGTTGTTTACCTAAACGAACAAAAGGTAAATTCTTTATCACAGGCCGCTGTTTTAGCTGACGAATTCATTTTAACCCACAAAAATGTCTTTGTTCATTCACGTGTGGAAAATGCACCTGCCGTTCCAATTTTATCTAACACACAATTCGTGCGCTCGAAAAGTAATGCACCAAGAGTTGGTGAGGAACGTGACTGTTTTTACTGTCACAAGAAAGGTCACGTTGTTGTCGATTGTCCCCGACTTAAACGAAAACAGCATCCACAAGCTAAACCGGTAGGTTTTGTAAAGACTTGTAAACAGACTGTGGCTGTACACTCCAAAGAGGATGTGGATGAAACGTTCCGTCCTTTTATTCTTAAGGGGTTAATTTCCTTGACTGGTCGTGATGACGATCAAAAAGAAATCACAATGCTTCGTGACACAGGTTCTATGCAAAGTTTTATTGTTGAAAGTGCAATGAAATTTTCTGATGAGACTTCATGTCATTCCAGCGTATTAGTGCAAGGAATTGAAATGGGATGTGTAAAAAGGCCTCTGCATAATCTGCATTTGAAAAGCGACTTGTGTTCTGGATTGGTCCGTGTTGCAGTTTGTACTTCACTGCCTATGAAAGGGGTAGATTTAATCCTAGGCAATGATTTAGCTGGAGGAAAAGTAATGCCATTATTGGAAGTTCTGGACAAACCGACAGAATGTGCATCTGATGAGGCTGGTGAAGCTTATCCTCATGTTTTTCCTGCGTGCGCTGTCACTCGCGCACAGTTGCGAAAAGAGATTGCTTTGAATGACTCTTTCTTTTCTTCTGTCGTAGATGGAGAGAAAAATTTGGACTGTGAGAGAACGAAACCAGAAAGGGTGAAAAATTCGTATTTAAATGATACGAATTCGTTGATTTTAAAAATCACACGAGATGAATTAATCACTGCACAGAAAAAAGATGAAACCTTGACTACACTTTTTAATTCTGTAATTCCGCACGATTTGGCTAAGACGAAACAAAGCGCCTATATTTTAGAAAATGATGTGTTGATGCGTAAGTGGTGTTCATCACCTGACCAAGCCGAATGGGATGTTTTTTATCAGGTTGTGGTTCCTGTCCCATATCGCCCACATGTGTTGTGCTTGGCACATGATCATCCACTGTCGGGTCATTTGGGTATAAGGAAAACTTACAACCGGATTTTAAAGCACTTTTTCTGGCCTGGACTGAAAACTGATGTAACGCACTATTGCCGATCTTGTGACGTATGTCAAATTGCGGGAAAGCCAAATCAGATTGTTCCACCAGCACCGTTAAATCCAATACCTGTTCTTGGCGCACCATTCGAACATGTCCTCATTGATTGTGTAGGACCTTTGAAAAAGTCAAAAAGTGGTAACCAGTTTCTGTTAACAGTGATGTGTCTAGCCACCCGATTTCCTGAGGCAATTCCCTTGAGAAAAATCACTGCACCTGTTGTTGTCAAGGCACTAGTTAAGTTTTTCTCGACATTTGGTTTGCCTAAAGTAGTGCAAAGCGACCAAGGCACAAATTTTACGTCCAAGCTTTTTAATCAAGTCATGCAGACTTTGGGTATTACACATCGTACTTCCAGCGCATTTCATCCAGAAAGCCAAGGCTCTCTGGAGCGTTTTCACCAAACGTTAAAGTCGATGTTGCGAAAATATTGCATGCAGACTGGTAATGAGTGGGATGATGGCATTCCCATGCTGATGTTCGCTATCAGAGAAAGCGTTCAAGAGTCGCTGGGTTTTAGTCCAGCTGAACTAGTTTTCGGACACCAGGTACGTGGTCCATTGAAAGTTTTAAAAGACCAAATTCTGGAAAAAGACAGTTTGAAAACGAACGTACTGGAGTACGTAACGAAGTTTCGGGAGCGTTTGCATACAGCTTGCTCAGTCGCGAGAGAGTCTCTTGCCAACGCGCAAAAAGGCATGAAACGAACATTTGACAAAAAGGCTGTTACGCGATCTTTTAAGCCTGGTGACTCAGTTCTGGTTTTCTTGCCTATTCCTGGTTCTTCACTGTCGACTCGATTTTTCGGCCCTTATATAGTGAAAGAGAAATTGAGTGAAACGAATTATGTCATCTGTACTCCTGAACGAAAACGAAAAACTCGCGTTTGTCATGTAAACATGCTGAAACTTTATCATTCGAGATCACAAACTAATGTGAATGACAGAGCTCCAGACACTGCTGTCATTTCTGTTGCGGTTGTGACCGAAAAGTCCATTGCTGATGCTGACGAAGACGGAGTAATGTTTCGGAATATTTCTCACTCGACTGTGAGGTTGTGCAATTCTGAAATATTGAAAGATCTTGATTCACATTTAACGAATTTGTCTATTGATCAGAAATGTGATCTAGTGAGGCTCATTTCTGAATTTGAGGGTCTGTTCAAAGACGTACCTACGTTAACTAATGTCATTCAGCATGATATTGATGTTAAAGATGCTAGTCCGATCCGACAGCATGCATACAGAGTGAATTCAGTTAAGCGTTCAGTTATGCGACAAGAAGTTGATTACTTGCTGAATAACGGTCTTGCTAAGCCTAGCTCTAGTCCATGGAGTTCTCCATGTATTTTGGTACCAAAACCAGATGGTTCTTTTAGGTTTTGCACGGATTTTAGGAAAGTAAATTCACTTACGGTTCCTGATAACTATCCACTTCCTAGGATGGAGGATTGCGTAGATAATGTGGGATATGCAAAATTTGTGAGTAAGTTAGATATGCTTAAAGGCTACTGGCAAGTACCACTCACACCTAGAGCTTCTGAAATTGCTGCTTTTATCACTCCAGATTCGTTTGCACAATATACGGCCATGGCGTTCGGACTACGAAACGCACCTGCTACTTTTCAGAGGTTAGTAAACACAGTTTTAGCTGGCATTCCTAATTGTAGTGCTTATCTGGATGATGTTGTTGTTTATTCCAGAGATTGGGATGAACACATGAAGTCATTACGTGCTGTATTTGAGCGTTTTGCGAGTGCTTCCTTGACCCTTAACTTGGCCAAGTGTGAGTTTGGTCAGGCTAAGGTGAGGTATTTGGGAAAGGAGGTAGGGCATGGTCAGGTTCGACCAGTTGAAGCGAAAGTTGAGGCTATATCTAAATTTCCAGTTCCCACGACTCGACGTGAACTCCGAAGATTTCTCGGAATGGCTGGATATTACCGCAGCTTTTGCAGAAACTTCTCGTCTGTGGTTAGTCCTTTAACTTCACTTTTAAGTCCTTCTACCGCTTTTGTGTGGAATGCACAATGCCAGTATGCATTTGAGAGTGTGAAAACACTATTAAGTAGTTCACCTGTTCTTGCAGCTCCTGATTTAGAACGTCCATTTAAGCTTGAGGTGGATGCAAGTAATGTCGGGGCTGGTGCTGTCTTATTACAGGATGACGAGCAGGCTATAGCTCATCCAGTAAGTTATTTTTCTAGGAAGTTTAACAAGAATCAGTTAAACTATTCAGTCATTGAAAAGGAGACGCTTGCTTTAATTTTTGCGTTACAACATTTTGAGGTTTATGTTGGATCTAGTGTGCAACCTTTGGTAGTTTTTACGGATCACAGTCCTTTGACATTTCTTTCAAAGTTGTACAATCATAATCAGAGATTGACGCGGTGGTCACTCTTTCTGCAGAGTTACAATTTGGATATAAGACACAAGAGGGGTGTTGACAACGTCTTAGCGGATGCTCTTTCAAGAGTATAAACTTTTGTGTTTCCAAAAGAGTTTATTCTTAAGTGGGGGAGTGTTACGAACCGTACACTGTTTTTTTTCTTGTGTATGTTCTTTTTGTTCTGTCACTTTTAGCGATGCTAGGTACCGCCTCCTTTGGAACTCTATTGGCTGACGGGGCTGTCCTTCACCGTTGATCACCTTTAAAACGGAAGCGGCGACTGGAAGTTCTGTGCTGTTTGACTTGGCGTGTCACTGGTTGTTTGTTGTGTCCGTTTGGCTGCTACTACTTGCGACACTAGTGTGAAATTTGTTGAAATGATCTGTGTAAACTATTGGCATTTGTGACACCTGAGTTCACGACGAACCTTGTGTGTCTTCGACACTTTTAGCCCGCTTATGCTCCACTCAAACTTGTGCTCTAATTGCTGATTTACAGACAACGGAGACGTGGAACAGCCTAGTAAGTCACGTGACGTACATACCTTGCACGTAGGTTTTATTTATGTATTAGAAACACTAGTTTAGTGAAGTGCGCTAAATGTGTATTTTTGTTTTTTTTAGTTAGCGTAAGTTCAGGGCGCATTTGCGCTGAAGATTTTTCTTTTCATTTTTTTTTGCTTCTTATTTAGAGGACCGGGAGGAGACAGTGGGGTTCTTTTTGTTATATTTATTTCTTTGATTTTCTAGCGCCACTTTGAGTTCCCTCTCCCGTTTGTCTTGGGTATATAAATTATTATTATTTTTTTCTTATTTTGTTTTCCTAAATGTTGTAAATATTCATGGTTGTGGGAGCAATAAATCTCTTGCGGTGCTAATTTGTTGTCCTGCGTTTCTCTTGCCAATCTTTACCTTCAGCTTTTTCTTCTGGTCATCTCAATGTTACTCCTTTTAAAATCCTAGACAAAAATTTCCATCAAGGTCGTAACACATTGAGACACTTGTTACACATTTGAAATGTGCTATAATTGGACTGCGTTGGATACAGCCTGCACAGCCTAAATCCGCAGTCTGTGAGTTTTGAAAGTCGTTCTTCTCCCAAGGACAAGCAGGAATGTCCATTTGAATGGGGTGAAATTCCCCCTGTAATTGTGTTAAAAAGATTCCGCTTTTTTATTAATGTTTTCTGGAATGTTGAAATGTTTTCTTTAAGTGAATGTGTATTCCAAACTCTGTAAAAAGAGTCTGAATTAGCCCTAATGGTGTATACACTGTTTACTTAAAAGGGCCCAAGGGTTGTATCTTTGACAAAATTGTCATTATTTGCCCTGTTTTATTGGGTTATTCAATAAAATATTGGGTTATTAATTGAAAACCAGTAAACTGACTTTGTGGATGTTTGTCTGCTTTTTACTGCTGGTATTTTGACTTTAGGCGACTGTTGGTTCTGGGGTAGGGGCATTCCCTTCTATGCTGCAGGACACTGTGAGGTTTGGGAGACATTAGGTGGTTTAGGGATTTCTCATCTGTGCTGTAAACTCCAGGTTGGGCCCGTGACAGAATATAAAGCCTGGAGCCCTCCTCATTTTAGCCCGAATAGATTAAGCAGAATAGTACAGAGCGTATCGAAATTGGAGGCAAAGACAAAGATCCTGTGTTGCCATTCATCCAGAGCCACAGGATATTTAAAGGGGTCATCCGATGCAAACTTCACTTTTTCATGTTGTTTGTACATTAATGTGTGTTGGCAGTGTATGTACAAATCTACCCTATAATGATAAAAATCCATGCAGTGGTTTTTAATTAATCTGTAAAAATAATATCCCCTTTTTCAAATCGAGCCATTCTCAGATGCCTGTCAGTGTGCCATCACATCGACAGAGGCCACTCCAACAACAGTTGATTGACATGAGCTCTTACCTCAGACCAGCTGTCACAGTCCAGTAACTTTCCTTGTTTCGATGCCGATGTAAATTAGACAAGAATTTCTCCGTCTGAGCGACTGAGGTGTTGTGTTGCTGAATGTAATAATGAACATAGTGGTTGTCATTTACTCCCAACATCTGAGCTGCTGAAGATGCAGTGGATTAACTTTGTTTGAGAATAGATTACGCCTCCCGATCGACATATATTCGTCTATGTTCACGCAAATCATTCACTTACAGCAGAAGTGAGTATAAGCTGTTTTTTTATGAATCTTTGCGATCGCCTTTCCTTATAACGTGGTAGTTAGGAAGTTTAGCGGCTAAACGCGGCTAAAGTAAACAAGATCGCCATTCCACAGAGATAAGAGAGGGGCGGGATGAGCAGAGCTCATCTGCATTTAAAGGAACAACCCCTTAGAATGAGATGATTTTTGCAGCGCTCATTTTGACAAGATAAAAAGGGTGTCGTTTACAAAACCATTGAGAATTTTTAATCAAAGTATATTAGAGACTTTTCATTAAGACCCTAAAGAATCATATCAACTTGTGGAAAATGGGCATCCGATGACTCCTTTAACACCTATCAAGACGAGCATAAGCATCCGTTACATTTAGAGCTGTGTGGTAGCAGCGTAATATACAGTAAATAAATTTAAAAATCCACTGCTCTCTTGTCTTCTCTGAGGCTAGGACTCAAACTGACAAAAAAATGGTGGTGCCATGGTTGGAAACATGCAGATTAAGGGGCAGTTATATTATAATAAGATCCCCTTCCTACGTCACGGGGAGCGAAATTTAAGTGGCTCATTTTTTCATATGCTTGCAGAGGCTTAGCAAAACAAAGTTTGTCCCTTTTCACATTTTCTTGGTTGGTAGATGCACCAGGAACCTGATTATAGCACCTGAACACGGAAAAAGTCAGATTTTCATGATATTTCCCCTTTAAGACAGACGTTTTCTGAATATATTGTGAACATATAGTGCCAACTTTCAGAATCCATATGATTGTGCTGTGTAGCACAACCAAATTCAAATCTTTATTTATCAGTCTTCATCTACAAAATCAGTAGAGGTCGTAACAGTGAAATCCCACACTCGTTAAATCAAAAATGTTCAAAAATCATTACAAGAATGATTTTATGCAAGTCTATCAAATGTGAACTGGTTCTTGCATACCTTGTCACCGACTATGACATGCCATGTTTTGGGTGATGTGTCATTTGAACGAGAAATGTGTGTGCTCATGGAGTGGCTTAGGATACATATACAGCAATACATATGTAACTATGTAAATTATAATTATGATATGTGACCCTGGACCACAAAACCAATCATAAGTCATATTTCAACCAGTCATATTTTTGAGGTTTGTTAGGATTGGACAATATTTGGCTGAGGTACAGCTATTTAAAAATCTGAATGTAAATAAAGTTGTCCAAATTAATTGATATATTTACAGTAGTAAATATACCTGTGCAACTTAAGACATAATAATAAAACAAAGTATTTGTTAATATTTCACTTTTTATTTTACTGTAACAGAATACTGCTCACATTTTAGATGCTGTCATGATCAGCCACTTATATAAGATTCTGTTTCAGTTTGGATGCTTTCTTAAAAGACAGCTGAGCTTTTAGGCACTAGCTTAAGAAACAGCGCTAATGATGCTGTGTTTTCATTCTGTTTGAATCCTCATTATTACAAGACGGCGACTCTTCTGATCTATTAATGTCAGAAATGACTAATTTCTATGGCAGCATTTATAATAGCAAAAATAATCCATATGCAGCTTTGTTGTTAATGGCAGCATAATGTTTACCCACTATTAATTCACCTTTATATGCTCTTACACAATGTTCACGAGAAAAGCACACTAGGTAACAGTAACTATAATAAAATGACATATGGAAGTATGTGTAAATCCACCTGACTACCTTTAACTATCAAGGCCACTGTCATTTTGGCTCCTTTTATGACGCCAGAACAGGTGAAAGGAAGTCGGAGCTTTCATTAAATTTAAATTTTAAATTTTCATTAAAAAAAATTAATTATGAGTTCAACAAAGACATGACGGGGTTTACAAGTTGGAAACTCATAATTACAGCGTTTCTGACATGATCTGAAAGCAGAACGGATTCCTGCCTTCCCATGAAACACAACATATCTGTCTGGGCATCAAATTTTAACCTGATGACTTATTTTTTCCAACAGTAATTAACTAATCCTCAGCAGTAAGAATATCTCTGTCAGATCCATTTCAACTAAACCAAGTGATATATCAGCACGGAGTGCAAGAACATGGAAGCTCTAAGCTTAAATCGTTAGCAAAGCTTAGTCTCAATTGATTTGAAAGATGGAGAAAAACAAGCATATTTGTCATCTTTAAATAAGCGTTAGAAACACCTAATTTAGCACACAGACACAATATGACTTAAAGGAAACGCCTGAGCGTCCTGCTTCAGGTCCTCGGCCTATAATTCTCTGGCAGATGGCAGAAGGAAGATAAATGTGAAGAGTCTCTTTTTCAATCAGGTAGGAAGGCTAAAGTGGTAGACAAAGGCCGTCAGGCGTCACAAACCATAAATTATTTCAATTTGTACTGGGGCAGCAAGTTGTTATCAGCCTAAAAAGGTCAAAAGCATGGAAAGAAGTGCTCCTCCCCTCTTGGTGATGGAGTGCCTTTTGCAAAACTTCAGCAGCACATATAGTACGGTTGGTTTTATAACCTTCCACGTGAAAAGGTCAAGGTAACTAAGATGACCAGTTAAAAGGTCACACCTTACAAATAAAGACTGCCCCTTCAGATCACAGACAAGACGGGTTTATATATAGCGTGGTGCTTAAGGCGAGCCCCGCTACTACTATTGCTCATACTTTCAAATCCCCGAACTTCAATATTAAACTTGAGTTTATAATTCATCCAGCACCGTTTTGTGTTAGAGGCATGAATGATACCTCAATCACACATCTTGTCGAGAAGAGCTGTGCTGTTTCTTTTCGAAGCAATCAGGCTTTTGAATTTCACCTGGCAGACGATAAACTGGCAGGAAAAAAAAAAAAAAAAAGACTTGCATTGATGCAGGGATCACAGAGACCAGAACATAATAGGCACTTTTTTCTTCTCCTTTTTTTTTCCCACTACAGAACAGCAACCACCCAGCAACATACCAGGAAGTATCCAGACAACTGCACAATAACATTCTAGTTGTGTCCCAAATTACATACTATACAACATGCACTATGTAATTAACTGTCTATAAATAACAACATACAGCACTATTTTAACCACAGCACAAAATATAAAGTCTCATCTTTCAAACTGTCAATTTTTTTTTAGCAAATTCAAACAATATATAACAACATATAACAACAGATCACGGTATGAACGCCTCAGTTTAAATGGAAGCCAGCACGGAGCACGAGTGAGCGTGAACATCTCTTCCTCTTTACTACTACTTTTAACACGAAATAAACATGAACGAACATCTCATGTCTCATGTAATTGCTCAATTAGTGATTTAACTGTGGAAAGACATCAATGAAACAGCTTGTAAACAAAATATCACATAGCATTTCATTTACATCAGGCAAGTTATCAGCGTCTGCAGCTTGTTAGTTCGCTAGAGAGCTACAGTCTAGAGACGAGCATGTTGCAAAATATAAGAATATTCTCTTTATATATTACTTTACCTCTTAGTGGTGATTTCTTATTAAATGTATGTTAAAAAAAAAAAAGGAAACAAGTTATGACAGTCTGTGTAAATGAAGTGGTGTGTTATATTTATTATATTAGTGCTTATTATATGGCTTTTTTTCTGGTAGCATTTTGAATTTGACATTCTTCAACCATTCAAATTGTTGTTGTTGTTGTTTTTAACAGCGTACATATACTTGCTTTAATACTTATTGGCTCGGTTTCACAGACAGGGCTTAGCTTAAGCCAGGACTAGGCCTTAGTTAAATTAAGATATTTAAGCAGCTTTTAAATGAATGCCTTAGAATACAACGTTACAGGTGTGCATCTTGCGACAGAACAATACCACTGACATATTTTAAGATATGTCAGAACAAGATATTTTCAGTTGAGACAGCTCATGGCATGGCAGTAGTGAAACACTTAGCCGATGGCTGACAGACATCATGATGTTGAGGTGGCATCGTGATCCCATCGCACCCCGCCCCCCTCATTCCCCCCGCAATCCACTGCATCCCAATATCGTGTTTAGAAAGAAAATGACATGTTCTACAGAACCCCTTAAAGGCAATAAATATGAGATGGGAGGAAAACATACATTTCAATACTTTCTCTCGCAGTTGTATCATTGGGTACTTATACTTGCGGGCACCAGGGAGCCGCTGTTAATACATGTGGCATTGAAACTGATTTTGAATGCACGATTATGCTTTGCTTTCACTTTCACTTTCGAGATTAAGAATCACTAAGTAAAAATCACTTTAATCTAGTTTGCACTAACAGTTGTACACGGAACTTGCTTCTTTGACAAGGGGCGTGGCAGTACCGAAACACTCTCTAAGCTGTTCGCCAATTGCACCGCAGTGGGACAGCTAACCAATCACAACACATTTTGTTTTTCGGAAGGCGGGCCTTTATTAAACCCAGAACTAATCGAGCCATTTCTGCCAGGCTGGGAGAAAATGTAATGTAAATTATGTTAAAAATAATGCGTTTTTCGAACCACCAAGCATAAAAGCATATTCTAGTCTTTGAATGAAGTCTTTACTACTTGTTTGGGCCTTGAATGTTGCAGCTGTGTTGCTGTCTATGCAGGGTCAGAAAGCTGTCGGATTTCATCAAAAATATCTTCATTTGTGTTCCAAAGATGATCGAAGGTCTTACGGGTTTGGAACAACATGAGGGTGAGTAATTAATGACAGAACTTTAATTTTTGGGTGAACTCTCTCTTTAAATACATCCAGTCATACTACACCGTTTTGCATCCACATACTGTAAATGCAGGCACTATCTTACATTCACACAAGCAGACATTTCCAGTATTTTAATGGCAGAATGTTTAAGGAATGACCTGATAGCACATCAGGTTTGAAAAATGAAAGGGTATCTGCTCCTCTGCAGGATGAGATCAGAGGGGAAGCGTAGGGAAAAGCCAAGCAGAGCTTTAGAGCTTGAGACTCATAGCATGACATCATCTTGTGACTGGCACCAGACACCCCTCCTGAGAGTGTGGAAGTGCTGGAGTGCCATACGGAATTGGAAATGTTTAGATGATGTCCTCACTTCAGGACCTCTAATGTAAGCACATCAGTGCGCCAGACACAGATTAATCAAAACTGCACATCTTCCTCTCTGGAGGGGAAAAAGGATAATGATCCAAGCCTTCACGTGGAAAGCATCAAAAATGGTTGTTTTCCACACGTAGAAAGACATTTCACAGCTGTGTGTCCAATGTCAAAGCCAAACCAGCAATAACATAACGTAGAAAAGAAAACACATCGGTCTACATTAGTTGGTATTTGCAAGATTTCCTCCTCACAGGATGATGTGTTAATGCTGTCGACCTTTAACCTGCATATTTCCATCACAAATCCGTGATACAGTAGTTAAATATCGTACTGTGCATTTCTCAGGCTCGGCAATTGATGTATTCTTTTAAAGTTCCTTGCTTTTGCTTTAATGGGTCTCCGGAGACAATATAGGGAAGCCTTTGAAATATTCAGAGTATGAACATACATATCCATATTTCTGAAGCCATTTGCACTTCATCATTCCTTCTTCATATTCAGTTTCAAGTGAACGGGAGGGGAAATGAACAGGCAACAGAAGAGAGATCCTCCCGTCTGTCCGTGCTTAAAGGGATAATTTATCCAAAAATGTAAATTCTGTCATCATTTACTCCCCCTCATGTCATTCCAAACTTGTATGACTTTCGTTTGTCTGTGGAACACAAAAGGAGAACTTGTGAATAATGCACGCTACTGTTCAAAAATTTAGGGTTGGTAAGGTTTCTTCAATGCTTTTGAAAGCCTCTTATGCTGAACAATTTAACGTGAAATATTATCACAGTTTAAATTAACTGTTTTCTATGGAAGCCTGTTTCTGACAAATAAGGTTATCGTGAATTTCTCTCACAATTCTGACTTTTCTCAGAATTGCATGACACAAACTCACAATTCTGACTTTTTTCCCCTACAAATGTGAGTTTGTATCTCACAATTCAGATTTTTTTTTTCTTCAAAATTATAAGATCTAAACTCGCAACTGCGAATTCTAAATTTCAATTTTAAGGGGAAAAAAAGTCTGACGTTCTCAGAATTGCGAATTTATATCTCACAAGTCGCAACTGCAAAATATAAACTCTGAGAAAAAGACCAAGTTAGTTTATGGCACACAATTCTGATATTTTTTTTTTCTCAGAATTGTGAGATATAAACTCACAACTGCGAATAATAATGTCCAGTTTTGAGGGGGGAAAAAGACTGATGTGTTCACAGAATTGTGAGTTTATATCTCACAAATCTGACATAACTTGAAATTGCATGTTATAAAGTCAGAATTGCTAAATAAATTTGCACTTCTGAGGGGAAAATGTCACAATTGCAAGATATAAACTCACAATTCTAAGAAAAAGTAATCCTGAGAATAATTTGAGTTAATATCATGCAGTTCTGACTTAATTTCTCAGAATTGAGGGCTCATAATCTCATAATTCTGACTTGCTCGTAATTGCAAGTTTGTATTCAGTTTGAGTTCAGAATTGCAAAATGTAAACTCGCAACTGCTAAAAAAAAGTCCGAATTGTGAGATAAAAAGTCGTAATAACATTTTTTTTTTTTTTTTTTTTTTTTTTATTTGGTGGCGGAAACGGGCTTCCATACAGTGGTTTTCCATTTTAATATCTTTTAAAATGTCAAAAGCTGCATTTCACGTCATATGATCCTTTAAAAAAAAAAAAAAAAAATATTCAAGAAACTTTTCCCCTTAGACTTCTTTGATAAGTAGAAAGATCAAAAGAACCGGATTTATGTGAAATAGATTTTTTTGATTAATGCCATTGCAGAAGACTTTTTCCCCACTCTTTTTAATGTAGGTAAAGTGAATGGTGAAAAATTATGAATAATTAAATAAACAGTTTAATTACAAAAAAAGAAAGAAAAAAAAAATCCATTCACAAATGAGATATTGACACTTTTCTCGTGAATACACCAAGGAAATTGGATATCAAGACTCTTAAATTAGTTTCAATGACTTATATAAATTTTATTCTGTTTATTCTGTTTCTCACAAATGTTTTATTGCATTTTTGAACTTCACAGCACTGGTCCCCATTCATTATATTAAAACAAGACCAGTCTAGATATTCTTTGAAAAGTCTGCCTTTTTCTGTTCAATGGAATAAAGTCACATGTTTGGAATACCATGAAGGAGAGTAGATCATTTTGAGATGAACTGTTACTTTAAGATGACACAACATTTTTAAGTTGTGACTATTTACAGTATTTAATTTGTGTACTTGTTGGGAATAAGTATGTGAGGCTTGCATTTGCCATTTCAGCATAGGGGAAATTCAACAATCAAAATAAGAAAGCTTCTGGAAGTGTGCGTGAGGAAGGCAGGGGGCGGGAGACTGAAATGGGAGTCACACAGAATAAGCCCGAGGGCATTGACTGCTGCTCAGCCCATCCTAGACTTTAATTACTGCTAGTGAAGAAGCCATTCACATATCTCCAGGGTGGCTCGGTTTACCTCTGAATTAATGACGCACAGGGCTCAAGTGAAACCATGGGCATGATTCTAGGGGTTAGATGACTTTTGACACTGGACATATGGCCATTTGAACGCTCAAAATGTGGAAGGATGCAAACGGTTTCAAAGGATACTGTTAACAGACTCCGGTGGATGAGATTTGCATATTGCCACTATGGCAACGACTTGCAGTTACTATTATAAATTACATGCATATTATTTCATATTTCCTAATAATTAGAAGGCATGAAATTGTGCGTGTGTATTATGTTGCAACCTTATGCTAAAGTGCTAAGATGTTTCATTTTAATTTTACTTGTTTTAACTTTAACTTTTTACTTCATTAATTATTAAATAATAATTCATTACGAGTAATTATTAAATCACCACTCTGCTGACATTTGCATATTGCCAATATGGCAACAACTTGCATTTACCATTACTACATGCATACTATTTATTATTTTGTAATAAGGCATGAAATTATTTATTTATTTATTTAATCATTCATGCATGGGGGGGAGGTAAATGGCATTACTTATTTGAAAAAGTAACTCAGATTTTTTTTTTTAGAAATTCAAAAGTAATGCATGAAAAAAGTAATTATTATTACTTAACTCGCGTTGCTTGTAATGCATTACCCCCAACACTGTGTTATGTTACAGTCTTATGCAAAAATCCAGATATTAATTGTACTTATTATTTTAACTATTATTAATTTAGTTATAATTATAAGTAATTATTGAATCATTAAAATTAATTACATTAATTATTTTTTAGTTTTTAATTAGTCTACACACCATACTACATTATGAAAAGATAAAAAAATTATATATATACACATATATACACATATACATACATATATATACATACATTATATATATATATATATATATATATATATACACACATACACACACACACATA